>JAYESA010000017.1:88926524-88959024 GCA_036927795.1 Iris macrosiphon | reverse complement strand
AGGGGAAGGGGCCGGCCATGACAAGAAATATGGTTATGGTTTTGCATTTAGGTACAAATACCAAAATGCTCTTAAATTAAGTCATCCATACTAGGGTTTGGGTTTGGGGTTTCCTTAAACCATTCTAACTAATCCAAAACAACCCAGCTAGATAATTAAAAATAAAAATAACTATTCTACACCAATAAATAAGTCTGACAAGGGTGTTGGTTGGGTCTGACAAGGGTCCACTAGGGTCTGACATGGGTCCAGGCTAGCCAAAACCCTAAAATAACTAATAAAAATAAATACAACCAACTAATTAAATATTAATACAATTATTTATGATCAATACACAATTTACCAAATTAAAAAAAAATATATATCCTGTCCTGGAAATAGGCTAGTGACAAGCCTATCCTCCTTAGAAAATTTTATCCTCAAAATTTAAAGTCGATCGCACTTTTTCTAGGTCAAACCCCCAACAATCACAGTTAAGAAATTCTACCTAAACAACATGCAAGATCATGGTCCTACTGGTCGTGTTATCACTGTCTCAATCAGGGTCACTACACAATCTACCACAGCACAAAAGAAAAGTCTAGCAGGTACTAATGAAGCATACCACAAGGAATGGAAAAGGACAAAAAGAAGAACAAAAAGAGACAGACCTGATAACCCGACACCCGTAGCATCGGCCTCCTCGACACTCAACGCAAAAGCCCTGCCCTGTTGGGGTATCTCCCTCTGCTGGTGCGGGACATGATGTTGTGCCACAGGTGGCCTAGCTCCAACTCTTCGATCCTGTGCTCCACCACATGGAGGTGCAGTGGGGCAATCTCGTATCTGGTGAGCAGCGGATCCACAGAACAGACACACCTTCAGCCTCCTCCTACAAATATCCCAAGTGTGTCCTGCCTTCCTACAGTGGGCACTATCTGATCTCGACCCTACTGCGCTGTCTGCTGCGCTATCTTCTGCACATAGGGACGCTTAGCTGGCCCGCACTACCACTCGCACTACCTGAATCATCCCTGCCTCTCTTGGACTTGAGCTCCAAGTCATCCTCTGCCCTCTAAGCATCCCCTAAGATCTGCTCGAATATCGTCGCGCGGTCACTCCTAGTCAAAGACTTGACCGCCATAACCAAGCCCTTGTGAAATTTTCTCGTCTTTGCTGCCTCAGTCAAGCCCTCCAAAAATCTGCCCAGACGGCAGAACTCCGCTGCGTACTCGTCCACTAGCATGCTCCCCTGGACGAGTGCCTCAAACTGGCTCTCCAAGGCACTGAGAGCCACATCTGGAAAAAACTTCTTCTTAAAAAGCCTCTTGAAAGCCTCCCAAGTAAGCCCTGGTGCTGCGATCATCGGATCAGTGCGATACCACGTCAAAGCAAGGTCGAACATCTGACTGCCCGCTGCCTCTATCTGCATGCTATCTGGAATCTATGCCAACCAAAAAATCCCCTCAATCTGCTCTATCCAGTCATCCGCGTACAGGATCCCCTCTGTACCCCGGAACTCCTTGGGCCATATCCTCTGGATGTCAATGATGCTGCCCGGCCTCGGATGCTGAGTCTGATCTATCTGTGGCTGGATCAGTGCCACTCTGGCTACTGCGTCATGGCCACCTGGTGGGCATTCTCAATGCCCAACCTTATCACATCCACCTGATGGTGCTACGCGTCCATCATCTCCCTGAAGAATGCAAACAACTACGCGGCGTCTACTGGTGCAGGAGGTGGTGGAAGAGGTACCACCGGAACGACTGGGGTAGTCCTTGGACCGACAAGTGAAGGAGGATCCCCGAGAGAAGCATATGCTCCCTCAACCGTAGGAGTGGTGAGTGGAGCGGTAGCAGCTGCCTGAATACGAGCATGACAAGAGGTGGCAGACCTCTCGGTGGCAACTGCTGGGACGGTACGATGGGATCGTGTCTTTGGAGGCATCCTGAACACAGATCAAAAGAAGTCAATACGGCGCAAGATACGATATCATCAAAGAAGGACAGTAATATTTTAAAAGAAGCAATTTCAGAATAATTAGAATAGATTAGAATTGTTCCTAGTCGTGATTGAGTACACTCTCATCCTAGATTCTATATCCTAGAGCAGGATCGCAACAGTACAACTAAATTGTTATACTACCACGACATCATACTAATTGCGAAGATCGAGACCTGCATGGGCCGATACCAAAAATATGTCACGACCCGCACCCGAAAAATCGGGCATGAGTCGTGGGTACGTCCAGCCTACGCCGTAGCATCGGCGGTAGAACGCTGTCTAGGTCTACTATCTAGTTAACAATCTCACACAACAATATAAGTACCTGTCAAGATCTCAACTCCAAACGGAGGAACAATATGATAAAGATAACACATGTACTCAATCACGATCTAAGCACGATAAGATAACAAGAAAGTCTAACAACTGCAAAGTCTACACAACAACTACTACTAAAACAACAACAACAATAATAATAACAATATCCTGAGTCAAATATAATACAAAGTCTCAAACCAAAAGCCGGGGACAAATCCGGTACCAAAAGCTAATAAATACAACTGAGGTCCTAGTGATCCCGGCTACCAACCCGAAAATCACTCCTGAACTAGGGGGTCCCTGTCTGCACCATCGACAGGCTGAGGTCCATAAAACGTCGGACACCAATCTTCCGGATCCTCTGAAAAATATATCCGTCAGGATTGGAGCAAGTACACCTCTAACAGCAGTTCCAGTTAAATGATAAAAATTATAAGCAGTTGTAGCAAGTAGCACAAGGTGAAGGAAATAAAGTATGAACAAGGAATATATATATATATATATATATATATATATATATATATATATATATATATATATATATATATATATATATATATATATATATATATATTAACTGGTGCATAAAGGTAAAGATGTATAAAAATCAGAAGCAAGATAATAATGACTGCAGGATACAAGAAATCTAAACTAAGATCAAGTGTGTGCACAATAATGTGAAGTGAGTCCAGTAAGAATAAATGCAATGAGTCCAGTCCAGAAAGTACAAGTGAGACCAGTCAAGAAATGCAAGAGAGTCCAGACTAGAAAGAATGAACTCGTGTCTCTGAAATAGCTATTTCGACATGTAAATGGCTAGGGGTAAGTATGGCTCACCGCACACTGGGTGCGCGACTGCTATCATTCCAGATTAGACAAGAGGGGGTGATTCCAGTAATTCCAGATTAGGAATATTTACATGTCTACTCGAGTATTTTTCTGTCCCGACTAGTACATGTGAATCCAAGACCCGACACGTAAATCAAGTATGAGTCCAGCCAGAAACATGTGTGATGCCTGTAGTGAGTCCTGATGTGATGCCAATAGGTGATTCCAGAAATAGAGGCCAGAAACATGAATGATACATGTCGCAAGTAAATGAATTCAGAAATACTAGTCAGTGTCATGCCAGAAAATCAGATAATACTATAGTAGAAGCTGAATCATAATAATCATCAGATAATACATCAATATCTTATCTCCGATACCCCCTTACCTTCAATACCTTGATATCTCAAGGTATTGAGATACCTTACCTACCCATCTCAACTCACTAACTAGCTAGCTAGCTATACCTATAAATGCATATCTAACTATATATATATATATATATATATATATATATATATATATATATATATATATAACCATACACATATACCTATATACATATACTTATATCTATATATCTATCTATATATATATACATCTCTATCTCTATCTATATACATATATATATATCTATACATATATACATACATATATATAAAAAGGGGGGGGGGGAGCTAGCTGCTGCTGTTGCTGATACTGCAAACTGCAACTACTGCTGCCACTGCGAAGCGCTGCTGCCTGCAGCTACTTAATGCTGCTGCTGCTCTACTGCCCTCTCCCTCACTCTCTAACTCTCTCTCCCTCGAACACTCACTACTCACTCCCTTTTCCTCTCTTACTCACTCACTCATCTCTCTACTCTCTTCTCAATCTCTCTCGCTTATCACACACTACACACACATAAACATATCTATATATATACACACTAACATACATACATACATATATATATATATATATATATATATATATATATATATATATATATACACACACACATACATATATATATATATTTACACACTTACATATATATATACTTACACATACACACATATATATACATACTCACACACACATATATATATACACACTCACACACACACACATATATATATATATATATATATATATATATATATATATATATATATATATATACACATACACACACATATATATATACACACTCACACATATATATATACAAACACACACACACATATGTATATATATATATATATATATATATATATATATATATATATATCTACACATATATATACACACAAACACACACACTAACACACAACCACACCAACACACGCACAACCACCCATATACATATATATACCTATATATATATAAAATATAACTCAAAAACTCTAGTACACACTCCTCGAGGCTAAACCAATCCGCGCACAAGCCCGAAACCTAGAAACCAAGTCAAAATGGCCATTTGGTCATTTCGACGAACACTTGGTATGCGGCTCGCGATACCTCATGAAATGCACACCAAATCTACTCGGAATCGACCCAAAATTTATCCACGAGTTATAATCGATATCTAGAACCTCACAAAAATGCTAACTCTCCGATTCTAGGTCCGTGGCAAAATTCTACATGCATGTGGAACCCACAACGACGAAAAAACCCCCAAATCGCCCGAAATGCCCAAAACTCTACGACACGATCTCACGTGTCCGAACAGGGACACATACTTATCCTCAAGACACCCAAGCACGTCTACCTAGGTCCGTCTAACCTAGGACAACACCCAAAATTGGGCCAATCTCAGATTTTATCCGAAATTGACACAAAATCCTATGCCAAAGTCTCCAAACACATCCAAACAAGCTCCACCTTTCTCCCATGGGTATCTCTAAGATCTAGGAAGGTTCTAAACTACTAATTATACTATATTAGAGCAACCACTAAGAGAAAAGTTAGGGTTTACCTCTTGGGAGTTGGAATCCCAAGGCCAAAGTCTCCAAACATCCCCAAATTCAACACACCAAGCCTCCAAGCCTCCAAACTAAGCTCCTACGCCAAATCTAAGCTCTACACACCTAGGTTAGGGGAAAATAAAGGGTTAGGGTTTGCATTAAAGAAGGAAGTAAGTGAAGGAAGAGAGAAAAAGTGAAGAACTTACTTGGAAATGGAGAAAAGTGAAGGAATGTAGTAAAGAAAGAGAATGGAGGAAGAAAATGAAGTGGAAAGAAATAAAATGGAGGGGAAGGGGCCGGCCATGACAAAAAATAGGGTTAGGGTTTGGGTTTTGCATTTAGGTACAAAAAACAAAATGCCCTTAAATTAAGTCATCCACACTATGGTTTGGGTTTGGGGTTTCCTTAAACCATTCTAACTAATCCAAAATAACCCAGCTAGATAATTAAAAATAAAAATAATTATTCTACACCAATAAATAAGTCTGACAAGGGTGTTGGTTGGGTCTGACAAGGGTCCACTAGGGTCTGACATGGGTCCAGGCTAGCCAAAACCCTAAAATAACTAATAAAAATAAATACAACCAACTAATTAAATATTTATACAATTATTTATGATCAATACACAATTTACCAAATTAAAAAAAAATATATCCTGCCCTGAAAATGGGGTAGTGACATCACTTCACTGACACACCCAAACACACATACATATATATTAAGCTCACTCTCACAGACACAACCACAAATACAACACACAAACACCAATACATATATATCCTCACACACACACACACACACACACACACATATATATATATATATACACCTCTATGTATTTACATGTACACATACATAACCTATGTATATAAACATACACATACATAGGTATGTATGTGTACATGTAAATACATAGAGGTGTATATATATATATATATATATATATATATATATATATATATATATATATATATATATATATATATAATCCAACACATATATATACATATACATATACATATATGTTATCAAGGTATTACAACTACTTATGTATATAGATACACACACACACACACACACACACACACATATATATATATATATATATATATATATATATATATATATATATATATATATATATATATATATATATATATACAAACCAAACACACACACACACACACATATATATATATATATATGTATGTATACACACACACACACATATAGATACACACATATACACTAATCATAAATACACTAATATATATATATATATATATATATATATATATATATATATATATATATATATATAGCAATAAGAGCAAAATACCAAACACGTGGAGTGCACCGCATCCGTATCACTTTCTCTATGATACGCTTGCGATACGGCTCCAACACACAACCAAACGCATCCCGGAGGACACGAACAAGTCTAAAACCCTAATTATGAATAATACGTATAGTAATTAGAGTATCTACTTGTCCGTGTCATAATGTGATACGTACAAGACCCCGTGTCGGAGGAAAACCCCCAAAATTAACCCGTTTCGTCAAATTGACGAGATACTGCCTACACGTATCCAATTGTGGACACGATACTAGTCACAAATAAGCAATCAAATTTTAATTAGATCTATTAGAACCAATGACAACCACTACATGTGCCAATCTAAAATTTTCCAAAATTGGCACCAAATTGGACATAACTTCCACTATAGGTCTCCGATGAACCTAAAACCAATTTCTATGGGTAGCCTATGCATGTGGGTTAGTTTCTTATGGTATCTAGAGTCTATTAGAAGGGAGAAACTAAAATGTACCTATTGGAAGATGTATTCCCAATAAAAAGTCTCCAAGTACCAAGTAGCTCGTCTCCTTGTAGATCTTGGCCTCCTCCTCCTTGCTCCTTGCTTCCTTCTTATAGATCCATGATGTAGAAGCCTCAATGAAGAATTTGGAAAGAGATTGGTGAAGAATTAGTGGAGAATTGATAAGGGAATGGAGGGAATTGGAAGAGGGAAATTGTAGATCTTAGAATTTGAGAATTGGTGAAGTAAAATAATTTCTCCCTCCTCATGAGGTGGCCGGCCATATAATCCCCCTCCATGCAATATGAAATGTCACAAATACCCCTTGGGGCCTCTTATAAAGAAATTAATTAAGGGGAAAGGTTCTAGTCTAATGGTTTCACAAATTAATCCATCCTCCTAATCCATGGGCCTAATTTAATGGGGGCTCAATCTAAACCCAATCTAAAATATTTGTTCATGCATCCTAATAAATCGGTTAGGCCCACTACACAAGTCTAAAACAAAACTACAACTAGCAATAAATAAATAATTAAATAATTAAATAAATTATGCATGTACAATATTAAATATAAATAATTCCTAAATTTAAAATTACCCATGTCAATTACCAAACTACCCTTGAGTGAAAAAATGTGAGGGTGACATCGGCGCTCCCGCAGGGCGTATGTGTCCTTTGCCATTGATGTGTGATACCGTAGGAGCCTGGGGTTACGCTCGCACAAGACAATATCGTTAAAGTTGTGGCTATCATCGAATCGATCGAGTACGCGACAGTATTGCAAACAATAATCCATCTGAGTATATGGGGCAAAGATCAAGACACGAGATTCTCTGAATACAATGGCATCGTTCTATACATTATGTTCCTCTATACAAAAGCAGCTCAAAATATCGATACGGATCGAGGCATCAAAACTAGATTTTTGGGTCCTGGAGATGAGGCACGGCTATTGCTTCCTCGGACGATCCAACACCTGCGAACTAGCAAACTGTTGGTGGGTCAGCACTTTGGAGAAAGTACTGGTGAGTAAAAAAATCAACGAACATAAACAACATTCACTAAAACCAACACTAAGTAATTATATTATAAAATATTACATTACTAGTGATCTTTCTAGTTTTACCTAGGTTTATTACATGCAGTACAGGAACAGAGTCATATTATTTCTTTTGGAAACATCTTTAAAATCAGAGTTCATGTTCGATAGCATTCAAGCACACAAGACAAGATGATTATTCTTCTATCAGGGTGTGCACAGCGTGTCTCGTGAGCTATACTCAAAGACTTTAGGGACAATGCACCATCTAGGAACTATCATTCTATCAAGCAAACAAGATAAACTATCTTATATGATTTCGGTCCCCGAGAAACTCAGGATCATTAGCGATTATCCAGCTAACCAATGACTCTTTTATCTGATGCTATTAGCAGTTGTGACTCATGGTTGCTCTTCACTAACATAATAGCAGCCGGGACCAAGGTTCAGCTCTGAACTAATAGCCATTGTCCAACCGATGTTAATGCATAAAATACAATTAAATAAACTCTATGATGCAGACGAAATGAACAAGCAGACTATCTATTCTTCTCTTTTATTTCTGTACGGATTGGCCGCCATCTCTCTGAACAAGTTCATGCATGAAGTAGTTCTATCAAAACACAAGCGATATAGAAACATGCTCAAGCAATCTCTTACTCTTTCTTATTAGCATAGCAATGGTTCTTCTATTGACAAGCATTCAAGTTCTAGCTAGGTATGCAGTTCTATTATTCATGCAACAGAAACAATAATCTTCTTAGCAATAGGCATTATAAAACTTAAATTCATTATTAAGGCGTGCAAGAATCAGAGAACGAAGTTCTACCCACTCACCTAGATCGGTCATCTCCTGGTTCAACAAGGAGCTCTTAAGGAAGATATCCTTTTTTGAGTCAGCAAACCGATATCTCTTGTATATAGTGGCAACGTGGAGTGGGGCACTACATAGTTATACACCAAGAAAAAGTTTCATCCTCGAAACTTCAAGAAGAAACATTCGATATCCAGAGCAGCGATAGTCCTCATCCCTCACCACCCTCAATCGAAAACTCTAGCAAACCACAAGCACGAAAGCACAACTTTCAAGCAACAAATCAAATCCAAAAAACTTTTGCCGGCATCTTTGAGAATATCTATGGACTTATTATATGGAACGCTCAACTCAGCAACGATATTAAAGCAAAATGAATCATCATCTAAGAACAGCAGCGAAATGGGCTTAAGGCCAGAGGATCGAGTTGCTCTGATACAATTCTGTCATGCCCCGATCCTGAAGGTCCCGACGACGTCCCCACCGGGCGTGAACCATCGTGCATCGGCGCTCCCGCGGGGCGTATGTGTCATTTGCCATCGAGGAGTAATATCGTGCGAGCCTGGGGTTGTGCTCGCACAAGGCAACATCGTTAAAGTTGTGGCTATCATCGAATCGATCAAGTACGTAGCGGAGGGATAGCGTTGCAAACAATAATCCGTCTGAGTATACGAGACAAAGATCAAGGCACGATATTCTCTGAATATAATAGCATCGATCCATACATTATGTCCCTTTATACAAAAGCAGCTCAAAACATCGATACGGCTCAAGGCATCAAAACCAGATTTCCGGGTCCTGGGGATGAGGCACGATTATCGCTTCCTCGGATGATCCAGCACCTGCGAACAAGCAAACTGTTGGTGGGTCAGCAGTTTGGAGAAAGTACTGGTGAGTAAAAAAATCAACGAACAGAAGCAACATTCACTAAAACAAATACTAAGTAATTATGTTATAAAATATTACATTACAAGTGATCTTTCTAGTTTTACCTAGGTTCGTTACATACAGTACAGGAACAGAGTCATATTACTTCTTTTGAAAACACATTTGAAATCAGAGTTCATGTTCGATAGCATTCAAGCACACAAGACAAGCATATTATTCTTCTATCAGGTTGTGCGCAGCGTGTCGCGTGAGCTATACTCAAAGACTCTAGGAACAATGCACAATCTAGGAACTATCCTTCTATCAAGCAAATAAAATAAACTATCTATATAATTTTGGTCCCCAAGAAACTCAGGATCAGTAGCGGTTATCCAGCTAACCAATGATTCTTTTATCTGATGCTATTAGCAGTTGTGACTCATGTTTGCTCTTCACTAACATAATAGCAGCCGGGACCAAGGTTCAGCTCTGCACTAATAGCCATTGTCCAACCGATGCGAATGCATGAAACACTATCAAATAAACTCTATGATGCAGACAAAATAAACAAGCAGACTATCTATCTCTTCTCTTCTATCTCTGTGCGGACTGGCCGCCATCTCTCTGAACAAGTTCATGCACGAAGTAGTTCTATCAAAACATAAGCGATATGAAAATAAGCTCAAGCAATCTCTTACTCTTTCTTATTAGCATAGCAATAGTTTTTCTATTGACAAGCATTCAAGTTCTAGCTAAGCATGCAGTTCTATTATTTATGAAACAGAAATAATAATCTTCTTAGCAATAGGCATTATAAAACTCAGATTCATTATTAAGGCGTGCAAGAATCAGAGAATAAAGTTCTGCCCACTCACCTAAATCAGTCATCTCCTGGTTCAACAATGAGCTCTTAAGGAATATATCATTTTAGAGGTAGCAAACCAAAATCTTTTGTACATAGTGCCAACACGGAGCGGGGCACTGCATGGGACATAGGTGCCGTATATTCCTCTGTTTGGTGGCTGCATAAGGCTCTTTAAATAAAATACGATTGCAACTATAGCTGCATACCATGGGCAGATTGCCACATGGTCTTGGTTGAGATATATTATTGAAGAGATATCGGGGCGGTTGCGTGCGTGACTTGGTCAGCTGGATACATAGTCAGCACTGATTGCACGAGAAATTATCTTCGGTTGTAACAGAATGATTCTGTAAGTCGAGAGCTGCATAACGTCTTGGCCGCATATTATCGTGGCCGCATACAGGCTCTAGTTTGGCCTTGGCCGGATGGACCCTATGGCCACACGGCATTGTGGCTGCATGCGTGCTCTCGTCTGGCCTTGGTCAGATTGACACTCTGGTCGCATGATGACGATGCCACATGGGTCTTGTAGCCGCATACATGCTCTCGTTTGGCCTTGGTCGGATGGACACTCTGGCTGCATGGGTCTTGTAGCCACATATATGCTCTCGTTTAGCCTTGGTCGGATGGACACACTGGCCGCATGTTAACGAGGCCGTATGAGTCTTGTAGTCGTATACGTGCTCTCGTTTAGCCTTGGTCGGATGGACACTCTGGCCGTATGTTGACGAGGCCGCATGAGTGAGGACACGAGGCCTGACGCGTTTGTCAAGGATATTAATGTATAATGTGTCTTTCTGCCTTTTTGTATGCCATCCCTTTCACGAATCTCGAGGCACTCTGAACTTTATGTCAGTCATCGGAGAGTGTATCGAGGGCTTTGTATGCGGCCTCTTACTCTGAGGCTGTCCAGGCCGCATGAAGGTTGTTTATGCTCTTATGCGGCTCCAACGGGAATGAGCTTTATGTGACTCTGATGGGCATGAGCTCTATGCAGCTCCAAGGGGCATGAGTTGTATGCGGCCTGCAGAATTTTATGCTTCTACAATACCCCTTTTAAAATTTTCAAAATAACAAGTTTGGAATACTTTGAATAAGAAGCATAGTCGAGAACTTTTGGCTGCATAGGAAGGACTTGTCGTATAGTATCGTTGTCGCATAGAGGGCTCTGACAGGCTATTCGATCATTTAATGAGGATTTGCTTTAGTCTTCCTCGGAATTCGGGATCTATCTCTTGACGCGGGACTCGAGGAGCTTAAAGAGGATTACGCGGATCAAGGCGTTAGATCCATTATCATAACTGCTTTGGTTCACTGCCTCAATCTCTTCTCGCGTCTTTTGAAGCCTATAAATAGGCGGCTAGGAGGAGAGAGATAGCTTTATTCTCTTTGCTTTATTTCCTCTTTGTGAAGGATGCTGACGGCTGTAATGACCCGTTCTGCTCAAGCAGACTGCCGATTCAAACGTCAAAAGTACAATGTCCCGACCCGCTTTGCTTCAGCGAGAATGCTCGTTTGAGGCAAGAGGATTTTCAGACTTGGCCCTTCAGGAGTTCCGGCTTAGGCTTTCAGAGGCTCGCTCGGAGTATCGCTCAACCGAGGCGAATCATCGCTAAGGTGGGTGGCTACGATGAACTTGTCTTTGCTTAGCCAGCACACTTAAAAATATGGATGTTTCATGCTAGTCGCTAGGTGAATCACCCTCTACATGCTAATAAGAATCCAACACATCTAGCTAAGGAAATAATCCCAACTTGTATTGCTTGTGTTAGAACATAAAAATAAAATATTACTTATAATCGGACCCTCGCATGCTACCTTTGCTTTGTGCAACTAGACCCAGATATGCCTCGAATAGAATATTATACTCTTCGCAGTACACTTCTTTACTGCTACACTGCACGACCCTAGATCATGTCGCTCGGTAAGTCCCTTTATGGTTTCACTCCTCGGCTTACCTTCGGGCCCAAGCTAATGTAAATACTTATGTTCAGTATAAATGCATGCTTGCCTGCTTATATTTGCCTTGTTGCCTCATTTTGATGCTTGTCGCATAAACTATGCGTCAACCGTATAATATTGTGCATGTCATGCATTCATCAAGTTCTCCTCGAAAAATTATCTAATAGTCGTTCCGTGCAAATATGAACCTGAAAGTATCCGGGACCGTTAGGTCACCAAGGCAGTCCCCGAACCAGGGGAAATATATCAAGGCAAGTGGATCACTGATCGAGGATTATGTCAAGTTTGCATCTGAATGATAATTATATCAAGTTTACCTCTGAACGAGAATCCTGTTAAGCAAGTCAAGAATCCTAGCTCGTAGAGCAAATGCTCGGTTCAGAATAAGAATCATGGATTATCATATCAAGTTATGGATTTGAAAGACCAAGACCTGCATGTCACAGGACAACTTGTTTTTACAAGGAGGATTACAGCATCCCGTTCCGCGGACGGTTGCCGGGGCACTGGGGCCGATCCGGTCTAGACGGAACTTTTGGTAGTCGTTTAGCGTCGAGCAGAATGTGTGTGAAATGCCCATTGTTCTTGCTTGCATACCATTCTGACATGAGACTACACCGTCCAACTATGGCGCCGTGCCAGTGACCTCTTGTTTATATAGATAAGTCATCCTCGCTTAGCGGCTATCCGTGTGAGAGACATTGCATCGCATCGAGAATAATTGAAATACCTGAACGATCTTGAGTATAAGATACTTGTACATAATTGAACACTTGAGCATCCTCTACAACGCTTCTGGATAATCTGTATGCTCGTGCACCCGAAACGTAATCTCGTACTGAAATACTTGTGTTTGCATATGCTAATGCCCTGATTTATTGTATATATGCTCGTGCTTGAATTAACTTGGTTTTCCTTGGACATGGAAGGACAAATGGTAAGTTGGTAAGTCTCATCGTGTTTCCTCTATATCGTACTGTACACTGCCACACGAGTTAGGCTATTCAATCTTTGCCATGAAACTGATCTTAGGCAATACTAGAAAATTAACGAAATAGTTGGTGCACGGAACCTATATTACGTATTTGGATTTATCGAGCAGGCGAGTAGCCTCTCCACCAGTGCATTCATGTACTGATAACCCACCAGATTGCTTGCAGGGTGTGGGAGAACCTCATTTGGTGTGAATGCCTCCTTCGTGCGAGCTAAGGCATGGAGTTCTCTGGAGCCTTAGAGCATTACGATCCGGAACTGAAGCACATATACAAGACATAATGTTAGAACATCGCCCATATATCATTCCACAAATGTAGCCGCTTGGCACGCTTTTACTGTTTCAAAGAGAGAAAGAGAGGCTTGAGCGACTTGTAATCTCGGCCTAGCGCTGCCTGTAACACTTGTTCAATATCAAATAAAGGGTTTGCTTTACTTCTATACTTGTGTTATTCAATGCTTCCGCTATTGACGACTCAGTGAACTTGTTACCAATCGCCTATGCATTTAGAATTCCGCTGAACTCGGACAATCTGTGCGACTTTATGGCTTAGACCTCTTATCGCCAGCCAGAACCTCGGCCTTGCATGGGCGAGGCTTACGCTCGTGCGGCATCATGCCCAGATGGGTCTGAATGATCGTCCCATGGGAGCGCTGGCACGATAATTTTCGCCTAGCGGGGACGGCCGATTAGCCTGCGGAAGATCGGGGCATGACAGATTGGTATCAGAGCTTGGCTATAAGCCTTTGAACTTTGTTTCAATTTTCTTAGTTTCGAAATCTCGTTCGTGGGTTATGTGCACACACTCTCTCAATGTCCCAATCGAATGTTCCAAACAATAAGTCTAAATACTTTCAAAAAGTGTATTTGAATGATGTGATTGCTTGTACGAAGTCGTGATGCTAAGGCCTTTGTGCCAACTTGTGCCAGACCCATTGGGATTAGACTCGTGCTAAGAATAGCGACTTATGTGTGAACCCGAAATACCTATACGTATTTACCCAGTTGGTTAGTACAAAATCAAATATTGTCCCGAACGGTTAGCTTTGTACACAACCTTTCAGCTAAGTTGTGTAGAGTATCGCGCGCCAAGACCCTTTGGTGCAAGTTAGTTGCAAACGAGAATTGGATATCGTTCAGGAATAAGACAAGTCAGACTTAAAATGCCAACCGATAGATCATTCTTGGACTTATCGCTTAGGCGAATATAGAGAACCATGCTTGGATTTTGGGAAATAACTCGAACGGTAGTCCGTGTCGGAGGATACAAACGAATATGGATTTGATTGGATGATTTTACTAGACGAATAATAATCACTGCATGAACGGACATAACTTGGATAAATGATAAGGTGTCTTGACCGTGGCGAAGAAAACCATAAAGTTAAAACGTTCTTGTCTTGCACGAGCGTAACTATATGCTCGTACATGCGTCATGCCTGGATTAGGACGATTATCCAGCAGGAGCGTTGGCGTAGTGATCTCACGTCCAACGGGGGTGATTGAATTTGCAGGAGACTTGAGCGCGACAACTAATAGATCGTCTTCTTTTGGTTCGACATGATAAGACGAGTTTGGAATGCAAATGATCGAAAATATTTCGAGGATAAGTTAGCTTAGAACCTGGAATAAATCACACTTGATGGTTTTATGAACTAATACATAAATCAGGTTGAAAGACTTAAATTTATAAATAAAGGTTTAGAACTGAATCTTGGCTTGGTGATCTAGATTTGGTATGGATAGAGATTCAATCAAAATATGTTTGGAGAGATAGACTATGTAAATCACTAGGCTTGTCTTACATCTTGAATATTGTGGACTTTACTGAACGAACTCGAACCCCTGTACGAACGAACGTGTTATTGTGTGTAGGAAAATCCGTGCTTGATGTTTAGAAATCTGAATGAAACGAGCTTGGGTAGAATATCCCGTGCAAATGAACAATGGTTTGACCCTAGGAATTGGTGCGATCATCGTACGACAAATTTGCACAATGTATCGTATGCTTAAACTTGTACCTATGACCATGTGAGCTGACCTAGTAATTAGGCAGATGACCCTATGCCGAGTGAAAGAACCTGTGTTACCGACTTTAGCATATTGCTTGAACAAGCTATATAATTTGTTCGGGGCGTGACAGCGGTTGCGGCTCTCCTTGTTGAGGAATTTGTCAGGGGCGGTCTTGATCCTTGGCTTCCTGATTCTGGTGCTTTATTCGGAGGTAGGGGAGCACCGTATTCTTCGTGTCGAGATTCCATAGACACAGAGACACCCATGTACAGTCTTGCTGCATGGATGGAAAATTGTCTAGAATACGTGCAAATATTTTACATAGCCTTGTCGCATGGATGAGAGATCATCACGAACATGCACATGCTTTCTTCATTAGTCTATGGCATGGATGGAAAACTATCATGCAGCAACTAAGATCCTGCCACATGGATGAAAGCTCGACCTGGACATGCGATAGCCATGACTCTGTCGCATGGATGAAGGTTCGATCCGAACATGCGACCACCATGGCTCTGCCGCATGGATGGAAGCATGACCCGACAAGCGACCATCGTGGCTCTGCCGCATAGAAGACAGCTCATGCGCCGACTAGGCTCTGCGGCATAGACGTCAACTTTATCTTTGTATGCTGATGTCATATGTTTTCCTTGTGCATGCTTTGTTCCCCCTCGCGCGACTCATGATGGAGCATAGAAGGATATTATAATACCCGTTGTTCGGGGTGAAGACCAACTTTATATGACTGTTCGCTAAGAACTGATCCAGGAGACGAGAACAGTTTGGCAAGAACTAATCAGGAGACAAGGATGAACATCCTGCATCATGCGCTGAGCTGTCCTTGTTCATGCAGCGTGCCGGTTGCGTTTTTCCCCTTTATGCGGTTTGCTACCGGCCTGGAGACTGCGGGGTTGATGACCGGATTTGGATTAATTGTCATTCCTGTCGTCAGTCTTCCCGCATGATTATAGAGCACCTACTGCTCCTCCTCCCTTGCTATCTGTCGTTATGGATTCTTTTTCATATAGGTTTGCATTATGGAGAGATGATCCAGAAAGCATTGAGTTTTGCTGCTGTAAGACCCCATATTTTTAATATTAATTAATTAATTAATTTATTTATTTATATTATTTCGTAGTTTACTAGAAAATAGAATTTATTAATTTAATTGCCTGGATAAGTACTTATTTAGAATCCGTGCAAAAACTATTAATTTTATTTTAGAAGTATTGGTAGAAGAGTAATAGATACTGTTAGTATTTAATTTGGATACAAACGTATTTTTTATATACCTTATATATATATGTGCAAATAAATAAATAGCGTAATAATAATAATAAGTATTAAATAATAGTTATAATAATATAATAATAATAACAAGTGTTATTTATGATAATAATAATTAGTAATAATAATAAAAACAAAATAGAAAAGAAAGAAAGAAAAAGAATAAAACGAAAAAGAAAAAGAAAAAAAAATTAACAAAACCCCAACACTAAAGCTAATCCCCCCCACCTAAAAACTAACAGTAGTAGCGGCTGCAGTATCCCCCCCCCCCCCCCCCCCCCCCCGCGCACGAGTAACTCACCCCCCTTTTTGGTTCTCTCTCATCCCCTATATATATATATATATATATATATATATATATATATATATATATATATACTTGTAAACCCTAACCCATACCATCGCGACCACTAGAGCCCGCCGACGACCGCCCAGACCCGCCGCCGTTCACTGGAGCCGCCCGCCGCTAGCCTGCGTCCACACAAGCGCGCGCACCGCGCAGGAAAGTCACAGCAACTTACCCATGTTCACGTGTTGATTCCCGTTCCATTGCTCGACCAAATTCGACCCCGTCTTCACCGGTATGTTCATGACATATCCCTCTCCCAACACTGTGTATTAGTTTTAATCGTACAATGCGTAACCCTAGGTGAAAACTGAGACCAAGTTGGAGAAAAAAATGACCACTTTAAATTTCAAAAAAACTGTTGCAACCACCCCTGTTTAAAGACTCGTATCTCCCACCACAGAAATCCAAACATAAAAATTCCTTTTGCTATGTGAAGACCACATAACCTAGATTATTTTATGTTAATTATATTATTTTATTTGATGTTGTATGCTGAATTACATTAGGTTGAAAAATCTATTTTTCCAACTTCCAAAATTTGCGATACGGAGCGCGCTCCGCCAAACGGGACCGCCCCATCGTGTACCAAGTGCACTGAAAGGTGCGCACGATATAACCAGACGTGTGGGCTTTCGAAAAAACTGATTCGGACGCGTGTCGCGTCAGAATCAGCCCGTATCTACAAAAAGCCCCCGTATCGTAACTTTTAGAAAATATCGCACCATTTAGTGTATGCTCGTCAGAATGCGACAAAACTTATGCCATTAGACTCGTGGTATCGCGTTGGTCCTATGACCCAAGTTTTACGCGATTCTGAGATAGTTGACCAAGCCGCCTGTTTGCGGGCCCCATGGTTGACTTTTTGGGCGAATTTGTGTTCGGCTCACCGGAATCTAAAATTGGACGTACCGTTGAGTTCGTACTGACATTTAGAGTTTGTTTGACCTATAATTTTATTCTATTTAGAGACCTTTATCCTTGGCACGCTTTTCGGTGCAAGGTCACATATGGAGCCCGCTTTGACCCAAAATTACTGTTTTGCCCCTATGTCCAAATTGGACGAAAGGGTAGTATTTTCTAGCTATCTTGCTTATTATGGAAACGTTGGTGATGTTTATTTCAACATCCGGAGACGTTCATCCTGATGCCATAGCTTCTGATCCTATGTGCATGACTCCTAGACTTGCAGCTTCCTTACCAGGCAAGATACCTTGCCAAATTATTTACAGTACTTTGCATGCTTATTATATTTCTGTATATTCATTGTATTTTTGTATATTTATTGCATATGTAGTTTCTTTCAGTCATTACTATATATTAGATATGTTGACACACACTTAACACTTAGTATCATGATAGGACAATCAGTAGGCGTATGGGCTTTAACCACTCTGGTAAACCGTAGTATCTAGCACGCACTATGGTAGTCTTGTCCAATGCTCGCTACCCCCGTGGTATGTCGATTGATGGTGTCAAGAGGGTCTCTACCCCCGCGGTATATCGGTTGATGATGTTCCTGACGTGTGTGTGAGTTATGAGATTTAGATCGAGTAGCCTATTCTTGCCCATACGTCGAAAAGTTGTCCTCATTATGCATTCATATAGATTGTCTTGTACATTATACTTATATATTTTCAAATATTATGCATGTTTACTGTATTCAAATTGGAATGCTTCTATGTATCTTGTTACGTCCCTCTTAGGACCTGGTCCCTTTTCAGGTATAGATGTTCATGACTATTCGCAGGAGCACGGATCAGGACTTACCACTTATCTCTTCCGAGGAGGTCTTACTTTCTGAGCATCATTGATTATCTCTAGCGGTGGATCGCTTAGCTGATACACTTCTATCACCACCTTATTTTATATTGGTGGTTTTATACTCCTCTCTCATTTAGTTTGTTATAGTCATTGGAAGTGGATTTGTCTCCACCCGACTATTATTTTGGATTATTCAGACTCATTATTCTAGTTTAGTTATTTCTTTTCTATGACTTGTTGTGTGGATGATATTAGTATATCTGTGACTTGTGACACTATATATACCACATATGAGTTTATATTCATATTACAACGTATGTGTGTATTATTTTATCCATATATTGGAGTTGCCATATACATATGGCCGGCATGCTTACGTGTTCCTAGTCCTACATATTTTGGGACTGGGACGTGACAGCTGCGTGCTTGACTTATGTCAGTAGCAATGACAGCACGGAGGGGCGCTTCCAATAAAAAAGGTTCGTATCAGCGAGACTTCATGTAAACCCTCAAAACAGGTTTTCATCATATATACTCAAGACCTTGACTACTAATGAAAACCCTTGAATGTAATAGATTTTCATCATATGTACTCGTGATCTTGAATATTAATCAATAAAGTCTCGCTGGTGTGTACGCTCAGGATCACAGACGAGTACATCTCTCTGTTAGTTTTTATTTCATGATAGTGTATATATCACATATTCTAGAACTGTATACTTGATTCTGACACATTATTACACGGACTAATACTATATGAATCTTGTCAGGAGATGTTATCCCTTATCGTGTATTTCAGATACTCCTTCCACATATACTTTATCGTGTGCATCGGGTATTCCTTGTGCTCCTGTTCATTCATGTTCTCCGTGTACTTATATTATTCATGTACGTAACGTGTTGTGATCGGATCCATGAGTATTGGTTGGGGTGAGAGAGTAGAAGTTGGTTATGTGATCAAGCCTATACTGTATTCGTGTTTATGTCAATTATATACCTCACGTATAATCGAGTTACCTTAGTGTATTCGTGTTCAACCTAAATCGATCACATAACGAACTTGTACTCTAAGGCACTTAGTTAATATTCTAGTTCCTCATACTTGCAGTTCATTCCATATTGTCTGTATTTATCTTTCCAGTATTTACCTGCTTATCTCAGTTATGTTTTCATTCGTAGTTACTTGTATATCTTGTATTCGTTTCTATTGCTTGTAATATATTATCTACCTTGTATTTGGAACTGCTTTCAAAGTTTTGTACTTCGCTCCAATCCTGACTAGATATATTTTCCAGATGATTGGTTAGAGAAGATGTATTACACCTATTACGGGCCACAAGATGGCGAGCCAATTGAGATAGCACCCGTAGAGCATGTTCAGCTAGAGCCAGCTGTTGAGAAAACTTAGCTAGTTCTTTATTATATTGGATATGTCTCAGTTTAGATATTTTGGCATGTATTATATTTGAGACTATTGTGCTAGTCTATTAGACTTGGTTATGAGTTGTATTTGTGACTTGTGATTTCTATTTCTTTTATTCCATATCGTGCCATACTTTTTTCTAGTTTTATTATGATTGAGTATTGATTATCATATTGTCCTCCATTTGGAATTGAGATATCTTGACAGGTACATTATATATATTGTGTGAGATGTTTATATAGTATTGTTGACCTAGACAATATTCTACCGTCGATGCTACGGCGTAGGCTGAACGTACTCATGTACTCGTACCATCATTCCGGGTGAGGGTCGTGACACCATGGAACCCATAAAAACCCTAACTTAAAAAATATAAATATACTCAAATCCATCCATCAAAACCGAAAATACCAAGTATTAAAGATGTAAGGGAACTCATAGCACACATTATAGACTAATAATATGTAGAAAAAAAAATCAAAGTAAATTAAAGTGTTTCTCTATGTCATGCAAGATGTAAAAGCCGGATATTTCAGAAATTAAAAATAAAATTTTCAAAAATTTTCTGGAATTTTGAAATAATTAAAATAAATATTTCTCTGGAATTAAATAATTTTGTGATTTTATTAAATATTAAAATATTATGAAAATAATATTTTTGAGTGTAAAATAAATAATTAGACATAGTATAATTTTTCTGGAATTTATTGGACCAAAAAACTATTTTTAAATACCTAAAAATAATATTTTTAAATAAACCAAACTAAACCGGTTTAAACCATCCTGAACTGAACCGAACCATCCCAAATAAACCAACCCAAACCCTAACTGAACCGAAACCCTAGCGGATTCGGATCTGGATCCGAACCCGTTAACCCGTACCCGCTAAGACCCGACCCGTTAGCTAATTGCTACAGTAACCCATCATCTCCCCCGACTCTTCGCCTCCCCTCTCCGCCGTTCACCGGCCGCTGCGCCGCTCCGACTTTTGACCGTTCCTCCGCCGTTCAACTGCCAACTCCCCGCCTTCCCAAAACTATTGCCTCCGCCGAGACCCCTCGTCTCCCCGTCGCGACCCCTCTGGTCCGCCTTCCCCAAATGGACGGCCCCCATCCGTATATAAACCTGGTCACCACTGCCATCACCCTCCACCGATCCAGCCACCGTCTCCCACCGACAAACTCCCCGCGGTGACCTGCAGCCCGACAAACACCCATCACCGCTGCCACCACCACTCGCCACCGCCAACCAATGAGTTCCCTGGCCGATGCTGCCCCCGCTGTCTCCTCTACCCGCCGTCGAGCACAGCAGCTCCGTCGTGACCCGACGACGGTGACGCCTCCGCGAGATCGAGCCTCCAGCAACCCGACGTCGACCCCGCCACCGACCAGCAGCTGCAGCAGCGCCGCCACCCGCCGTCGACGTGAGCCGCGCCACCTCGCGTACGCGTACATTCAGACATTTCCGATCCCCTATTCCGGTGAGTCATTCTCTCTTCTCGTCGCATCATTTTCTGATCAGACTGTTGCGACATGTTCGCTACGTGACCCCCTCGAACCCCGTGCAATCAGTTCGGGGTATCGCGTCCTGTGTTAGTCGTAAACTACGACGCAAAAACAGGAAAATATTTCGAATTATAGACTTTCAGAATCTGGCCCAAACTCACAAGTTTACGACCGTTTTGCGTGCAACCTGTTAACTAATTCTGAAATTCACTTAAACTGTAAATTAGACCATATAACCAAGTTTCACACCCTGTAATTAGTTTAATTTTATGTGTTGTAGATTGTAATTTATTCTCGGGTGAAGTTGACCAAAAACTTGGTTATTTAACCCCAAATTTTTTTCGAACTGAGTACGCCCCGCTAAACGAGTCAACTTGGTCATGTGCGAATTTTACCAAAAGGTGCGCATCGTTAATACGGACGTGTGGAATTTTGTAAAAATTGATTTGGATGTGCGTACACACCAAAATTAACGCGTATCCGTCGAAATTGCCCCATATCGGCCATGTTCTGAAACTCATTATAACTTTGTGTGGGCTCGTCGTTTCGAAACGAAACTTACGCCATCGAACTCGTAGCGATACGTAGGTCCTGTGACCCAAGTTTGGTTCGATTCTGAGAACGTTGACAAAATCCCGTATCGTGGGTCCCCCGGCTCCACTTGACGGGCGATTTTGTGATCAGCTCATCAAAATCTAGTTCTGGATATTTTGTTGGGTTCGTATTATCGTTCTGAACTTGTAGACACTAATTTTGATAAATTTGGAGGACTTTGTCTCTGGCACATTTTTCGGTGCGAAGTGGGCCATATGTGGACCCCGCTTTGACAAAAAACTGTCAAGTTTGCCCATGTGTCCAAATTGGACTTATGGATAGGCAATCCTAGCTATTTCATATCTTCTGAGAATGATGGTAGTATTTATTTCAGCATCCGGAGAAGTACCTGAAGATCCCGCCGATACCGGAGCAACCATTGGAATCCAAACCCCAAGCAAGTGTACCTTGCCAATCTTGCAGTACTTGCTTTATATTATTTCCTTGATTTATTTATATTATGTATCTGTTTAACCTAGGTCCGTGTGACATTACTTAACGTCCGAATAAGATTCGGATGTCGATGTCGTACGCGGAGTCGTGTAACGTCACATAGAGAGTTGATATCGCGATCCTATACATTTTCGTGCTTGCATTATCATGTACGTCATACCATATGACACTTGACACTATTCATGTGACAGAATCTTTCCTGATATATTTATGGTAATTCTGTATAGGTTACAGGATTTATGGCATAGATATTACATATGCATAGCTATCATTATGACTCGCTGCATTAGTTAGAGGTCATGATCTTGCGTGTTATGGATATGAGACGTGAGATTACATTGGGTGGGGAGAGTCTTACTATACTAAAGGCTGATTATATATATAATAAATTACTGGGAGTGCCTTAGACTCTGACACAGAGCTTTGGCACATGTACTGGCCCTTCGAGATAATAAATGTTGCTATGGTTTTCCAGAGCCTTTAGTAGTTTCAGCCTGAGTATGATTAATGCTCTCACTTGCATATCACTTAGCTGGTTACATAGTTTGCCCTGCTGATATATTTTTGTACTACATTTATTTGGCTTGAGTTATTCTTGTACCTTGTTATGTCCCCTGAGGACCTGGAATCCTGATTATATCTCCAGATTTAGCAGAGGAGATCTACCCCGAGCTACACGAGACAGGAGCAGACATTGGAGCAGTACCAGCACTAGAGGACAAGGTGATACCAGCGGATTTCTTCTGAGTATCTGCTTTATATATACAGTCATTTCTGTTCTTGATACTCTATTTCATGTCTCGTGGATTTCTGTATTAAACTCATTATCGGGTTGTTTCCCGAGATATATTATTGAGACTTGTTGATTATTATTTCATGTTGATTATTCTGATATTTGAACTGTGATTATCTTTTGTGGATGAGACTAGAAATTAGTATCACAGACCTTTATTGTTGTATTACAGCTTAAGTACACTCTAATGGGTCCATTAAATTGAGTTTGCCCATTGGTGTGTGCTACTGGCCGTTGCTACGTGTCTAGTCCCTCGGTATTTTGGGACTGGGGCGTGACAAAAGATGTACTTACCTAGTTCCAAGAAGAAGAAAGAGAAGGAGAGTAAAGAAATGAGGGAAGAGAGAAAAATAAGAAGGTTTATATAGGCTAGGGTTGGATGCTTAGCCATTGGATCAAGTCATGACCAATCCTAGCCACACAAATAAACCATAAGCCAAGCTCAACTAAAGAATGAGTCTAGTCTCTATACAACCTAATTATTATGCAAGCAAGAAATAATACATTCCAATACGTATATCGGGAACGGGGAGTGACGGTGCCCCAGTGGCACAACATCCGAACGAGATTTAGGGTATCATTAATCAGTTGTCTGTAATGAAGATGGTGATTGACGATGAGCTTCAGGCCCTTCTACTTTTGAGTTCTCCGCCAAAAAGTTAGAAGACGGTGGTGTCAGTGAGCAACTCCTTGCCTGACAGAGTTGTTACGATGGAGGCAGTCAAAAGTAGCTTGTTAAATAAGGAAGTCCGACCTAAGCAGATGGAATCGTCGCAGTCTACTTCGGTGACTTCCTACGGGAAGGAAAGATAAGTCACAAGCGAGGACAGGAAGGAGTTCTCGAGATCTTACGACTATGGACCGCAAGGAGGGTTGCTATCACTGTGGCGAAAGAGGTCATATCAAGAGGAACTACATGAAGCTCAAAGCTGAGAAGAAGACCAAAGACACGGACGATCACGAGGATCTCACGACTACGGAAGATCTCATCATCGAAACAACCGACGAAAAGGAACCTTGTGGCACGTGTCATGATGACAATTGGGTCATGGACATGAGGGCGTCGTATCATGCCACTCTACATAAGAGGATCTTCGCGTCATACCGTGGCGGCATGTTTGGATGTGTGAAGATAGGCAACAAGAGGACGAATGCAGTTATAGGCATCGATGATATACACTTGACAACGGAGCTTGGTGAGAAGCTCATTCTCAAAGGTGTGCGACATGTACCGAGTTTGTGCCATAACTTGATTTTGGAAGAGAGGCTGGCAGATGATGGTTGTCGTAACATATTTGGAGACAAAGATTGGATGCTTACGAAGGGTTCCCAACAGCTGGCTCGAGAAGATTTATGTTGTGGCATGTACAAGCTCAAGCCGCTGAGTTGTATAGGTAGGCCACAGATATCGGATGGAGGCTCGAGGATGTTCGACATGAGTTTGTGGATCATCGGGAACTTGCTGACGAGGATCTTCGAGATGTTTTAAGGGTTACGAAGGATTCAGTTCGTCAAGACAAAGCGACGAATGGTGATGAGTCAAAGATTGAGGGTCAGTATGTCGGTCCCATAGTAGCTGGTCGGTCTCCAGGTGGGGGTTATTCCAGGGATCCAGTTTTGGCGATGGTAGGTTTGCCAAAACTTTGCGAAGTGACATCGGTTTCAGCAGTTCAAAGTCAGGGAGGAGATCAAAGTTTGCAGCAAACTCAATCTAAGGCAGGTGCATCTCCATTCACACAGTTCCGGGGGAGCTATGGGTCATCGACGGCATGTATAGTACATGATGTTCTGCTCGAGGATGCATGTGTACTAGGGAGCTTCAGTGTCGGACATAAAGGTGGGCAGGTTCATGAGTCTGAATCTCGGGAGAACCGCATTGTCCGCTTGGTTGGGCCAGCCAAGGGTGAAGAAGCTCGTCGGAACGGTAGTACGTTCTAGTGAAAGATAGAAATCGAGGACAGGAAGCCAAGAGTCACGGTGAGGCTGGTCGTCATGGACTTTGGTTTTGGCCGTATCATTAATGTTGGCAGGATCTCATTCGTGCAGGAGGTGTTACGCTTGTCAGCTAGCATTGACTTGACGGTCGAGGTGTTGGAGATGAAAGAAGATGCAAAGCAACTTAGGGAATCGGAGATCGGTGCATGGGAGAGCAGGAACTCTGTCATGGGACAAGTATGTAGTCCAGTTGAAGAGCCATGGGATCAACACCCTGTCATCAGACTGGAGGGGGAGTATGTTGGGGCCAGTCTGAATTGGTAAGAGCAAATTTTGGAGCCCAAATATGGTAAAAGATTTGATTTGATGTAATTTAAAAATCTATATTAATTTGATTATATTTCAAATTTGAATCAAATATTTAATTTGATCATATTTAGACGTCCATAATTGGTGTTTCCTATTTTAGATAATGGATTTCCTATTTAGGAATTTCTCTTACCTAAACTAGGGTTTTTCATCATATTTATATGGGTAAGGGTGAAGGCACAAAGAATATAACACAAAAGATGGAGATTTGGAGTGCTCGTCCACAAAACATCTAAGAGAAAGTTCGTGCTTTGCTCTTATGGCTCGTCATCCAAGACAAAAGGAAGAGAACATCGGATCGAGGAGTCGTCATTTTCGTTCAGGAAAATTGCTACGGGGTTTGGTGAGTAATTTCAATTATAATCTTTCTTTTCTTCTTGAGTGTGGTGAGAGAGTTGAACCAATTACGGTAAAGGGTTCAACATTGGTTTTGTCAATCTTGTAATTTCATCTGAGTTATATAGATTGAGATTTGTCCAGGTGACGTAGTCATCGCCATATAAGTTGTCTTTATATGTGCTTGGTATTCGTTAGACATTGGTTGGTTATCTCAGGTGGGTTGACATAAGTTTTTGCTGTGATCAGTCTCAGACACGATATCGGAGCGCTTGCAGGGCATGTCTGATCCCAATACTTTGTCTAAAATTTTTAGGATAGGCTGTTTGAATTATTTTCTTCCATGTAGCTCTATTAAGGACCATCTCTTCTATAACACAAACAAGAATCATATCCTTCTTTAAAACTTTCAATCCATATTCATTGACTCCTACATCTAGTCCTAAAGGCTCTTTAACTACTATCTTATCGCTCCTTATCAGATCTGTGGTGCACATGCCCAAGCCACCTAAAATGGTTCTCTCATTCTTCCTCAATTTGCGTCACCTTCAACTTCTTACGAACATATTCATTTTATATCTTATCTTTTAATAGACTATCACTCATCTATCTTAGCATTCTCATTTTGGCTTCACTAATTGTCTGGACATGTTTTTCAAGTGCCAACACTAATTCATAAAGCATGGTTACTCTTATAGCAATCCTAACTTTTTAATCAACTTCAGTAGTATTTTGTGATGCCCAATGCACTCCAAAAGTACTCCGTCACTTCAACTATCATGCTTTCATTTTATGCACAATATCATTCTCAACCTCTCCATCTTGATGAATGATTTATCTTAGTACCAAAAACTATCACTCTTAGATATCTCTTGTCCATCTATATGTACTCCCTCAATTTTATTTTGACTTGTCATGTACTTTACTCGGTTTTCATCCTACTAATTTTAAAAATCTTAGATTCCAAAGTTTCTCCACACTTTTACTATAGCATATAAATCTTCTTTACTCATCAACAGGCACAATATCGCTAGCAAACATTGAACACCATGGAGCCTCTTGGATATGCCTATTAAATACATCCATAACTAATGCAAAAAATGGCTTAATGATGATCATTGATGTAACCCAACAGTGATAGAAAATGGTTATCTCCTCCAATAGTTTGCACAGTCATCGGAACTCCATCATGCATCTCCTTAATTGTAACACCCCGTTCCGTTCAAGCGGACTGCCGATTCAAACAAAAAAGTGCAATGTCCTGACCCACTTTGCTCAGGCGAGAATACTCGTTTGAGACAAAGGATATCCAGACTTGTCCCTACAGGAGTTCGGGTTTGGCTTTCAGAGGCTCGCTTGACGTATCGCTCAACCGAGGCAAATCATCGCTAAGGTGGGTGGCTACGGTAAACTTGTCTTTGCTTAGCCAGCACACTTAAAATATGGAACGATACATGCTGGTCGCTAGGTAAATCACCCCCTGCATGCTAATAAGAATATAACACACCTAGCTAAGGAAATAATCCCAACTTGTATTGCTTATGTTAGAACATGGAAATGAAATATTGCTTATATTCAGACCCTCGCATGCTACCCTATATCATGTCGCTCGGAAAGTCCCTTACGGTTTTACCTCTCGGCTTACCTTCGGGCCTGAGCTAATGTGAATGATTATGTTTATACAAATGCATGCTTGCCTGCTTGTATATTGCCTCGTTCGATGCTTGTTGCATAAACTATGCCTCAATTGTGTATCACTGTGCTTGTCATGCATTCATCTAGTTCTCCTCGGAAGACTATCTAATAGTCGTTTCGTGCAAGTACATACCTGAAAGTATCCGGGACCGTAAGGTCACCAAGGCAGTTCCCGAACCAGGGGATTGTATCATGTCAAGTAAGGAAAGAAACAAGACTCATTCATGTATTCGGATCTCTGCAAGTCTCTTTCGAGCGGGCTAGAGGGTGTATACGCCTTATTGCTACATCCATCTTAACCCAAGAGACTACGCATATCCAATGGCTAAGTGAATCAAGAAATAATAGCTTATTCATAAATCCAGTGAATCTGAAACCCAAGATTTGTATGTCGCGAACAACTTAGAAACAGGGTATAGTTTCGCGGACGGTCACCGGGGCACTGGGACCGATCCGATCCAGACGGAACTTCATGATAGTCTCTTGAGCGGGTGGGTTGGTATGCTTCACCTCGAGAACCTAGCATTGCATACCACTCTCACCCAAGACTAAATTGGTCCTTTATGGCTATGCCAGCGACACATGTCATATAGATAAGTCATCCTCACTTAGCGGCTATTCGCGTGTGTAGAAGCATAAAAATTACGCTGGATAGCTATACGCAGCATGTTGATGCGGGGCAACATAAAAAGATGACTCCAGAGCCACTACGTACAACAGAGCTTTTTTCGCTGAGCACAGCGTAAAATATAAGCTCAAGGACCATCCGCGTAACACAGTATGTCCAGGCTGCTTCAGCGTAAAAAGGGTGCTATATCGCCTTTATGGCGTAAAACTCATCCGCTTTCAATATAGCATTGAAGTGTACGAGGAACGCTTCATATTCTTCGAAATGAACCTGTCAGATCATGCAATGAACCTGACGTCTGGACTCCTGACAAAGAGTACTGCACGACTACCCAGGCGACGGCTATAATGATGGCACGGTACTACAACCCAGGCTGTCATTTACTGCCATTTCCTTGGCGTAAACCGCTTTTACGCATACAAAGGAATACGCTGCCTAGTTTTACACAGGCAGATGTGAGCTGTTTACGCTCCACAGAAGACAAACAGCCTGCCACGTCAAAAGCTGCTCTTCGTACAGGGCTCGAGGCACGTCTCTGCATTTAATGCGCAAAGTGATAGCAGAACTCGAGGTACATCTCTGCATTTAATGCGCAGAAAGGGTGGCAGACCTTCAAAACACGCCTCTGTATTTAATGCGCAGGATAATGGCGGATCTCTGCATTTAATGCAGGAGATTTGATTAAATGTCACCAAACCATCGTTTAGTGACATCCTCTTTGCGTAAACTGCTTTTACGCATACAAGGGGATACGCTGCCTAGTTTTATACAGGCAGACGTGAGCTTCTTACGCTCCGCAGAAGACAAACAGACTGCCACGTCAGCAGTTGCCCTTCGTACAGGATTCGAGGCGCGTATCTGCATTTAATGCGCAGAATGATGGCAAATCTTCAAGACACGCCTCTGCATTTAATGCGCAGGATGGGGGCAGATCTCTGTATTTAATGCAAGAGATTCGATTATATCTCCAAGAGCCATAATTTCGTCTAAGACGTCCACATCATCACTTTGGCACATTTCGCCAACTCAGGCCTCAGTCAGGAGAAGAGGATCAGCTATCTTCTGTGCCCACTCGGCTTCTACGCCCACTCGGCTTCTACGCCTACTCGGCCTCTATGACTACTCGGCTTCTACGCCTACTCAGCTTCTATGCCTATTTGGCTTCTACGCCATGGTGACAGTTATTGGCTTCTACGCGAAGGATAACTACCTACGTGGCTTTTATGCCGTGATCTTCGCAGCAGTTATACACGTTGTCTCTTAATTGGACACGCGTCACACGCTCATTCAAAAGGTCATTTATACGCGGGCAACGGTTATTTTAACCATCGTGTAAAAGGGTGCTGTACTTTCCACTACTCGGTTTCTACACCGACTGAGTGGTCACTGTCACTAAAACTCTATAAATAGAGACCTCTATTGACAGAGGTCCGGGGTCAGAAATTGGTCAAGAAATCCAGTATCAGATCCAAGGTCGAAAAATGGAAGATTGAAAGGTCAAGATTTGGTCGTAGATTTCAAGAGAGAAGAATCCAGAGCTCAGGCAAAGAGTAGTGATCGACGACTTTGGCATCGAGCATCCACTCTATTTAGCAACCTTCGAAGCTGCTTTCTGTCTTCTACGGCACTTCTTCATCATCGTGTGGTCCAAGGGACAAAGTGATCGACTGCAGATCAGACTCCTATAGCAATATTTACCCAGATTAAAAAATTATACTCGACATCCTTGTATAGGATTAATTGTACTGCATGTTTGTAAACATAAAGAGCGGGTTTTCGTATAAGACCTCATTTCCATATCTTTCGTTTATTTTATCAGACAACAAGATGGCGACTCTGCTGGGGACATCTTTCTCTTCTGATGAGGAAGCAATTGCTCAACACGATGCGGTATCCGTGGGATCCGTGAAGAAGACACTGGTCGTCCAGTTCGACCAGTCTGCCTATGAAGATATGCTTCGAACAGGGGGTAGCTCTCACTCTCTCTCTGTCCAAGACAACAGGAAGCTGCATAAGGTCTGGATGCCCAAGATATCCTCTACCATTCCTGTCGACTCTCCGATCTCTTCGATCTCTCCGACCAACGGGGTTGTAGCATTGCTCCCTCCGCGCCTTGCGCGTAAAATTCAGTCGCCTGTCTCTGACAGGGCAGATAAAACTTTTGGCAATGCCTCAGCGCTAGTCCAGAAGTACACATCGCGCTCTGCGCGTAAAACTCTTCTCCCGTCTGTGATAGGATAGACAAAATTTCTGATAATGCGTCAGCACCAAATCAGGAATCCTAAACGCGCTTCGCCCGTAAAAATGCATCTTCCCTCCGCAGAAGAGCAGATGATCCCTGCAATCTACGCAAGGGAAAGCAAGCGGCGAACTACTCAACTTCTCGGCCTTTACGCCAGCAAGGGGAGAATCTGCCTGCCCTCCGGATTACGCGAGAGGCTGACGGCCGACTGAGGACATCCTCAGCTTTACGCCAACCAGAGCAGAGATCCAAATTATGCCAGGAGAAGCCCCTCAGCGTAAAGAAGGCTCAATTTGCGGAAAGACACCCTCCTCGGGGATTATCAGCCACCCAGATGGCCAACCTGTTGTATATAGGTGGCACAGGAAAAACTATGGTTCCCAACATCCGCATGCCCACTGATGTGAACAGAAGGAACAAGCCATCATCTTCTTCTTCTGTAACTCCTCCTGACCTGCGCAAGTATCTGATCCAGAAATGCAAGGAGAGGGGATCTTCCAGCATGTCTATTACGCCTCCTAATGAGCACTGTTGTAATAGTCATAGGATTGTAATTAATTGTTACTGTTCTGAAGCAAAACGGTCAGTTTTCGACCGGTTGAGCTACTCTCCGTCTTTCCAGGAAGAAGAGCCCACGCATGCATCTGTGAACATGGCTTCATACATACCTAGAGGAAGGTTGGGCTCAAGACGTCATCCCTCTAGAATTTTAAGCCGAAGGAGATTCAACATGCTCCTTAGGAACACCAAAGCTGGGGTGTTCCGAAACACTCGTTTGAGGTCACGACAACCGGCTTCGTACTCTTCTGATTTCGATGCTGGGGGTCGTCAGTCTCCCGAATCAGACGCCGAAAGTATAGAGTCAACTTCTACAGAGACCTATACTAATCTTTCAATGACACCCAGGGAGATGGGAGTTTATGCCATTGGAGATGAACGCGAGGAAGCTTCCCCGTCCGGGAGCGCTGAGCAACGCATTACTGTACTGGAGACGTCTCTGAAAGAGATGCAATCCATGATGGAGAACATGCACCAGATGATGCTAACTCAACACACAGCGGCTATGGCTCAAGCATCGGTCCCTCCAACTCAGATACTTGTGGGGGTGGACTTACCACCATCCAACACGATCCAAGAGCCTGCTCTAGATCAGGAGTCAGCAGTTCCTCCGCTTCCTCACTCGGAGAATGTATTACCTCCCATTGGAGTCATGATACAACCGATTGCTCACCACTCCGTGGTCCCGCTACCGGCTGAAAATCTGATACAGGCAGTACGAGAGCTGAAAGCCCAATTTGATGCCTTGAAGCACAAAGATCAGCTCATGAAATTGAGAATCAACCAGCCTTACCCGGCTATCTGAGAAGAGGCCCCTTTTTCTCCTAAATACAAACCATAGACCATGGCTCTGTTCGAGGGAAAAACATCACCGAGTCAGTGCATGAACTACTTCTGTCATGCCCCAGTCCCAAAATGTGAGAAACTAGGCCACGTGGCATTGGCCAGCTGACACGTCACTAAGGGTTTAACCCATTCTTATGGACCCAAAGGAACGTGCTACGCTGTCCTAAAATACTACAAGTCTAATAAAGGCAAGTCTATCTCATCCACAGGAAATGTCAGAAAATAGTGCTGAATATATATAATGCTGAGTCTAAAAATATAATATTACACAACTTG
>JAYESA010000017.1:88521524-88921524 GCA_036927795.1 Iris macrosiphon | reverse complement strand
AGGCGGGTACCAAGAATTTCTTGCATACTTCGCCAAAAGTAAGATGTAAACCTCGTATCTCTGTCAGATACTATGCTGACTGGTACTCCATGCAGTCGTACTATCTCTTTCATGTACATATCCGCCAAGACTTCGGTAGACTGTCCGACTCTGAAAGGTAGGAAATGAGCAGCCTTTGTGAGTCTATCTACGATCACCCATACAGCATTACGACCACTGGAACTTCTTGGGAAGCCCGTAACAAAGTCCATCGTAATGTGTTCCCATTTCCACTCGGGTATTGGGAGGGGTTGAAGTAGACCGGCTGATCTCTGATGTTCAGCTTTGACTTGCTGACACACCAGGCACTTTGTCACAAAGCGTGCTATTTCTTGCTTCATTCCATGCCACCAGTAGTATTGTCGTAGATCTCTGTACATCTTTGTGCCTCCAGGATGTATAGAGTATGTTGAACTGTGAGCTTCTGACATCAGCTCCTCACGAAGTTCTCCATTTGGAACATAAAGACGTTCTCCACATCTTAGAGTCCCATCTTCGTGTATGCGACATCCTGTCTGGATTCCAGCCTCTATTCTTTGTCGAAGCCTCTGAAATCTTGCATCTGCTGGTAGAGCAGCTTTGATTCTTTCGACCAATGTTGATTGTAGCTGGTAGTTTGATAATTGACCGTCAATTCCTGGCATAATGACCGTTATTCCCAACTTTTCTAGATCTTCCAGCAGACCTGGTTGGGTGATCATAAAGAATGTCGATGGTCTTCTGCTTAGTGCATCAGCCACTACATTAGCCTTTCCTGGATGGTACTGCAGATTGATCTCGAAGTCTGTCATTACTTCGAGCCATCGTCTTTGTCTTAGGTTCAGGTCCTTCTGAGTGTAGACATATTTCAGGCTCTTGTGATCGGTGAATATTTCCACTCGTTCGCCGTATAGATAATGTCTCCATAGCTTCAGGGCGAAGATGACGGCGGCAAGCTCCAAGTCGTGAGTGGGGTAGTTCTTCTCATGAGTCCTCAATTGTCTTGAGGCATAAGCTACAACCTTCCCATGTTGTATTAAGACACAACCCAATCCTTTTTCGGATGCATCGCTATAGATGACGAAACCTCCGGATCCAGATGGTATGGTCAAGATGGGGGCAGTAGTCAGACGCTTCTTCAACTCATCAAAAGCTGTCTGGCATTCCTCGGACCAGATGAACTCCTGGTCCTTGCGGGTAAGACGGGTAATTGGCTCTGCGATTCTTGCAAAGTTTTCTACGAACCTCCGGTAATATCCGGCAAGTCCTAGAAAGCTTCTCACCTCTGAGACGTTGGTAGGGGTTGGCCACGTCTCGACAGATGAGATTTTTGCTGGGTCCACCGAGATGCCTTCCCCTGTGATCACGTGTCCCAGAAAAGCGACACGATCAAGGAAGAACTCGCACTTGCTTAGTTTAGCATAAAGGCTCTCACGTCTCAGCGTCTCTAGCACTAGTCTCAAGTGCTCTTCGTGCTCCTCGTGGCTTTTTGAATACACCAAGATGTCGTCGATGAAGACTACCACGAACTGGTCCAGATATTGGTGGAAGACTCTGTTCATCAGGTTCATGAATACGGCTGGTGCATTAGTCAGTCCAAACGGCATCACCAGGAACTCGTAATGACCATAGCGAGTCCTGAATGCTGTCTTTGGAATATCTTCTCTCCGTACTTTGACCTGATGATAGCCAGATCTCAAGTCTATTTTTGAGAATACCACAGCTTCCGTCAGTTGGTCGAACAGATCGTCAATTCGCGGCAAGGGGTACTTGTTTTTTATTGTCAAAGCGTTGAGGGCTCTGTAATCAATACACATCCGATATGTTCCGTCCTTCTTTGGTACAAACAATACTGGTGCTCCCCAGGGTGATGCACTAGGACGAACAAATCCCTTGATTTGCAATTCCTCTAGTTGCAGCTTCAGTTCATCAAGCTCCTTCTTCGCCAGACGGTACACATTTGAGGATACCGGTGCAGCTCCGGGTATCAGCTCAATAGTGAACTCTACTTCTCTGTCAGGCGGTAGGCCTGGCAATTCCTCCGGGAATACGTCTTCGAATTCTGCAATGATTGCTGGGGGTTCTATCTCCATCGCCATGTAAGTTCTAGGAGTCTGGCCTACTCCTTGCTCGATGGTACCTCGTACGTATTCGAACTCCGGGTGTCCTGGTGATCTAAAGGTGATACTACCTTTTCGGCAGTCTAGGATAGCATTGTTCTGGATTAACCAGTCCATGCCTAAGACGACGTCGAAATTTGGCATTGGGAGTACCAGAAATCGCGCTCTTAGTTCTCTACTAGAAACAACTATTGAACATGTTTCAATAATGTTGGTAACTGGAACAATACCTCCTCCAGTTAGAATTTTCCAGCACTTGGGTAGCGGGGAAGTGATTAGTTTGTGCATGGCTACGAAACTACTAGATATGAATGACAGGGTTGCGCCAGAATCAAATAATACGGTTGCAGGTAATGATGCAACTAAAATGGTACCTGCGATGGTTTCTCCTTCAGGTTCTTCGGCAACTGCAGCTAAAGCAAAGGCTTGTCCATGCCTTTGTCCTCCGGATTGTTGTCTGGCCTTGAACTGGCTCTCCTGAGTGGCCAGAGGTGGTCCCTTCTGATATCCTCCAGATGTGGAGGGTAGCATCTTTTGGGCAGGCGTTCCTGATTTCTGCCCGTTCTGAGGAACTGCCTCTCTGCGTTGCGGGCAGTCCCTAGCCATATGTTGGCTAGCTCCACATATTAGGCAGAGTCCCTTCTTCTTTCTACAGTCATTGATATAATGCCCCTTCTTGCCACAAAAGTGACAAGTCGGGAGTTCCTTCTTCTGGTAGGGCCCCGTCGTCTGATGCGTCTGATTTTGTGGACGACGGATAGGGCCTCCTGCCCCTTGCTGGTTTTTGGCCGGGAAGGTTGGATTTGAGCGTCTCGTTCCTCGGCCAATAGCTTCTTGCACCCTCGCTTCTGCAAGAACCTCCTCGTAGAAGATCCTTGACTGTAATGTCGTATACCTCTGAAGCTCGCAGGTGAGGCCGTGGTAGAATCTTTTGGCTTTCTCCAGCTCATTCGGTATCAAGATGGTATCGAATCGACTTAATCTACTGAACTCCGCGTCGTAGGCGTCAACAGTCATGTTTTCCTGTTCCAAATGCAGAAACTGGGAGTATAAGGCATTTTGGACTGTTGCAGGGAAGTACTTGGCATTGAAGTGCTCCAAAAATTGTTCCCAAGTTTGATCCTTGCCGACGCTGCGCTCTATGGATTCCCACCAGTGATGGGCATTGCCTAAGAGTTGAGCTCTTACGGCGGTCATCCATAGATCGGGGGTAAGTTACGAGCCTTCTAGCAGCATTTCTGTATTGGAGATCCAATCTGAGATCTCCTCTGGGGATTCACTACCCTTAAAGGTTTTTGGGTTCATCTGGCGGAAGCCTTTGACTGTGCCCATTGGTTGGACAGGTGCTGGTGTTGGTGCTGGGGCAGTCGTTCTTTCCAAGGCCGCCATCAATGTCTGTCTCAAGGCCTCAGTCTGTTGCCACTGAGATTGTCTCAGGGCTTCAGTCTGCTGCCACTGAGTTTGCATCATAGCCTGGAGGAACTGGAACATCTGTGTTTGTCCTTCAAGTTGAGGCATCTGGGCAGGGAAGGCGGGAGGTGGTGGCAGTGGTGTCTCCGCCTGGGAGGTTTGCCCTTCATGCTGGGCTGGTGTTCCTGTCTGGGCAGGATTCTGAGGAAGGTATGGAGTTATTGGGTAGACCAACATCCTTCTCGGGGATGGGTCCCTCGGGGTGGATGGGATTCCCTGGACATCGGGCGAGGGGTCTGTTGCTGGGTCAGCCCCATCAATCGTATGTCCTCTGGGTATGTCCATTTTTCTGAAGAAAATAGAATAATTAGAAAAAAAAACACAAGGAATATTATAATCAAGCAAGATGCAAAAAAAAAAAAATTTTTTTTGAAGTCAGTGTGGATGAGACCTAGTATTTCTATCCTATTGCAGGCTTGCTGGGCATGTCATCATACCACTAGCAATAAAAGAGACCTGCATGGGCCACCACTAAAACCATGTCACGCCCCAGTCCCAAAATGTGAGAAACTAGGCCACGTGGCATTGGCCAGCTGACACGTCACTAAGGGTTTAACCCATTCTTATGGACCCAAAGGAACGTGCTACGCTGTCCTAAAATACTACAAGTCTAATAAAGGCAAGTCTATCTCATCCACAGGAAATGTCAGAAAATAGTGCTGAATATATATAATGCTGAGTCTAAAAATATAATATTACACAACTTGTGGGAACAAACCCACTGCCAAAATATAATAATAGTACAGAAAACAAGATAGACTAAGTATCGTCTATCTAGCAAAATATCTCCATCGCCAAGAGAGCATCTCCTAGAATCAGGTAGATTCTGATGGTGTCTCCTCCAGTTCTTCCTCGGTGGCATGCCTAGTCTCCTGTCCTGGACCATACACCGTGGGGTAGTAGGCCTCGTCTAAATCTGGAAGGAAACCAGGTCCTCAGTGGGACATAACAAGATACAGGAAAATAACATGCCAGGTTTGAAATACTGAATAAATAAATACATAAATACAGGGTGCTAACCATCTAAGTGAAATGCAAGTAAAGACCTTGTAGTACGCATGGGAATGTGTAGGTTTGACATATGCTGACTTAATTCACCAATCGTGTTGACTGGCTAGTATATGTGTCATATGCCCCCGGACACACGGGTAGCTCTGCAATCGACCTTCTCCGAGGAGAAAGATACGAAGGATAAAGACTCATGGAGGGGGTGTCCCACACGTCTACTAGTTATCTTTCCCGCCCAATGTAACTAAATGCCAAGTCGTACTTTTCCTGAGTTTTCCTGACAATATACTAATCCGTGATGCGTGTCACACGTACTGGTAGCTAATCAAATACGCAGCTCGCATCCCAATATGCATTACAACCATGTTGCGTGTTCCCGTGATAGGGTTTAGGAGGATATGAGGATATCCTCTCAGATGTTGGTAGGTCTGTAAAATACTAAGTTATTTACACTTCGTGTCAACGTATTTGTTGACTGTACCTGAGGCAAGCTCAGGTACTCACAGTTATATGGAATTCAGGAAAGAAGATAGCATATAACAGCATTTGAATTTAAACAGTAACTTGGCAAGGTATACTTGCCTACTTCCTGACTGTGCTGGACAACTGATCCCACTGTCAAGACTGAGGGTCCTTGTGACAGGGGGTCACTGACTGTGCTGGAGATGTTTTCTGCTTAAGATGTTTACAGGATTCGTAAATACCAATTTAATAAAAGGCATAATTAAATAGTATATATTCTTATGTAGATATATACACATAATACATATATATATATATATATATATATATATATATATATATATATATATATATATATATATATATATATATATATATATATATATATATATAGGGTTCAAATATATATAGAGAGTATATATAAATACATATAGATATAGCATATATAGTATTAGGCATATATAGCACATATATAATAGATATATATATATACTACATATAGATATAAAAGAAAATAAGCTGGAATAAAAATATATATATACATACATAAGTAGTATACATATATATATATAAAAAATAAATAAAGGGCATACATATATATATAATATGTATGTATTTTATATATATATATATATATATATATATATATATATATATATATATATATATATATATATATATATATATATATATATATATATATATATATATATATATATATATATATATATATATATATATATATATATTCATATATATATTTATATAAAAGAAAGAGAAAGTGCAGAAAAATGAAATATATATATAGATACATATATTAGATATATATCTATTTACATATAATAAATAAAAAAAGAAAAGTATACATATATAATATACATATTATAATATTATATATTTATATAGATATATATATAGATATATATATATATTTACATATATATATATATATATATAAGAAAAGAAAATGCTGAAATTAAAAATATATATATTAGTATATAGTATATAGTATATATAGTACGAATAAAAAATGAAAAGCATATATATATATATATATATATATATATAGTTATAATATACATATACATATAATAAATACTATACATAATATATATATACATATATATAGATATATATATATATAAGAGGAAAAGGAAATACATATATATTAAAGAAGATAAAATAATATATATATATATATATACACATATATATATATATATTCTGTATTAATAATAATAATAATTATTTATAATATATATATAACATATATATAATTATATAGTAATACATATATAAGTAAATATATAGATATACATATATTTTTATAATACATATATATATATATAATCAAATAAAAAAAACAGAAAAAGAAAGATATAAATATATATATAATATTTATATATTATACTGTATAATATACACAGTATATTAGTATATATTATATATATAATAGTATTTAGATAATATATAAATACATATATATATATATATATAGATATATATATATATACATATATACATATATGTATATATAAGTATATATATAAAAAAAAGAAAAAAGAAAATACAGAAAATATAAATACATATATGTACTGTATATACAGTATTATAGTATTTAATAATATATAATTAATTGCATATAATAACATATATATATTAATATATATATTAATATATATAAATATATACATATATATTTATATTTATGTATATATATACACATACACACACGTATACATAAAATAATACTCATACGTACATCAGAGGGGGGGGTACTGTTCCGGTCAGGCCGGTGGGGCCCTAGGCTCGTCACCGGCGGGAGCACGGCGGCGGAGGAGGCGGCGGCTGGCCGTGGTGGTGGCTGCAACGGCAGCAGCAGCTATCAGCAGCAGCAGCAGCAGCGAGGCTTGCTGAGGCTGCTGCGGTGTCAGTGGCGGTGGGGGTGGCGGTGCAGACGGTCAGGACGGAGGAGGAGGTCGGGGCGAAGAGGCCTGGGGTGGTGGCGGAGGTCGGAGGCTGCCGGAGGGACGGTGGGGGATGGTCGGGATGGGGGTGGTGGTGTTGGAATGGGTGAGGGCGGAGGGTCTGCGGGGGTGAGGGTGGCCGGCGTGGTGGTCGTGGGGCGGTGGGAGTCGGTTGGGACGGTGGAGGAGGCGGTGGCGAGTTGATTGGTGGTGGTGGTGGGGGTGCTCGGTGGCCGGAGGCGGTGGTGGAAGTGGTTCGGGTGTTGGTGGCTGTGGGCGATGGTGTTGGGGAGTTGGGTCTGTGGCAGCCGTAGGCGGCGGAGGCGGTGGCCGGAAGGGGTGAGGCTTGGCCGGAGGGGAGGTGGGGTAAGGGCGAGGCTGTCGGCGGAAGTTGGTCGGAGGGGGTGACCGGAGTTGGGTGGTGTGAGGGTTGGAAGTGGGGAGGGGGTCGGGTTTTATAGATTTAGGGGGAGTGGCAAGGTTGGTAAATAGAGGGAAGTTTAGGGGTGTTTTGGGTATTTTGGGTTTTTAGATATTTTTAGCAGCCATTTAGATATTTTGTGGGTCCCACATGACACGTGTGCGGTCCACATTCACCAGCCAATGAGGTGATGCCACCTCACACTGGAAATTTGCATAAAAACCCCTGAAATTTCATAAATTGCAATTAGGTCCTAAAATAGGTATTTTGCGTAATTACGCAATTTGTCTGATAAATTACCATGTTCCCAGAAAATACTAAAATGCTCAGAATTGAGAGGGAAAAGCTGTGGGAGGGTCCTGAGGGGTGGGGGTGAGTCTGGGCAGGGGCAGGGCCTGGTTTCTTGGTGATACAGGTCATCGTATTTATTATTTAATAAATACTGCGCACGGTGTTCTCTAATTATTTAGAGGCAGGTAGGGCCATAATTTTACTACGGTGTCAATATACTAATTGTAGTATATTCAAAGTAGAATATTATCGTATTTTTGTTTGGGCAAAACTGGTGCAGGTTGGTCCTCAATCTCTAGGGGTACAGGGATGGTTAAAGAGCAAGAAATAAAATAGGAATTAAATACAAACTTTTGTAATGATATTTGTGCGTCTCAAACGAGGCTCAAAATAAAGCATCTGGGAGTTGCACAAAAATTAGAAAAATAGTCTAACATGTCTAGGGCAGGTATGTGAATTTTGTTTGGGAATTACAGTTAGTGTAATGCCCTAAACAATTGTGTGAAGTACAGGTGTAATTGAAAAGGATATGTAAACAAAATAAATTTTAAAAAGTTACAGAAATTCTAATTAGCAAAAATAATTCTAAATTACTGAAATCTGGTCGAGGGAGTTTACAACTTCAGTATGATGACGGTGTTGCTACAAGGGAATGACGCCCTCCTCACTCGGGTGTTCAAGGGCTGTCTCTCGGGAGTGGCTTACCAGTGGTACCGCAGCCTGGCGGACAACTGCATTACTTCCTTCGACGACTTCAAAGCCTTATTCTTCGCAAGATTCTACGAGGGAGGGATGGACATGTCGATGTCCTCTCTCATCGAAGTAAAGCAGAAGGAAAAAGAGGACGTTCGCACCTTCATCGAACGTTTTCATCAAGCCACTTTGCAAATGCCTTCCGGAGTTCCAGACTCGGCATTGGTCGACATTTGCAGGAAGAACCTTCTTTTCGTCATCTCAGTATTCACAGGACCATATCAGTTCCATGATTGGCCCTCGTTCATTATCTCAGCGGTAGCCGTCGAGGACAACAGTCGAAAGGCGTGTGATAATGGCATCATGATCTCTACCTCCGACAGAGGAAAAAGGTCATCCCCCAACAGTGACCATCCCCGCGGTTCCAAAGAAAAAGAAGCTCTGGCAATCAATACGTCCAGACAAAAGACTACGGCAACCACGCAGACGAAACCTGGGACTTCCAGGCCCATTGAAGTATACTCTTTCGACGACGACGATATTCTGAGCATAATCGAGTGTCTCGTCAAAAGCGGCAAGATTACCCTTCCTGAGGAGAAGCGGCCTAATGAAGTCGACAGTACTAACAACCCCAAGTACTGCATCTTCTATAGATACGTACACCAGCCTACAAAGACGTGTTATGTACTGAAAAGGAAGATCCAGGAGCTGATCGATGCTAAGGCCATCACTCTGCACAACAACGAGAAGACGGTCACAGCCAACATGATCTCTCTGCAATTTGGCAATCTGCCTCCCCAAGAAGTCCCGAACGATGTTACACCTATTTCCCGGACAACGATGAACATCGTTAATCTCCCTCCGGCTAGGGGTCAAAATTATGACCTACTACCCCTAACTACCCAGCGAGGTGAGATCATATGGGTTCATCTAGATGTGGTACCAGAGATCGAGAAAGAGACTCAAGCTGCTAAGGCTAAGTCTAAAAAGAACTCAAAGCACAAACCGTGTCACATGATTACGGTACACGCGGCATCAGAAGACGAGGTCTTGGCTACTGGAACCCGTTCAGGAAAAGCTTACCTCCAGGACTATGGAGCAAGTCAGAAAGATGCACCGGCAGACGCTTCAGCTACAAAGCCTTCAGAACCAGAGCCCGCCGTACTAGAGGCCGGTCCTTCGAAACCAACTTAGGCGGACAGAGGAAAGCAAAAAGAAGTGCGTTTCGATAAACCTGTGAAAAACATTCGAAACAAAGGTTTAGAGAAGCCGTACAACTTCGACATCCTAGCCCAATTGGCTAATACACCAGCCAGGTTATCCATCTTCGAACTACTCCGGCTCTCTCAAGACACTCGTCAAGCCCTGAGTGAAGCATTGATGCAGGCGGATGCATACTTGACCCAGCTCAAGTCCCCCGAGAAGAACTGGTGGCATGCCCTCAATGCCACAGTGTGATGGAGGTGGTCCCGAATATCACTTTCACTCAAGATGACATGCTGTTAAAACATAACAGGCATGACAGACCCCTCTATTACACCGGGTACGTCGGTTCCATGAAGGTCGACCGGATTCATATAGATCCGGGATCATCAATCAGCATCATTCCTCATAGTCTGCTTAGACCGCTGAGGATTCCTACTAGCGAATTGGCTTACACCACCACTACAATCGTGGATTTCAACGCCAGAAAAAGTAAGCCGTTGGAGAAAATTTGCCTGAGGATCCAGATTGGCGACCTCAGATCAGTGGCTACATGTTATGTCATTGATTCTGAGGTGTCCTACAACATTCTGATGGGCAGACCTTGGATCCACGACCACAATATCGTTCCTTCGACTCTACATCAATACTTTAAATATGTAGACGCCCAAGGAACAGTACAAATAGAGTTTGCTGACCTGAACCCGTTCAAAGGAGTAGAATCCTACTACTCTGGTTTCGTGTTGTACTCTCAAGACAACACGGAAGAGGTATCAGCTGAAGCAGAGAAGGAATCCCACCGGGAGCCAGAAGAACCCTCTGCCGAGCAACCCCTGTCAATCAAGGTGAAAGGACGGACTACTCGTCCAGAAGCCATAGAGCCTATGGCTATCCACCTGAACAAAACCAGATCAGGAAAAGGGGGTGATCCTCTAGTGATCACTTTGAACCAGAAGCCTCCACCCTTGGTCATCAACCTTCGGCGTAACAGGCAGCCGATTGATGTAAATGCAACCGGGAACAAAGTTTCAGATGATAATAAACACCCTCTTTTTCAGTATATTGACGCTCAAATTTTGAATTAGGAATCCTCTCCCCATGACGATATAGAACCTATAGCACAAAAATTCTTGGAAGCTATGGATTCCTATCATCCGTATATGTGGGAAGTGGCGTCATCATCCAATGTCACCATGATATATGGACCGCATGAGGATTCTATCTTCATTGTCCCGCCTACTTGCAGCAGTCAGCATTCAATAGTCTTCGGCCGCATGCGCAATGAACCAACTGTGCAAGAAGATTCTTCCGATGATGATGCCGGTAAAATGCAGGTTCACAGATACAGCCCACAAGCTTTGAAGATCATGCAAAGTATGGGTTATAACTTGAAGCTGGAACCAGGTCTCAACTACGGGAAAGGCAGATGAATACCGCTGTACGGCGATCCCTACTATCAACGAACTCGTTTCGGATTAGGGTATACCACCTCCCTTGCATCTCCTGAGTCAAACAAGGATATCTTTTCCTCTTCTCAAAATGGCTCAGCGCCCTCCGAATCATCTCACGCTCTCGAACGAACATTATCAGTAAATATGGTAGTGACGGATTTCTTCGAAGCAGACGAACAAGAATCTGAACTGTTTGAGAATGACGCTTGGGCTCAGCAAATGGATACACAATGGGAGTTCCGCTTCGAGCAGAGAGAACCTCCCACTGAAGATAAAGTTATCCAGATTGACGTTGGGGATGAACTTTCGCCAAAGCCGATATTTATCAGTAACAATCTTTTCGAAGCAGAAAGGGAAGAAGTTATCCAGCTGATAAAAGAATATATCGACGTCTTTGCGTGGAATTATGAGGACATGCCAGGCCTTGATCCAAAGGTGGCTACCCATAAGCTCAATATATTGCCCGATTCGAAGCCTGTGAAGCAGCACCAACGCCGGTTTCGCCCGGATATGATGGACGCCATTGAAGCTGAAATCAAGAAGTTGATAGCCTGCGGTTTCATCCGGGAAGAACAACATCCCGACTGGGTCGCCAATGTTGTCCCGGTCATGAAAAAAAATAGAAAAGTACGTATCTGCATCGATTACCGAGATCTGAATGCAGCCTGCCCCAAGGATGAGTTTCCTCTTCCCATCACAGACGTCATGATTGACAATACATGCGGTTTTGAACGTATGTCTTTCATGGACGGATTTTTAGGATACAATCAAATCAAGATGCATCCTGAAGACGAGAAGCATACTGCCTTCCGGACACCATTGGGGGTATATTGCTATACAGTCATGCCCTTTGGATTGAAGAATGCCGGAGCTACGAACCAACGGGCTATGAGTAACATATTCCCTGAGCATTTACGTAAAACAGTGGAGTGTTACGTGGACGATGTAGCTGTCAAAAGTTGCCTCAAGGATAATAACATCCAAGACTTGAAGACAATATTTGAAATGATGCGCCAACATCAACTCAAAATAAATCCTACAAAGTCCTTTCTGGGGGTATCTATTGGCAAATTCTTGGGATTTGTCATTACCGCCAAAGGCATTCAAGTGGACCCTGATAAAGTCAAGGCCATCTTAGGAATGCGACCACCCCATAATCTGAGGGAACTCAGGGGATTTCAAGGTCGTCTGGCTTATATCCGGAGATTCATATCCAACCTCTCTGGGAGATGTCAGCCCTTTTCTCGTCTCATGAAGAAAAGTGTATCCTTCGCATGGGATGAAGCCTGTCAGTAAGCGTTTAATGATATCAAACGCTACCTCACTAGCCCGCCAGTTCTGGTGCCTCCCGTCATAGGAAGACCATTCGTGCTGTATGTTCGAGCGATGGATCATTCTCTGGGAGCTCTTCTCGCACAAAAGAACGATATGGGTCATGAACAGGCTATCTACTACCTCAGCAGGATGATGGTCGGAGCCGAACACCGGTACAATCCAGTGGAGAAAGAATGCTTGGCTCTGATGTTCGCTATCCAGAAAATGCGGCACTATGTCACAGGTCAAACCATTCACATCATCTCCAGGATCAATCCTCTCCGGGTATTGATGAACAAGCCAAGTGTTCTTAATTCCTGACTCACGACTTGGGTAATGTTATTAACACCGTATGACATGGTGTACGTTCCTCAGAAGTCTATCAAAGGCCAAGCGTTGGCTGACTTCCTAGCTGCTCATCCAATCCCAGAGACCTCCAAACTGTACGAGGACATTCCTGACGAAGTTGCAGAATATAATTTCACAATGGAATGTGATGCATGGCAACTGTTCTTCGATGGTGCCTCCAGAACTGGTCCCAGGGGAAACGTGATTTCGGGAGTAGGGATTGTCCTGGTTACTCCTGATAAGCTCGTCATCTACCGAGCATATTCTCTTAGCGAGCCATGTTCTAACAATGTGGTAGAGTATAACGCTCTACTAATCGGGCTCCAAGTCGCTAAAGAATTGGGCGTCAAATCTTTGGAAGCTTTCGGTGATTCTCTGCTGATCGTCAATCAAGTCAGAGGAATATATGAAGTCCGGAATCCAGACCTCATCCCCTATCACCGAGCAACGGTCGAGATAGCCATGACATTCAAAGGGTTCTTCCTAGAGCATGTACCTCGATCTTAGAATCTGGAAGCTGATGCCCTAGCCAGTCTAGCTGCAGATTTAGCTACCCCTATAAGAAGGCAGGATTCGGTAATCCTTCTTAACAGAGATTTATTCTGTGTGAAAAATAACTTTCATATAGAACACAGCTACGCTGTGAACACAAATCTTTCCAGGAGAGACTGGAGAAGTCCCTTTATAGATTTTGTAGCATACGAAATCTTGCCGGAGGACCCTAAAGAAGCAGTATCTGTCAAAAGACGATCATTGCGCTTCTATTTTGATGCATCTTCACAATGTCTATATCTTCGGTCTTATGACGGACTATTATTACGATGTCTCTCTGGTGATGAAGCACAGCGGATTATCTGTGAAGCTCACGACGGCGTATGCGGAGCGCATCAACCTGGTCCTAAGCTACAGGATCGTATCAGGAGAATGGGCTATTACTGGCCTACTATGATCACAGATGCAATAAAGTATGCAAGACAATGCAGAGCCTGTCAGTTCCATGCAGACTTTATCCATCAACCTTCTGAACATCTATATCCTACGGTTGCGTCCTGGCCTTTTGAAGCATGGGGTATGGATATCATTGGTCCTATTCACCCGTCTTCTTTCAGAGGTCACCGGTTCATACTGGCCATCACGGATTATTTCTCCAAATGGGCAGAGACGATCCCTCTTACTGAGGTGAAGGCATCTAATGTGATCAGCTTCATCAAGCATCACATCATTTATCGCTTCGGGATACCCCGGAGGCTAATTTATGATAATGGACCTCAATTTATCAGCCAAGCGTTTCATCGATTTTGCGATAAAAATCGGATACAAAATGTGGCCTCTACGGCATATAATCCTGCTGCTAATGGTTTGGCGGAAGCTTTCAACAAAACCATTATCAAGCTCTTGAAAAAGTTTGTCTCTTCGAACAAGAGGGATTGGAATGAGAAGCTAGAAGAATGTCTCTGGGCATACCGCACAATGGTACGAGCACCGACAGGTTGCACCCCATTCTCATTAGTTTACGGGAGCGAAGCAGTTCTCCCCATCGAGATCCAAATTCTGTCACTCAGGATAGCCGTGGCTAATGAGTTGACTCAAGAAAAGAATGACCTATTAAGGCTTCAAGAGCTAGAAGGATTAGACAAGAAATGCCTCCAAGCTCAACAGCGCATCGCGTTCTACCAAGCACGTATTTCCAGAGCTTTTAATCAAAAAATAAAGAAAAGAGTGTTCAAAGTTGGCGAGCTAGTCTTAGCTGTGAGAAGGCCGATGATTCTTACTCACATGAGTAAGGGTAAATTCCAGCCCAAGTGGGAAGGCCCTTATGTGATCGAGACGACGTTCTCAAACGGCACTTACAGGTTAGCCAAGCCTAATGGAGACCTGTTATTGGCTCCTATCAATGGCAAATTCCTGAAAAGGTACTATGCATAACCTCCTCTGCTCAAGTGAAATATGGCGAAAATCTCATTCTGACAAAACTACTTCCAAAACAAAACTAGTTGATCGTATTCTATCATGTCCATATAACCTCTGAATAGATATGTTTAACTAATTTGGAACTTCAAGACCTATCACGTCCATATTACCTCTGATAGTGTTTTGTGTACAAATTTTAGCTGAAGCATATTCTATCATGTCCATATAACCTCTGAATAGATATGTCCTACTAAAACTTACCGAGAGTATATCACGTCCATATTACCTCTGATATCACTCTCACCTAAACCTGTCATTTATATTCCAAAATGATGGGTCCACAAAGTCAGATGAAAGCCTCTTTATTATTCCCAAAAAAGAGCAAAATTATATTGAAAAGCGAAAAAGTACATCATTTTGGGAGGAGCAGTTAGGTCGCGAATCTGCCGTGCCAGAGCAGCCATCCTCTCATCCCTGGAGTTCAGGACATCGGTGCAAGCACGTTCCAACCTTGCTGCATCATTGTTTAAAGCAGCCAGCTCGGACCAAGCATGCACAAAATTGGCGTAGATGACACCCACATGTGTCAGGTTCCGCTGAGCAATCTTCCGTCGACCATTCACCACATCTAGAGCTTCCGACGACTGAGAAGCCCACTCCTTTGCCTGAGCAAGTTTTGCTTCCAGTTTGCGGACCCACGCTACATTTCCTTCATGCTCGGCCTGGCACTTTGTTTGAAGAGGAATGATCTCCTCCAGGACAGCTTTTTCTTCGTCCATCTCCTGCTGATGTGCCCGGATGGATTTATTCAGAGATTCCAGTTGCCCAGCAAGCTCTGTAGTCAAGGAGTCAAACCTAGCTTGGACCAGGTCGTCAATGCTGCCTCGAGATAGCTGCTGATATTCGTTAATGGGTTCCTCCAAACCATTAACTATCTGCTCCAGTGTATCAGCTACCCCAGTGTCGTTAAAGTCCCTGATAGGCACTATCGCGAACTGGGAGGACCTCCTCAGAGACTCAAAGCTCAAATTCTTCTCCAACACCATTGATATCAATATTTTCATAGTGGTGTAGAAGATACCAATATACTACTCAGTCAGCATAGCCAGGTCCAAATGAATGCTGGAAGTGGCTGCGATATTGACGAACCTCTCTCCAGGAACGACCGCAGACGATGTTGCCATAGCCGTCGCCTCAACAGGTGGTGCGATAAAAGAAGAAGCGCCAACACCGGATGAAGTGGCCGGCATACTCAAAGGAGGCATTGTCGCAATGACAGGCTCATCCTCCTCTTGAGATATCGGAATCTCTTCGACGGGCGAGCTGGAACCCGAAAGTGTCTCCTCTTCAAAGTCAGGCACCTCCATGTCGCCGCCAGGACCTGACACAGAGCCAAAGGGCGCATCTACACTACCCTCCCCGAAGATGTCTTCCCCTGAAAAGAAGACAAAAGGAAGTTAATATCGAAATGATGTTGACTTTTCTAAAAAGAGGCGTAAAGACGACGTTTACCCATGGCCGATGGTGTATTTGTCGCGTCTGCGGCCAGTACAGCTAAATTATTTCTTAATGATGCTAGGCAAGCTGTCATACCTGGAGAAGGTGGTGTGTCAACCGACACTGGCAAATATTCTTCCAAGCCCTCATCAAGCTCCAGCCGAGGTTCATCAGGTAGAATCTCGCTGGGCGCACCGACAGACACGACAAGGGTTTCTCCCGATGCTGACCTGGATAAAGATATCCTTGTTCGGCTCGACCCCGAAGGCGATCTCGTTCTACTACCTGAAGCGGTAGCAGCGACAGCAGCCTCCAGCAGGAATTCCCCGGCACCACCAGCCAGAACATTAGAGGTTCCCTCTCTAAAAGGCGAGGAACCTCCAATCAAAGAATCATCCCCAACAGGGGAAAACGCAGGCTCAGTAGCCTCATTGCCGGTAATCCGGAGAGAACGAGTAACCGTCTTCTTCTTCCTCTTGCGAGGGGAAGTCTCCTTCGGAGCAGGAGCCCTTCGCTTCCCAGAGATTACCAAAGCCCTTGCAGGCGGAGGTATTTCACCCCTCGGTACCGACAACAGAGGCTCATCCGGAGTAACGGACTCTTCACCCTCGTCAGAAGAAACCGAGGGGATTTCGACTCTTCCACCAGGCTTGGAAGAGGGCATCCTAAAACTTTCATGCATATCAAAATCGCGATGGAAGGTGTTGGTTGCCACATAGAACTGCGCATACGAGTGGAGAATGCGCAGCTCCGTGGAGAGTGAAATCACGGGCACGGTAAAAGTTGCATCAGTGCAACCCATGATGAAATATCGCCATCCTCTGGCTCCATCAATGAGTCCACCCATGGACCTGAAGCTGGTGACGGCATTGTCCACATGCAACTGGTCGTACCCGAATTGCCTGGCAAACCGACTAGGCAGGTAGGGCTCCAAGAAGCAATGGTCTTCGCTTCTATACAGTAAATGGGAAGGTCTAATGCAGACCAACCAATTAAAAGCCTCAGGAGAAAGAATGGTCTGCCCATCGCCTACATCCTGAAGTCTGATCCCCTGTTGATTGAGATGTACAGAGGGGACAGTACAGAAAAGCTTCTAGCTGTGACTGAAGTTCAGCACCCGCCGACAGTCTAAAACTGTGGTCACGTTCCAGGAGGAATTCTTGTAGTTCAACAAGAAACTACCCCCCGAACTACTGCCAAAGCCGGAAGACATAACCCTGGGGTTATGGAGAATTAACCATCCCATCAAATACAGGTATGGTAATTCTACCCTGGGAAAGCTATTACGCCGAGTTTTATCGGCGAGTAGCCCATCAGTCATGGCCCTCAGGCCAGCTTGTATACGGCACACCATGGCAGGGAGCAAGCCCAGTCTTGTCCCGAACACCAGATGCACTGCAGGCCATAGCATGTTGCGATGAATACGGTCCACAGAGGCGATGCCGGGTACCACCAGTCGGTGCAGCCATATGGAGAGGAAGCCAGCCAGTTAAGCTTCCTTAGACAGAGGCCTGCGGCAATGCCTTAAATAGCTGTAGGCCTTAGTGCCTGTGGGATATTTCCCTATCCCTTCATCGAGAATCTGGTCCGGAGCCCCAGCATCCTCCATAAGATCGTCGACTACCTGAGCAGTAAGCACGCTCAGAAGATTCAAAGGCTGATCCTTGCTATCCAAGACCTTCTCCGGCTTAGCATTTCGGGCCCGGTGAAAGAAGAGGTAGGACGCCCATTTATTGATGTGAGCCAAATCTGAAGGCTCACCATAAAAAGCGGTGCAAGCGAGGTAGTGGCACATCAGCTCCTGGTACACGGCCACTACCCGAGGGTCTGAATCTTCCAACTCCCGGTTCGTGGGAACATACTCTTCATAAGGAGTATCCCCCATCGGCAGTCTCGAGATCTCTACCATCTCGTGGAGGGCCAATCCCAACTCCCCCAGTAGAGTGGCAAAAGTCCCGGTGAGCGAGATATATCGCTCCATCAGAGCCAAAAACATATTGGGGTTGGGAGGTAACCCAACACTGGTAGCGCTCATAGCTGCAAACAGACCAATGCTCTCTAGCTCAGTCTGAAAATGCTTCAGGGCCCAGTCAGCTAAGCGAGCCCATCGAAGATTTGTTGGGGTGATCCACCCATTGCACCGAGGATTCACCTGGGGGTATACTCCCCCGTGCCCCATGAAATTATTACAAAAAGTCGGTAATTGCACCGGCTGGAGCACCAAGTTGTCTTCACTCGGGACACTGCCCAGGTACAGTCCCCTGAACAGCATCACAGAGCCAGAAGGGCGGCTGACAAACGACCCCTGGTCAGATCCTTTCTGATGAAAGATCTTCCCCGGCCTGCCGTGAAGATCGGGAGTTAGCGTCCACGATATCCTCCTGGGATGTGTAGCATGGAAGAATGTCGAGATGGGATAGTCTCTCAGCATCTTGGGCAGATACAAAACCAAGCCTCCGGCAGGGAAACCCAGAGTTCTTTCTTGGGCTTTGTCTGGGACTGCTTGTCAATCATGTCCCCGAAGAGAAAAGCCGGCTTTATATATTGATCCCCGTCTATGTACGTCAGGGGCTCTCCGTTGATCATATTCAGCAGCGTTCGCTCGCCCTAAGCCGATATCAAAATTTCCCTTCCTTCGGGATACTGGGGCCCGGAGATAGGAAATGTCACGTGCGACAGATCCTCCAGATAGTTGGAATGCAGCATCCCGGCGGCAGAACCCATCACATCGGCTAGCAGAGACGCATGCAAGTTAAATGCAAGAGTGCAAGAAAAACACATCAGTTCCAATAACTAGACATTACAGATCTTGCAGCATACGCCAAAAATCAACAGTCTGTGCTTTACGCCAAGACTGTAAAAACTTGATCATTACGCCGGAATCTATTTCCTAGATGTAAAATTCAAGGTTGGCAGTATTCAGTCTGTGTTTTATGCCAGACTGTCAAAAGTTGAGTTATTATGCCGGAAGCGTAACACTCAATTTTATAGTATACGCCAAGTTTCGACAGTCAAAGCTTTTACGCCCGACTGCGAAAATATGGAGTTTTTACGCTGACACATTAGAAATGTGGGCGTAAAAGATGAAATGTCTCTATGCATCATCTTCCTCGAAGAGGCTATCAGCACAGAAGACGACCTAGTGCGTTCACGTACAACGTATGCGAAGGATTTTCAATCGTTCTTTTTCGTCCCAAAAGCTCTACCTCTAAGGCCGGGTGCACTGCTCGTCGGTAGGATACTTCGCTCAGAATGAAGTTCGCCTTGCCCGACCGAAGACGCTCTCGCTTGAGCAGAAGAGCGAGAAGAAGAATCAACATTCTTTTCCTTAGTGGAGGGGACTTGTTTTGGGGCCATTACTGAAAACTTTGAAGGCTCGGAGAAGAAACGAAGAAGAATTCGAACAGTCGAAGGCTTTCTTTCACAGAAGACGGATGAAAAGTTTTTCTCTCAAAAGATTAGGATATATATAGAGTTCGGATGGACTCCTCGAATCCCGAACCAAATCTCATAATTAATATTCGGTTATGATTGGGGACTACGTCAGACTATTACTCAGAGAAGGCGGACAGTCAGCGAATTCGAAAAGTTTTCGTGCAAAGCAGATTCGTGGTTTTACGCTAAGAAGCTTTCTACGCTCGACAGCTACAGATCTACGGTTTTACGCTCACAGGCTATAAGTCTATGGTTTTACGTCCGGATGCTTTTATGCTCGGTAGCTTTTACGCTCGATAGGCTACAAACCTACGACTTCACGCTCAGAAGCTACAAATCTACAGTTTCTACGCCCGGATGCTCTCATGCTCAGCAGCTTTTATGCTCGAGAGGCTACGAACTTATGATTTTACGCTCATCTATAGTTACAGATCGATAACTTTCTACATATCTAAAAAATATGCAGGCCAGAGTACGCGTATATCTGAACAATTCTCAAGGCAGTCAATTACAAGAGTTCACACAGAAGATACTCCTTCTTGACCTCAAAATATCCCAAGTACCCAAAGCATACAGAGTTCAACATTGAAAATGACTCTTCTCCTTGGGTCGATTGGAAGTTCATCCAGACTCCAGTCTGAATATTTCATCTACAATTCAAGATGGCGACTCAGTCTTTGACAGCCATTTCTCGCCCTGTTCCAAGAGATTTTTGAGAAATCATTCTTGAAGATGATGTCTGAACAAGAATTTTGTTTATCAGAAGTGACAGTTCAGAATTCTACGCGGTTCCTCATTCCTAACAGCAGGATAGTTCGAATACTCGAATGCTAAGCGGCTTTCTACGCATCCCTAGTTATACGTAAAAGACAGGACGGGACCTAGCACTCTTTCTATCAGAGTCGGCACAAAGTTATCAGACGTGTCGAAGATACACATATTCAGACTTCACAGCAAAGTATATGGCAAAATAATCATATGCACAGAAGAAGACGATTTTATTTCATTTTCATGATTACATATGAGGGGAATCTAGTCTACAAAAGGGTTTTTCTTCATTTTCATGATTACATATGAGGAAAATTCCGTCTACAAAGGATTTCCTCATCGTCGTCGGAAGGCCACCCTCAGAGTCTGTTCTGCCAGGTTCTCGCATTGGTGGGCTTCTTCATCCATCTTCTCCAACAGTTAGTCGGTTTTCGCAACCGACTAACAAGAAAATGATACATAGCGGGAGGATACAGAACTGGGCATACATAAATGATGTAGATCCCATGCTCCGTACGCCATGACAGATTAAGTTGAGGTATTTCACCCAACTCAATACTCGAGGACAGAGCTAGTTTTTGCTCTGGTCCACGAAAGTATCAGGAGAAGATACAGCTTGCAAGCTGTGTGGTCAAATGAGACCCTTCCTCTCTCTGGAAGAACCGCCATACAAAGTTGCTGATTATCCCGAGCAAAGGAGGCTATGATATCCTTCCATGATCCATCGTTGCAGAGGACATTTGCTCGAAGATGCCGTCTTTTTCGGCTTCTTATATGCTGGAAGAACATGGTCTTCTTCTTCCTCAAGTCGACCCGACGAACTCCGACGATCATCTCTGTGTGGTGAAGGAGATGTGAGAAGAACAGGTTAACTCCTCAGCCTTTTATAGGCAAGAGAGAGCCCTCCGAATCCCAACGGATCCCTAATAACTCTGCCATAAAGTCAGCCTTGAAGGACGTGTCAGACTTGACCGTTTCATGCTTCATTCAAAGCGTTTTAAATTACAAGGAATTTAAAAGCTTTGAAGGGGGTCTTGTAGAAGCATGAAAAATACGCTGGATAGCTATACGGAGCATGTTGATGCGGGACAGCGTAAAAAGATGACTCCAGAGCCACTACGTGCAACAGAGCTTTTCCACTGAGCACAGCGTAAAATATAAGCTCAAGGACCATCCGCGTAACACAGTATGTCCAGGCTGCTTCAGCATAAAAAGGGTGCTACATCGCCTTTATGGCGTAAAACTCATCCGTTTTCAATGCAGCATTGAAGTATACGAGGAACGCTTCGTATTCTTCGAAATTAACCAGTTAGATCATGTAATGAACCTGACGTATGGACTCCTGACAAAGAGTACTGCACGACTACCCAGGCGACGGCTATAATGATGGTGCGGCATTGTAACCCAGGCTGTCATTTACTGTCATTTCCTTGGCGTAAACCGCTTTTACGCATACAAAGGAATACGCTGCCTAATTTTACACAGGCAGATGTGAGCTGTTTACGCTCCACAGAAGACAAACAGCCTGCCACGTCAAAAGCTGCTCTTCGTACAAGGCTCGAGGCACGTCTCTAAATTTAATGCGCAGAGTGATGACAGAACTCGAGGCACGTCTCTGCATTTAATGCGCAGAAAGGGTGGCAGACCTTCAAAACACGCCTCTGTATTTAATGCGCAGGATAATGGGGATCTCTGCATTTAATGCAGGAGATTTGATTAAATGTCACCGAACCGTCGTTTAGTGACATCCCCTTTGCGTAAACTGCTTTTACGCATACAAGGGGATACGCTGCCTAGTTTTACACAGGCAGACGTGACCTTCTTACGCTCCACAGAAGACAAACAAACTGCCACGTCAGCAATTGCTCTTTGTACAGGATTCGAGGCGCGTATCTGCATTTAATACGCAGATTGATGGCAAATCTTCAAGACACGCCTCTGCATTTAATGTGCAGAATGGGGGCAGATCTCTACATTTAATGCAAAAGATTTGATTATATCTCCAAGAGCCATAATTTCGGCTAAGACGTCCACATCATCACTTTGGCACATTTCGCCAACTCAGGCCTCAGTCAGGAGAAGAGGATCAGCTATCTTCTGCGCCCACTCGGCTTCTACGTCCACTCGGCTTCTATGTCCATTCGGCCTCTATGCCTACTCGGCTTCTACGCCTACTCGGCTTCTATGCCTATTTGGCTTCTACGCATGGTGACAGTTATTGGGTTCTACGCCAACCTCTTCTACGCGAAGGATAACTACCTACGTGGATTTTATGCCGTGATCTTCGCAGCAGTTATACGCGTTGTCTGTTAATTGGACACGCGTCATACGCTCATTCAAAAGGTCATTTATACGCGAGCAACGGTTATTTTAACCATCGTGTAAAAGGGTGCTGTACTTTCCACTACTCGGTTTCTACATCGACTGAGTAGTCACTGTCACTAAAACTTTATAAATAGAGACCTCTATTGACAGAGGTCCGGGGTCGAAAATTGGTCAAGAAATCCAGTATCAGATCCAAGGTCGAAAAATGAAAGATTGAAAGGTCGAGATTTGGTCGCAGATTTCAAGAGAGAAGAATCCAGAGCTCAGGCAAAGAGTAGTGATCGACGACTTTGGCATCGAGCATTCACTCTCTTTAGCAACCTTCGAAGCTGCTTTCTGTCTTTTACGGCACTTCTTCATCATCGTGTGGTCCAAGGGACAAAGTGATCGACTGCAGATCAGACTCCTATAGCAATATTTATCCAGATTAAAAAATTGTACTCGACATCCTCGTATAGGATTAATTGTACTGCTTGTTTGTAAACATAAAGAGCAAGTTTTCGTATAAGACCTCGTTTCTATATCTTTCGTTTATTTTATCAGACAACAGCGTGCGAGTCATTGCATCGCATCAAAAGAACACCTGAACGATCATGATATAGCAATACTCGTGTTTGCATATGCTATTGCCTTGGTTTTACTATAAATTCTCGTGCTTGAATTAACTTGGTTTGCCTTGGACAGGGAAGGACAAATCGGTAAGTTGGTAAGTCTCGCCGTGTTTTCTCTTATATCGCACGACGCACTACCACTCGAGTTAGGCTATTCAATATTGCCATAAAACGGATCCTAAGGCAACTAGAAAGATAACATAATAGTCGGTACACGGAACCTATATTACGTGTTTGGATTTGGCGAGCGGGCGAGTAGCCTCCCCACCAGTGCATTCAATGTACTGATAATCTACCAGATCGTTTGCAGGGTGCAGGAGAACCTTGTTCGTTGCGGATGCTTCCTTCATGCGTGCTAAGGCATGGAGTCAAAATTCGAAGCCTTGGAGCGCTGTGTCCGGAACTAAAGCACATATACAAGACATAATATTGGAACATCGCCTGAACATCGCTTGTACAGCATTCCACAATTGTAGCCACTTGGCACGCTTTTACTGTTTCAGAGAGAGAGGCTTGAGCGACTTATAATCTCGGCTATACGCCGCCTGTAACACTTGTTTATATCAATAAAGAGTTGCTTTACTTCAACTTGTGTTATTCAATACTTTCGCTATTGTCGACTCAGTGAACTTGTTACCAAATCGCCTATGTGTTTATGATTTCGCTATACTCGGACAATCTGTGCGACTCTGTGGCTTAGAACTCTTACTACCAGCCAATGAACCACGGTCTTGCACGGGCGTGGCTCACACTCGTGCGGCATCACGCTCGGATGGGTCAAAGCGATCGTTCCACGAGAGCGTTGGTGCGGTGATTCTCGCCTAGCGAGGATGACCGATTTGCCTGTGGGAGATCGGGATATGACAGATTAGTATCAAAGCCTGGCTTATACGCCTTTGGACTTCGTTTTGATTATCTCAGTTTTGAAAGCTCGTTCGTGGGTTATGTGCATACTCTCTCTCAATGTCCCAAACAGAATATTCTAACAATGAGTTTAAATACTTTCAAAAAGTGCATTAGAATGTTGTGATTGCTTGTATGAAATCGTGATGCTAGGGCCTTTGTGCCGACCTGTACAAACCCTTAAGATTTTCATAAGTAGCTTGTCTGATTTTACCATCTCTAAGTTTGGTTGAATATATATGTTTGAGAGACGCATTGAACTTGTGCACGATCCAAGAATCAAGAAAATGTGAAGCTCGAGTGCTAAGACTTTGCTATCGCTAAGTTGGTTGGCGTGCTCATGCTTGAGGTACACTTCGAATATGTGCACGATCCAGACTCGCGATATGCTGATCTCAATGCTAGTGCAAGTGAATATCCAAATGAACAAGATAACGACTTGTATAGGTTTGCCTCAGCCTTAGATCGTTGAACAAGATCGATTGAAACGTACTCCGCGTTAAGCAATATGTCACGCGCTAAAGCAAATGAGACCGACTTAACATACACGTAACACGACGAAAGAATCGAGTAGGAGATTATGTTCAACTGGATTTAGTGGTACCGATTGCTACGCTTGGGATAAATTCCAGAATGCGTTAGTACGGCTTATCCTCAGTAAGTCTCGATGATGAGACTTTTTCTGAGTTGGGTATGATGTAACACCCCGTTCCGTTCAAGCGGACGACCGATTCAAACGACAAAAGTGCAATGTCCCAACCCTCTTTGCTCAGGTGAGAATACTCGTTTGAGGCAAAGGATATCCAGACTTGTTCCTACAGGAGTTCGGCTTTGGCTTTCAGAGGCTCGCTTGACGTATCGCTCAACCGAGGCGAATCATCGCTAAGGTGGGTGGCTACGGTAAACTTGTCTTTGGTTAGCCAGCACACTTAAAATATGGAACGATACATTCTAGTCGCTAGGTGAATCACTCCCTACATGCTAATAAGAATACAACGTACCTAGCTAAGGGAATAATCCCAACTTGTATTGCTTATGTTAGAACATGGAAATAAAATATTGCTTATATTCAGACCATCGCATGCTACCCTAGATTATGTCGCTCGAAAAGTCTCTTACGGTTTCACCTCTCGGCTTACCTTCGGGCCCGAGCTAATGTGAATGATTATATTTATACAAATGCATGCTTGCCTGCTTGTATATTGCCTCATTCGATGCTTGTCACATAAACTATGCCTCAATTGTGTATCACTGTGCTTGTCATGCATTCATCTAGTTCTCCTCGGAAGACTTATCTAATAGTCGTTCCGTTCTAGTACGTACCTGAAAGTATCCGGGACCGTAAGGTCACCAAGGCAATTCCTGAACCAGGGGATTGTATCATGTCAAGTAAGGAAAGAAGCAAGACTCATTCAGGTATTCGGATCTCTGCAAGTCTCTCTCGAGCGGGCTAGAGGATGTATGCGCCTTATTGCTACATCCATCTCAACCCAAGAGACTACGCATATCCAATGGCTAAGTGAATCAAGAATTAACATGTTATTCATGAATCCAGTGAATCTGAAACCCAAGATTTGTATGTCGCGGACAACTTGGAAACAGGGTACAATTTCGTGGACGGTCACCGGGGCACTGGGACCGATCGGATCCGATCCGGACGGAACTTCATGATAGTCTCTTGAGCGGGCGGGTTGGTATGCTTCGCCTCGAGAACCTAGCATTGCATACTACTCTTGCCCAAGACTAAATTGGCCCTTTATGGCTATGCCAGCGACACATGTCATATAGATAAGTCATCCTCGCTTAGCGGCTATCCGCGTGCGAGTCATTGCATCGTATCAAAAGAACAACTGAACACCTGAACGATCATGATATAGCAATAATCATGTTTGCATATGCTATTGCCTTGGTTTCACTATGAATGCTCATGCTTGAATTAACTTGGTTTGCCTTGGACAGGAAAGGACAAATCGGTAAGTTGGTAAGTCTAGCCGTGTTTCCTCTTATATCGCACGACGCACTGCCACACGAGTTAGGCTATTCAATATTGCCATAAAACTGATCCTAAGGCAACTAGAAAGACAACATAATAGTTGGTGCACGGAACCTATATTACGTGTTTGGATTTGTCGAGCGGGCGAGTAGCCTCCCCACTAGTGCATTCAATGTACTGATAATCCACCAGATTGTTTGCAGGGTGCGGGAGAACCTCGTTCGGTGTGGATGCCTCCTTCGTGCGTGCTAAGACGTGGAGTCAAAATCCGAAGCCTTGGAGCGCTACATCCAGAACTGAAGTACATATACAAGACATAATGTTGGAACACCGCCTGTACATTATTCCATAATTGTAGCAACTTGGCACGCTTTTACTATTTCAGAGAGAGAGGCTTGAGCGACTTGTAATCTCGGTTATACGCCGCATATAACACTTTTTTATATCAATAAAGAGTTGCTTTACTTCAACTTGTGTTATTCAATGCTTCCTCTACTGTCGACTCAGTGAACTTGTTACCAAATCGCCTATGCGTTTATGATTCTGCTGCACTCGGACAATCTGTGCGACTCTGTGGCTTATAACTCTTACCGCCAGCCAATGAACCCCGGCCTTGCACGGACGTGGCTTACGCTCATGCGGCATCACGTCCGGATGGGTCAAAGCGATCGTTTCGCGGGAGCGCTGGCACGGTGATTTTCGCCTAGCGGGGACGACCGATTTGCCTGCAGAAGATCGGGGCGTGACATTAATAACTTCAATATAGCAACTTGAGATTTGTTTCTTCTCCACAATATCTCCCAAAGAACTTTATCATAAATTTTAGGTAAATTAATAAAGACCATATACAAATCCCCAATTTTCACTCTTTAACTTTTTCATTAATCTACTAATAAGTAATATGCTTCAATAGTAGTCCTCGAGATAAACCAAAGGCCCACATTACTACCATAATTCTATATTTTTGAACTTGAAATTTTTATAAAACAAGTAAAGAGATCATCGAACTTGTGACCAAATACAAATCTAAGTTAATCAATCAACATAAAAATTTTCCCATAGTTTTTTGGCATATAAACCCACTAATATATTCAATATTGCATGCATAGCCCTGTAAATTTTCTAATTGTGTTGGTGCCCTTGGAAATATTTCTTTTTGCACAATTATGACACAAACATCCATGAACATATGTAATTTAAGACGCACACGTAACAAAATTTATACGATTATAATCTATGAAGAATAAAAATGGTGTCTTCTCATATTGTTAAAACGATTAATTTACCAAAGTTAATTATCAATTATTTTGAACTGATTTTGTTTCTCTGTCATTGTCTCTTTTGTGGCGATCACTTCTCAAGAAAATTCTTAGTTAAAATTCTAGATAAATGGAACAACATTAACAGATGCTAACTACAAGGGTACATATGCAAAATAAACACTTTTAAGGGAATCTACATACAATTAGAAATTTTAAAAGAGTGTACATACAAATATCAAATGTTTAAGAGGTATACATGTATTAAACCCATTCCTCACATTAACATTTAGATCACAGACCAAAATCAATGAATTTGGATTAGTAAAACTCTAATTCGGTATTTCGGCATAGTTACTAGACATTAATTGGACAACAACCCGGTCAAGACTCCAAGGTCAACAAGTCACTGTCACTGGTCCCACCAAAGGGTCAACCATCGAAAACTATATAATTAAATAAAAAAATCATATATATATATATATATATATATATATATATATATATATATATATATATATATATATACAATTTTTCGAGTGAAGTATACCATTATGGCTCCTCAAATTGAGAAGAGCAATAAACAAGCCGAAAAGTGAGAAGCTCTAAATTTTTCCTAATTGGAAATTGACCATAAACCCTTACAATACTTGAATAAAACATATATAATCATGAAACATTGTATACTAACCAACCTAACATAAACACAAACTGTCGGGTCGCATGGGTTTTACAATGCCCGGCCGGTCAATCGATTTTTAACTGAGTCGATGGAAAAGCGTTCCAATGGTGAACTTGACTAGATTAACCAAGAGGTCACCGATTTCTCGGTCCGCTATTTGGCCTACTCCAGCTTTGTTAACTATGACTTCAGACTAGAGATGATCTTTTTGTTAAAATAAGGTTATTCTAGAAAATTACTCTCTGAAATGGTACTTTAGAAAGATATTACCAAAATACGATACTTTTCAAAAAAAAAAAATCGAAACACGAAGTTATACAGAGGAATCATGTTATGGAAAGACAATTTCATGTTGAAAACTTACTTAAATCTCATTTTAAAAACGTTACTTATCATTAAATCATGTTTTCAAACTGTAATATTTCTTAGTTAAATCTATTTTTTTGAAGAGCGAGTCTAAAAAGTACTTTATTTTGGTAATACTTTTCAAAGCTGCCATTTTTAAAGAATATGTTAAAAAGAAACCCCTATTTACTCAAAAATCCTAAAACACAGTCTAAATGACAAAATCTCCATCACGATGTTTAGATCACACATATTAAAGATGGGTGGTGATGGCAAACCTAGTCGAAATAGGAAGAATCCAACCTAATTCAGATATTTTAGGAGTTTTTCAGTAGAGAATAGTTTCGGGGATAAAAATTTGTGTTTTGAAAATGAGACTTCGTTAAAGAAATCAATTTAACTTGCATCTTCATAACTACTTCGAAAACTATCAGTAATATTTTTAAAAGCTAGCATTTTTAAAGAATAGTTTTTTTCCCCCTAAAAAAAAAACTATTTTGCTCTCAAATCCACGCAGACGTAGTCTAAATTACTCGATCAACATATAAATTTCCATATTAGATCACAAACCAACATCACTAAATTTGAACCACCAAAACACTAATTTCAATAGTCCAACCCTAATGTCAGTAGAGGGAAGAGAAAGAGATAGGTTACCGGCTGGGCGATAGCTTTTGGGAAGAGGTGGAGGTGGCGGCCATTGTTGGAGGAGAGAGGAGCGGTGCTCTGGAAGTGGAAGTGGGCCAGCAGCTTCCGATCCGGCAGAGGCCTCAGGAGCTGCTCCTCGGTGAACTCCTCCTTCCCACCTCCGCCGTTGGATCCCGCCAGGACGGTGATCGGGCGGTGGTGGAGGGGGATGGTAAGGAGGAGAAGGGACAGGAAGGAGGAGATGATCGCCATTTGAGGAAGAGGGAGATCGAGCGTCCTTACCTCACCATTGGCGAGCTTGATTATTCAAGCACTGAACTAGTTTCCGTAGAAATGAAAAATATTGGAAAATTATAAAGGCACATCAAAAATTGCTTTTATTTATTTATAAATTTATCATCGAAAAAATTTACTCGGAACTGTCTAATTTTTTTTAGGACTCATACCAATTGAAAGGACTGTCAGACAGTCCTTCCTAGGAAAATTATAAAGGCACCCTCTCCTCCTCCACCGGGGTAGACGACAGACTTGGAGAGCTTCGAGTAAAGAAGGAAGGTCTGGTCGGGGATTCAAGACTGCAAAAGAGGAGAGGGTGGAGGAGGAGGACGACGACGAGGAGGAGAGGGTGGAGGAGAAGGACGAGGGTGGAGGAGGGAGGAGGAGGCGGAGAGAGTGGAGGAGAAGGAGGAGGGAGGAGGAGGCGGAGAGGGTGGAGGAGTCTGGACCCCCGGCCGCCACTTCCTCCGCCTCTACTTCTTCCCCTTCTGGTCCCCCTTCGCCGCCTACAACCTCACCTTCACCGTCTTCTTCGTCTCCACCCAAGACGTCCCCCTTCTCTACAACTACCGCCTGACAAAATCTGCAACCACTATAAAGGAGTTCTCCCTCAACATCACCCGTGCAACCCTCGTCCTCTCCTTCTTCCCTTCCGGATTCGACGCCATCGCCTTCGTCAATGCGCTCGAGATCATCTTTGTCCCCGACACCCATATCGCCGACACTGCCCATACCGTCATCCCTAAGGGCTACTACACCGGCATCTCCGACCATCCCCTCGAGACCTTATATCGGATCAACATTGGCGGCCCCATGGTCAACCCAAGCAACAACACTCTTTTGCGGTCTTGGATCTCCGACCGGACCTTCCTCCTCGACCTGAAGCTCTCCAAGCCCGTCGCCTACCCCGATGGAGGAGAAGATGGTGTTGTGTCACTTATCCGAATGACTATCAATATTTTTGACAGTCCTTCCAATAGGAAGGACTATAAAAAATATTTACATTTCAAAAGAATATTGTTGATGGACAGCCCAAAATAATTTTTTTGCTGTCCGAAGTAAAATTTGCTTCAATTTGGGCTAGTACCAACTAATGGACTGTCATGAGCAACTTTTGATGTGCCTTTAGAAATTTTCAAAAAATTAGGCTTAATTTCAAGTTGATACTCTCAACTTTTAAGACTTTTTATTGGGGCACATCCAAAGTTACTCAGGACTACCCAAAAAATATTTGCTTTAATTACAAGTTTGCCATAAGAAAAAGTTACTTGGGACTAGCCCACTAGAGAGTATAAAAGACAACTTTTATGTTTTTTTTCTTTGTCTTTTTTCTTTGTCATCTTCTTCCCTCTTTGTTATCCCCATATCCCAAAACCCTAAAAAAATATTTCAATGGATAATGTGGTCCCAAGTGCCACTCCAAACCAAGTTGGTCATTCTCCTACGAATATTTAATATTTATTCGGTATGTATTCGAGAAAATATGATGGTAAAATTTTCTAAGTATTTGGTTCACCCCAAATTATTTAATTCTTTCCAACCAATGTAGGGGATATACACGAAAATATTTTCGACGAAGAAATCGGATCATCGAATCCACTAAACTCAACTTGCTCTCCTTCCGCTGAATATCTCGGTCATTGCAAAGCACCCTCGGTAAGCAATTTCACATCCCGAGTTCCATAATTTTTGTGTCTGGACTGTCAAAAATTATGACAGTCCAACAAACTTGGTGGACTGTCAAATATGTTGGCAGTCCTTCCTATAGGTTGGACTGTCAAAATATTTGGCAGTCCTACTTATTTATTCCCTAAATATATCATTTCAAAATATTTAGGACTGTCAAAATATTTGACAGTCCTTAGTAGGATTTATTAGAAGTATTAGATTGGTGCAAACAAGTTAGACTTCAACATAACGTAGTCATTGTCATTTCAAGGTTGATCAAATCCAGGCCGGACCAAAAAAAATTAGAGCTTGGATGTGAAAGAGGTGTTGTGTGCAGGAGTCATCGTAGAAAAGATATACTTTACGACAAAAAAGTCTCGAACAAAATCGTTAGGACAAAAAAATATGGATGTCCATTCAAGCTGGTGATTGTATACGCCAACAATGAGATATGGACAGTCATAGTTAAGAATGGAATCTACAATCATCCTATTGCCGATACTCTAACGAAAAATCCTTATGTTGGACTGTTGAAGAATGATAAAAGGAAGCTAATTGAAGAACTATCCATTGCCGGAGTTGCACCCAGTCAAATTTATTCCCTGTTTCGACAGAAAGACGATAAAAAATGTCAACGATGAGAACTATCTACAACGCCTTATTGAGATTGAAATCGTCTAGTATGAAAGGTAGAATGGCGATGCAGCAAGTGTTGATGTTGCTTGTCGAGAATCACTATATGGAGCATCATAGAAGAGAACCATCAAATATTGAAGTCCTTCCAATGTTTTGGGTACATCCTGATTGCACACACTTGGCCAGGTCCTTTGCTGACGTATTGGTCCGAGGTTGATCGGTCATTCTCCTATTCCTCCACCTGCTACAATTTGGTTTAAACATGCACCCGAGGAAGCCATCTCCTGGACAACACCTTACACTTCAACAATAAATTCCTACAAGAAGTTGTTGAAGATGGAGGAGCCCATAGACATGACTCACAACTACTTTAATATTGTAATCGATTAATAAGAAGAAAACTACATGTTGACTATTTTTTGCACTTTTGTATCATTTTGGTAAATATACAATGTATTACAAAGAAAAGAAAAAAATAAAATATTGTAATATGAAGAAATGAAATATAACTTTTTGTTATTTTTGACTTAATGATATGCTTTATTTTGAGTATCCTGGTGCTATAAAGATTTTGAGTTTCGAAACGCAGAGAAACTGTTTCAGTACCAGAGTTTCAAATTTTTTGACATTCTTATTAATACAGTACTGGAAACATAGGATTGTCAAAATTTGCCTATAGTCAGGACTATCAAATTTTTGACAATTCTGTTAATAAACTGTTGTAAACATAAGACTGTCAAAATTTAGAGTAAACATCGATCACATAACAAACATCAAGTAACATAAAATCAAACACCTATCAAAGTTAGATCAAACACCCTTCTCAACTTTATATTAGATCGAATAATTTTACAATTTTATTACCAACCAACCAACTTGTTTTCAAATTTTAGCATATTACAACCATAAAATACCCATCAAAGTTACAAAATGTCACGACCCACACCCGGAATAATGGCACAAGTACGTAAACCACGCCCAGCCTACGTCGTAACAACGACGTAGAACGATGTCTCTGTCAACAATACTATCTAAACATCTCACACTATATATGTAGGGTACCTGTCCTGTCATCTCAACTCCAAATGGAGGAACAATATAATAATATAATAATAAAATTAATACTCAATCACAATATCAAACTAGAGAAAGAAATAGCATGATATGGAATAGAGGAAAGAAGTACAAGAGTCACAAAATACAAGTCCAAGTCTAACATCTAGTCACAACACAATAGTCTCCAAAATAATAATGCATGCCAAGGCTCTAAAGAGTTAAATACAAAGCAATATTAATGTAATACCCCGTTCCGCTCAAGCGGACTGCCGTCTCAATCGGCAATTGTGCAGCTGTCCCGACCTGCTTTGCCTCGATCAAGAAGCAAAGGATATCCAGACTTGTCCCTACAGGAGTCCGGCTTGGACTTTCAGAGGCTCGCTCAGACGTATCGCTCTACCGAGGCGAATCATCGCTAAGGTGGGTGGTTACGGTGAACTTGTCTTTGCTTAGCCAGCACACATAAAAATCTAGAATGTTTATGCTAGTCGCTAGGTGATTCACCCCTGCATGCTAATAAATCCAACGCACCTAGCTAAGGGAATAATCCCAACTCATAATTGCTTGCTAGAACATGGAAAAGGAAATACTGCTTATACTCAGACCCTCGCATGCTAAGTCCCTTAACGGTTTTATCTCTCGGCTTACCTTCGGGCCCGAGCAAATGTGTCTGCTTATGTTCCTTAGAAATGCATGCTTGTCTGCTTGATAGTTACCGTGTTTTTATCCAAACCCAGGGAGACTACTACGTAGTCGTTCCGTGCCTGAATATTCCTGCAAGTATCCGGGACCGTTAGGTCACCAAGGCAGCCCCGAACCAGGGGAATGCATCAAGACAAGTTATTGTACAGAACCAAGATTCAAGTATCCCGTATACTCGTGTACTCGTGTTCCCGTGCACTCGTGTTCTCGTGTTCTCGTGTTCTAGTGCACGCGTGTTCTCGTGTATCTCGTGTAATCGTGTTGCCTGAGATTGGTTAAATCGTGTTGCCTGAGATTGGTTAACCCTGACTTGTTTGTCGCGGACAACTCGAACCCGAGGTAAGTTCCACGGACGGTCACCGGGGCACTGGGGCCGATCCGGTCCGGATGGAGCTCGTGTGTAGTCTTCGTGTTCGGGACTGGGTAGCTTGCAGCTCATCGTGTACTCTTGTAGCAAGCTATCCTTGTCCCCGGCTACGTCCATAATGGCTTTGCCAGCGACCGTGTTCATATAGATAAACTTATTGCATGCTTGCTTGTAAACGAAAGATAAACCATCCATCCTCGCTTAGCGGCTATCCGCGTGCGAGATACTGTATCGTATGAAACAAATGAACTGAACACATGAACGATCATGTTATAAGAACCCTCCTGTTTGCATATGCTATGCCTCCTGAATGTTTATACATGCCCCTGCTTAAATTAATCATGTTTGCCTTGGACAGGGAAGGAGAAATGGTAAGTTGGTAAGTCTCGCCGTGTTTCCTCAAACATCGCACGGCGCACTGCCGACACGTTAGGCTATTCAATGCTTGCATGAAACTGATCCTAAGGCAATTAGAAAGACAACTTAATAGTTGTGCACGAAACCTGTATTACGTGTTTGGATTTGTCGAGCGGGCGAGTAGCTTCCCCACCAGTGCATTCAATGTACTGATAATCCACCAGTTTGATATGCAGGGTGCGGGAGAACCTCGTGCGGTGCGGACGCCTCCTTCGTGTGTGCTAAGGCCAGGAGTTCCCTCTGAAGCCTTGCAACGGTGCGTCCGGGACTGAAGCGCTTATACAAGACATAAGTTGTGAACATCGCCTGACCATCGCCTGAACATTCATTCCATAGTTGTAGCCACTTGGCACGCTTTTACTGTTTCAGAGAGAGAGGCTTGAGCGACTTGTAATCTCGGCTATACGCCGCCTGTAATACTTGTTCATATCAATAATGAGATTACTTTACTTGTGTTTTAATGCTTCCGCTATATTTGTCAACTCAGAGAACTTGTTACCGAATCGCTATGCGTTCATGACTCCGCTGCACTCGGACAATCTGTGCGACTCTGTGGCTTAGAACTCTTATCGCCAGCCAATGAATCAAGGCCTTGTACGGGCGCGGTTCACGCTCGTGCGGCATCACGCCCGGATGGGTCAAGCGATCGTTCCGCGGGAGCGCTGGTGAGGGTGATTCCCGCCTAGCGGGAACGGCCGATTTGCCTGTGGGAGATCGGGGCGTGACATGTTGGTATCAGAGCCTGGCTTCTATGCCTTTGGACTTCGATTCGATATCTCTGTTTCGAAAGCTCGTTCGTGGGTTATGCACGCGCTCTCTCTCAATGCCTCGATGGGATGTTCCAACAATAAGTCTAAATACTTTCAAAATGTGTTTTGAATGATATACTTGCTTGTCTGGTTGTATGCTGCGAGTGGCCTTTGTGCCAACCTGTGCGAACCCTTGAGAGTATCGCTAGTAGCTTGTCCGAGATTTTACTAACTCTAAGTTTGGTTGAATGCATCTATTCGAGGGACGCCTTGAACTAGTGCACCATCCAAGACTTAAGAAAAGGTGAACTCGAGTGCTGAGACTTCGCTATCACTAAGCTGGTTGACGTGTTCACGCTAGAAGCGCGTTTCGAAAGTGCGCACGATCCAGTCTAAACGATATGCTGATTTCGAAGCTTGTGCAAGTGAAGATCCAAATGAACAAGTACAAACGACTTGTCTAGGATTGCCTCAACCCTAGATTACTGCTTGTCCTTAGTAAGTCTCGAGGATGAGACTTTTTCTAAGTTGGGTAGGATGTAATACCCCGTTCCGCTCAAGCGGACTGCCGTCTCAATCGGCAATCGTGCAGCTGTCCTGACCTGCTTTGCCTCGATCAAGAAGCAAAGGATATCCATACTTGTCCCTACAGGAGTCCGGCTTGGACTTTCAGAGGCTCGCTCAGACGTATCGCTCTATCGAGGCGAATCATCGCTAAGGTGGGTGGCTACGGTGAACTTGTCTTTGCTTAGCCAGCACACATAAAAATCTAGAATGTTTATGCTAGTCGCTAGGTGATTCACCCCTGCATGCTAATAAATCCAATGCACCTAGCTAAGGGAATAATCCCAACTCATAATTGCTTGCTAGAACATGGAAAAGGAAATACTGCTTATACTCAGACCCTCGCATGCTAAGTCCCTTAACGGTTTCATCTCTCGGCTTACCTTCGGGCCCGAGCAAATGTGTCTGCTTATGTTCCTTAGAAACGCATGCTTGTCTGCTTGATAGTTACCGTGTTTTCATCCAAACCCCGGGAGACTACTACGTAGTCGTTCCGTGCCTGAATGTTCCTGCAAGTATCCGGGACCGTTAGGTCACCAAGGCAGCCCCGAACCAGGAGAATGCATCAAGACAAGTTATTGTACAGAACCAAGATTCAAGTATCCCGTATACTCGTGTACTCGTGTTCCCGTGCACTCGTGTTCTCGTGTTCTCGTGTTCTAGTGCACGCGTGTTCTCGTGTATCTCGTGTAATCGTGTTGCCTGAGATTGGTTAAATCGTGTTGCCTGAGATTGGTTAACCCTGACTTGTTTGTCGCGGACAACTCGGACCCGAGGTAAGTTCCACGGACGGTCACCGGGGCACTGGGGCCGATCCGGTCCGGATGGAGCTCGTGTGTAGTCTTCATGTTCGGGACTGGGTAGCTTGCAGCTCATCGTGTACTCTTGTAGCAAGCTATCCTTGTCCCCGGCTACGTCCATAATGGCTTTGCCAGCGACCGTGTTCATATAGATAAACTTATTGCATGCTTGCTTGTAAACGAAAGATAAACCATCCATCCTCGCTTAGCGGCTATCCGCGTGCGAGATACTGTATCGTATGAAACAAATGAACTGAACACATGATCGATCATGTTATAAGAACCCTCCTGTTTGCATATGCTATGCCTCCTGAATGTTTATACATGCCCCTGCTTAAATTAATCATGTTTGCCTTGGACAGGGAAGGAGAAATGGTAAGTTGGTAAGTCTCGCCGTGTTTCCTCAAACATCGCACGGCGCACTGCCGACACGTTAGGCTATTCAATGCTTGCATGAAACTGATCCTAAGGCAATTAGAAAGACAACTTAATAGTTGTGCACGAAACCTGTATTACGTGTTTGGATTTGTCGAGCGGGCGAGTAGCTTCCCCACCAGTGCATTCAATGTACTGATAATCCACCAGTTTGATATGCAGGGTGCGGGAGAACCTCGTGCGGTGCGGACGCCTCCTTCGTGCGTGCTAAGGCCAGGAGTCCCCTCTGAAGCCTTGCAACGGTGCGTCCGGGACTGAAGCGCTTATACAAGACATAAGTTGTGAACATCGCCTGACCATCGCCTGAACTTTTATTCCACAGTTGTAGCCACTTGGCACGCTTTTACTGTTTCAGAGAGAGAGGCTTGAGCGACTTGTAATCTCGGCTATACGTCGCCTGTAATACTTGTTCATATCAATAATGAGATTACTTTACTTGTGTTTCAATGCTTCCGCTATATTTGTCAACTCAGAGAACTTGTTACCGAATCGCTATGCGTTCATGACTCCGCTGCACTCGAATAATCTGTGCGACTCTGTGGCTTAGAACTCTTATCGTCAGCCAATGAATCAAGGCCTTGCACGGGCGCGGTTCACGCTCGTGCGGCATCACGCCCGGATGGGTCAAGCGATCGTTCCGCGGGAGCGCTGGCGAGGGTGATTTCCGCCTAGCGGAAACGGCCGATTTGCCTGCGGGAGATCGGGGCGTGACAATTAAAAGCTAAGTCTCCTCTGTGGCTAGTGCTACGTTCTCCTGTACTAGAGGTGCTATCTGTAGTGTCCCGCTCCTAGCGGTGCACTATATAAGGCTTGTGGCTCTATTGACTCAGTCAAAATTGAGTATGGGGAATTTTACGGCGGAATCGATCAAGGACAATGCAATGAACATTTCCAATTGATGGATCGGCTTCTATTGGAATGAGTCCAATAGTTTTTGTTGGATTTTTGGTTGGCTTTCTTGGATTTTTGCTGCTTGGTTTTGATGAATGCATTTTCGTGATTGGTTTTTGATGATTGATTGTTTAGCACATTTTCATCAATTTTATGCATTCATTCTAGAGAACTCTGAGAGAAATAAAGATGGCAGTCTAACCAAATATTGGTGCTAATGCAGATAGATGCGTGACTGGAGTCTGAGCGAGCAAGCATTATTTTCTCTTGGCATTCTCTATTTGGTGAGTGGTTCTATCCCTTCTTCTCTACTCCTTCATGCCAATAATCAATAATGTTCTCTTGTAACCTTGCTAAGTCCAATGATCGATAAAGCCACTAATGCCACAAGTTTCATACCACTACTGTCACGACCCGCACCCGGTTTAGGGGCACGAGAGCGTGGGTACGTCCAGCCTACGCCGCAGCATCGGCGGTAGAACGCTGTCTAGGTCAAGTACTATCTAAACAATCTCACGCTAGTATCCAACTCCATAAGGAGACGTGGATATCATAAAATAAATCTAGAAATACTCAATCACAACTACAGCACGATAGGAAATGAAGAAATAAAAGAATACAGCACAAGTCTAATGATAACATACATACCTGCAATCCTTACTTCCAATCCCCAAGTGTCAGAAACCAGTCTACTAATGTCACAGTCTGGAAAAATATTTTCCAGTCAGGAAGGAGCAAAGTACATCTCTAAATAGCAGTTCTATATAAATGACATAAACTATGTAGCAGTTCTAGATGGAAACATACCAGATGCATGTATAAGTACGAGGAATGTACAATGAGAGAAGTACTGGAAATACTGTAAGTAAATGCAGGAAAAGAAACAATATGTCCATGAGTAAGAATTCTATGACTAAGTGTGTGAGTACTAGCTTTAATATGTGATCGGCTTGGGAACTTGATCAGGCTGGTTACATGTGATTAGCTATGATTCACGGAAGGTCAGGCTAACCGTTGGTTAGCTATGATGCATGGAGAGGTCAGGCTAATCACACGTAACAGCTATGAGGCATGGAGATGGTCAGGCCGCACCCGACGTGAGATGTGGGGTGAGCTATGATGCATGGATAGTTGGGTATGATCACATATCTACACTAAAATACTCCCCACCCCCGACTGGTATAGTAGATCCAATCATGGTACGCTATGACACGGGATTCCCTAGGAAGGTAACAAATCTCCCCGGGAATTAGTGTCTGTACATGCACAAGATATCAAGGAAACAAGTCTCGTACAAGCTACACCATGAATAAGGAATAACATCTCATGACGAGATCCGTGTATACCAATCCGTGTAACCATCGTGTCAAGATCATGGATATTTACACTAGATACAGTGAACATAGGAGATATCATAAATTAGAAACTAATCAGAGAATGTACTCGCCTTGGGTCCTTAGCTGGTAAAACCAATGTCCTGTTCCAGAGTATCCCCTGGGTAAACCAACAGTCCTATAAACATAACACAAGCAAACCACATTCGCATCAGATGCTACACTAACACAGTCAAAAAATACTGGTCTCAAGGCCATGTCAGGCAGGGCACTAGTCAACTAGGGTCATCTAGTAGGGACACGTATATAATATACATTACACTTATTATACTTACAATATTTATACATGCACCAATTTAAATGTATTTACAATATATATATATATATATATATATCTTTTAAATACATATTTGATTTATACTAGTTGAACATTATATATGTATACTCATACATATGCAAAAATACCTTTTTAAAAATATATACATAAATACTAAATTGATTACATATACTAGAAATACGTATTTACGTATATAAATCATTTCGAACTTATTTTGAACAATAATTTCAAATAAAAGTTTATTTATAAAAACTAGAATTTATGTAAAAGCTAATATTTTTCATTTATGGTAAAATCGGTCACCGATCCAAATAAACTAAATTTGAACTAATTTAGATTATTGAAACTATATTTTTTTAATTTAATAATGTAACCAAAAATTATTATTATTTTTACATATCAAAACCCTTTTAATTTGTTACATAAAAATAAGCTAATTACATAAACTAGCTAATTACATATTAATATAACCAAATTATATAAAATAACCAAATTATATGTACCAATTACATTAATTAAATTAATTATATAAAATAACTAATTATATATATATTTACAGATTATATAATTTAATTAACTAAATTATAATTTAACTATTACAATACACTAACTATTTATTGAACTTAAACTAATTCTATAAATTAATTCAACTAATTATAAATTAATTAAACAAATTATAAATTAATTAAATTGATTATTAATTAACTAAACTAATTAAATAACTAATTACATATGTTAACTTAACTAATATACCAAAATATTAACTTAACTAATTATCTTTACATATACTGATTTCAGAACAGAGAAAAGAAAAGGGGAAGAAGAGGCTCACTGCGGGGTTTCAGGCTGGGGTTTTCCGGCGAGGTCGGCCGGCCAGGGCGTCGGCGCGGCGGTTCGACGTGGAGCTCGAGGCAGCGGGCTCGGCGCTCGAGGGCAGCGGGCTCGAGCTCGAGGGGGCGGCTCGGCGCTCGAGGGCAGCGGCTTCGAGGAGACGTCGGCGCGGGATCTCGACGACGGCGGCGTCTGGTCGAGGAGGCGGGCTCGATGGTGAGGTGGTCCGAGGCGGCTCCAGCGGTGGTGGCAGCGAAGCTCGGTCGACGGATCCCAGGCGGTTCAACCCAGGGCAGCGACAGGGCGGCGACGGCGGCTTCGTTCCAGCGGCGGGCCAATGGCTTCAGCGGCGACGACGACGACGACGACGACTCCGGGCGGCGGCTTCGAGTCTAGGGTTAGGGTTCTGGGTTTTGTGTCGGGGTTGGGTCTGTGGATCGTGTCCGGGGCAGGACACGATGGGTGCTTTACTGCGGACGTGTCCGGGTTTGCCGGACACGGAGAAGCTGTGTACAGTGGTGGATGTGGAGGTGGTGTCCGGGTGTGTCGGATACGGAAAAGCTGGTTGTAAACTGTAAATCTGGACACAGGAAAAGAAATGGATATGGTGGGACACCCGGGGTCGGACCCGAGGCCATCACGGCTGACACGGTGATGCTGGACACACGGACACGAGCACACAAGAAAATGGTGGTGATGGCTTGTTGGCTTGGGAATTGTGGAGGCTAGTTAATAATTAGGAGATTAGGGTTTCTAGGGAAATGTGAGAATGAGAACCTAAATAGGGAGAAGGGTGTGGGATAAAGGGTTGCGGGTTGGCCCAACGAGGAATGGCCCAGAATTAAATATAAAGGGCTTTTCATGTGGGAAGAATGGGGGCGTGAATGGGAGACGGAAAACGATAAATTAAATAGAAAAGAAATTTAAGAAAAAATGTTTTTAAGAGGCTTTCGATTAGCTACTAATTAAACTCATTTTTTAAAATATTAGGAAGTATGTAATTCATTTATTTACTACCCCAATTAATTATAAAATTTATTATGAAGAAACACTAGTCTTTTAATTAATTTTATCAAATAACTAACTTTATGATTTCAAGCCAATAGACATTTGAAACTAGAGAATATATATACATTATTATTTATTTATTTTTGTAATACATCGTCAATTAGGAAAAATGATTTTTATAAAGATTTTTAAATTACCTTCTAAAATCAAACATCGTTCAAATCAAATAAAAATTTTCAAGGAGAATTATTTTATAAAATTTGATATTTTAAAATAAATAAAAATCTAATTATTGTAGAAATTGGAAATCGGAGGTTACAACTACTATAAATCAATGGAATTGTATTGATAAGATGGAAGTTCAATTATGTACCACAGGAAAGGATATATCATTGTGTCGTGGTTTGGTGCCATGACTTAGCGGTAAATTGGAGTCTACAGACTACCAATCGAATCAAATGAATAAGTATGCTGAAATGAGAATGAAGAAATATGCATTGTTACTCTGAATATTTCAATACCTTATACTGCTATTTATGCTTATCATATAGTCGTAGATGCATTTTATGGTCATGGACAACTTGTGCACAAGGTAGTAAATTTTCTTGAATGGTGATATTTTAATATTGGCCTGATAACTGTTGTTGTATACAAACTCTACCAGGTGCACATGATCCTCCTAAGAACCTCTAAGATCCAAAATACAAGTACATAGCATATCCTCGAGAGTCTTAATAGTCCTCTCTGACTGTCCGTCCGTCTGGGGGTGATATGCAGTACTGAACTTGAGTTGAGTGCCCAAGTTAGCCTGCAAACTCCTTCAGAAGTGGAAAGTGAAACAACTATCCCGATCCGAGATGATGCTCACAGGAACTCTATGTAATCTGACAATTTGTCGCACGTACATCTCCGCTAGCTTCTCCGTCGACGTACCCACTTTAAATGGCAAAAGTGGGCTAATTTTGTCAACTTGTCTACGATGACCCAAATTGTGTCTTTCTTTCCTGGAGAACGCGGAAGCCCCAAAACAAAATCCATGGTCACATGCTCCCAGTTTTACTCTGGGATGGGCAAAGGCTGAAGCAATCCACATGGCCTTTGTTTATCTGCCTTTATCTACTGGCACACTAAAAACCTGGATACGAAGTGTGCCACCTCCCGCTTCATACCATACCACCATATATGTTCCCTCAGGTCTCGATACATCTTGTTAGCACCTGGATGCATCGAGTACTGAGAGTGATGTGCCTCCTGCAAAACCTCATCGCGCAGCGCCCGACTCGGTACACATATCCTAGTACCATGCTGCAACGATCCATCATCAGTAATAGTGAAGTCCTCTGATAATCATGTCTGAACCTGTGCCCTGATTCTCCTTAGAGCCTCATCATCGTACTGCATAGCCCTGATTTTGTCCATCATCTCGGACTGTATCTGCAATCCCCACATCTATATCTCGATACCAGAAACTAGCACCTCAATTTTTAAGCTCTCAAGATCGACCAACAAGTGTCTGTCTGTCTTCAAGTATATAGCCATTGGATACCTGTTCAAGGCATTGGCGACTACGTTGGCCTTCCCTGGATGGTAATGCAATAAAATATCGAAGTCCTTCATCAGCTCCAACCATCGCCTATGCCTCATGTTCAGCTCTTTATGCGTAAACACGTACTTCAAGCTCTTATGGTCTATAAAGATCTCCACACACTCTCCGTACAGATAGTATTTCCACAGCTTTAGAGCAAAGATGACCGCTGCTAAGTCCAAATCATGGGTGGGGTAGTTCTTCTGATGAAAGCATAGGCAATCACCTTCCCGTAATGCTGAAGAACGTAACCCAAACCCTTCCCTGAAGCATCACTATAGATAGTGAATCCACCTGTCCCCGATAGCAACGTCAATACTAGAGCTGTCGCCAATCTCTTCTCTAGCTCATCAAATACGGCTTGACAATCCTTTATCCAGACAAAATCCACATTCTTCCTAGTCAGCCTAGTCATCGGCTCCACAATCCTGGAGAAGTCTTGTACAAATCTCATGTCGTAACCTGCTAGTCCCAGAAAACTCTTGATCTTATCCACTGAACTGGGAGTAGTCTACGACTCTACTACCACGATCTTCTTCGGGTTAACTGAGATCCCATCACCTGTCACCACATGACCAAGGAATTCAACCTTGTCAAGGAAGAACTCACACTTCGAAAACTTCCCGTAAAGCTTCTCCTTCCTGAGAGTCTCCAAAACCATCCTCAGGTGCTCCTCATGCTCCTCCGGTGTCTTCGACTACACAAGAATGTCATCGATGAACACCGCCATGAACTTGTCAAGGTACTGGTGGAATACCTTGTTCATCAGGTTCATAATACTGTTGGGGCATTAGTCAACCCAAACGGCATCACCATGAACTCAAAATGGCCGCACCGAGTCCAAAAAGTTGTTCATAATGTCTTCCTTCTTCACCTTTACCGTGTGGTAGCCTGACCTCAAGTCTATCTTTGAGAATACCTTTGCTCCGCTCAACTGATAGAAGAGATCATCTATCCTCAGCAGCGAATATTTGTTCTTGATAGTGAGGTTATTCAGAGCTCTGTAGTCGATACACATGCATACTGACCCATCTTTCTTCGGTACAAACAATACTGGAGCACCCCACGATGATGAACTGGATTTGATGAAGCCCTTGTCCTGCAACTCATCAACCGGCTTCTTCAACTCTGCCAGTTCATTGTTGTTAACCCTATAGACGTGTTATGATATTGGCTTTGCGCTTGGCACCAAGTCTATAGAACTCAATATCTTGGTTTGGCGACAATCCTGGCAACTCCCCTGGAAAGACATCCAGGAACTCCACTATCAAAGGATGTGGCAGCTCCTTCTACTCCACTATGGATCCACAAATGATGCCCCCGCTCTGCTTCGCTGCTCCTTTGGCAATCTCAAACTCCGGCTCTCCTGGCGATCGAAATATCACTCTGCCTCCACGATAATCTATAGTAGCATGGTGCATACTCAACCAATCCATCCTGAGTACAATATCGTAGCTAGAAAGTGGCATTACGAGTAAGCACACACTCAACTCCCGGCCTCCTAATGAAACTCTTCGATCCTTACAAAAATTACTAACTAGGATAATGCCTCCCTTAGTCGTGATCTTGTAAGTCATATCCAAGGGTTCAGCCTCTAAATGATGCTTAAGAGCAAAAGATACAGATACGAAACTATGGGAAGCACCGAAATTGAATAAAGCAAATGCTGGAATAGAATTGAGAAGAATTGAACCTGATATCATGTCTCCTACTGGCTCGGCCTCCTCGACCGTTATGGCATATGCTCTCCCCTGGGGTGCACCTCTCTGCTGCTGTTGGTGCTGGGCAAATCTCTGCTACTGTGGCGGGAGTGGAGGCCCCCTCTGCTGGCCTCCTGGTGCGGTAGGTACTCTAGCAGGTCCCCTTTGAGCGGCTGCTCCACCCTGACCTGGACAAGTCTGAATAGACAGGCAATCCCTCAACTGGTGCGCTGATAATCCATAAGACAAACAGGTACCCAGCCTCTTCCTGCAGATGTCTCTCGTGTGTCCTGTCTTTCTATAGTACACACACTGGACAGCGGGCTGGGACTGCCTCCGCGGCTACTGCTGAATATTTCCACGAGTTGGTGCCTGGTGTTGATACGGCCTCTGCTATTGCTGAAAGTGGGGACGCTTGGCCGGTCCCGCACTACTACTTGTGCCTCCAAAAATGGTGCATCCTCTTTTGGGCCTGAGGTCCAGATCCTCAACAATCTGGGCATCCATCAGAATGCCCTCGAAGGTATCAGTACGACGACTAGAAGTACGAGACTTGATCCCTCGCATCAGCCCCTTCCTGAACTTTCAGGCTCAATCTCCTAGGTCCCGAATCATATACGGTATAAAATGGCTCAAACAGAAGAACTCTGCGGCGTACTCATCAACCGACATATTTCCCTGAACTAATTCATGAAACTGACTCTCCAAGGCTCCCAGGGTCACATCAGGGAAAATTTTCTCCTTGAAAATCTCCTCGAAAGTCTCCTAAATAAGTCCTCGAGCGGTAAGTCTCGGCTCTGTACGATACCAAGTAAGTGCGATATCGAACAATTGGTTGTCGGCTGCCTAATCTTGTCACGACCCGCACCCGGATATTCGGGCACGAGTACGTGGTTACGCCAGCCTACACCGCAGAATCGGCGGTAGAACGCTGTCTTGATCATCTCTAACTATATAACATCTCAACTATATATATGGTACCTGTCAAATATCTCAACTCCAAACGGAGGAGCAATATGGCATCTCACATGAATAACTAATCTCAATCACAAAATCAAACTAAGGAAGAAATATGCACGAATGGAAATAACGAGGGAAGAAAAAGTACAAATCCACAATCTGAATAATATACAAGATGTGAATCCACAACAGAAATAGTCTAATACAATCTCAGATACAAAATAGTCTAAACCTCCTCAGGCTCTGCTACTAAGTCTCCCTGGTCAATAAGAGTGTCCTCTATAGGTACGCCGTCCTGCGGCCCGTAGTAGGTAGGACACTGCTCTAGAAGCCAGTCATCTGGAAAAAATTATCCAGTCAGGATTGGAGCGAAGTACATACCTCTGAAAGCAGTTCCAATAACATAATCGAGCATATAAACAGATATAGAAATGAAATACAAGATCACTGAACATATGAAAGATGAACAAAAAATATACAGGTAATGTGCGAGGATATATAGATCAACAATATGGATATCAGCAATATGATGAAGTAACTGCAATCTAAAACTAACTACTGTGCCTCAGAATACGAGTTCATTATGTGATCGGGTTGGGTGAACATGATCAGGTAAGACGGATTACAAGTAAAGTATGTAATCAGAATGTACACGATTTGTAACAATGGCTTTGATCACATAATCAACTCCTACTCTCCCACCCCCAACTAATACCGATGGATCCAATCACGACACGCTACGAACACGAAAATATAACCACTATCACGAGCAGTGGGTGTACACGAATATCATAACTATCGAACACGAGCGGTGGGTGTACACGAATAAGCACACTGAACACGAGCAGTGTGTGAACACGAAGTAACATCAATACCCAGTATACACGATGAGATATAATGTACACGAGTACCCGCTGAACACGGTAGGGGATAACACCTCATGACGGGATCCATATAGCACTAGTCCGTGAAAATTACTGTGTCGGGATCAATGTATACAATTCTAGAAAATGCATATATACAATATTATGAATCGAAAACAATCAGAGAAATATACTCGCTTGACGTCCTGAGCAAGGTGTGTCTCTCGATGCCCAAGCCGGTGTCTCACAACCTATATATGGTATGTTGCATCAATACAAGGTTTGATAATGAAAATAACTGAACTTGATGAAATTCTAGGTCGATACGCCATTTTTAAGTCAAACCGATGAGATCTAGGTTGCAAGAGTCAAAAGCTAAGTCACTAAGTCGATACGCTATGAAGATATGCTATACTAGCTAAGCTAACCTAAAATAAAACACTCAAAAGGGTCGTATCTCCAGATACGCAAGTTTCGAATATGAAAAATAGGTTTTATATATGTATACGAGCCAAACATTATAGTACTATGTCAAAACAACTTAATTTGGATACCTTGGCCTTACACCAAGGCGTATCGCACTCAACTCGATACTCCAAAGTCCATACCTTGGTATCGACCCAAATACCTTGGTGATACCTTGGTATCCCAAGGCAATCCAACACTTAGTGCATCTAATACATATATAACTAACTATTATAATATAACAACTAATACCAATATATATATTTACATAGATAACTATTTACTTAGCTAACTTAATAGTTCAAAACACAACTAACTAACCATCTTCTCATAACAAGTAACTATCCATTAACTACTTACCAAAACCTTGCTAACTCAACCCGAGTAACAACTAATAGCTAACTCTAATATCTAAAACAGTGACTGAAACCCAACCCAATACCTTAAACCAACTAGTCAACTAATCCCAAACTCATGCTAGACTAGTACCTCACTGGTACTGATACTGCTCTTACTTACTGAGGCTTCCTAATGCCCGAGTTTCCATCTAACTATTAAGAAAAGTTATTGATACCAAAATTACATATAGGTATGAAGCTAACTAATAGGTAAATATCTATACTATTGAGTAGAGATACTAACTGATACTATTCTATTAGTTAACCACTACACCAACTGCTATACTAACTAAAATATAACTGATACTTATTAGCTAAAAAATACAACTAGTACACTAACAGTACCTACTAAACCCAACCTTAAATACTGACTAGCTATCTCCCTATTAGCCTCTGTAGTTGCTGTCCTCTACATACTATTTGATGTCTTCAGGACAGTTGTTATTCGTCCTTCAGTTACTGAACTGAGCCTTCAGTTCTCAGGTTGCTGTTGTATCGAGTTCTTCAGTTCTTCTCCAGTTCAGTTCTCCATATAGCCGTTGCACTGCTCGGTGTAGTTGGGGAGTCTCCACTGCAGGAGCTCCCATAGCTGCAACTGCTGCACTACTTCAGTTGAGCTGCTACTGCTCTATGCAGTGCACAGTTGCTAAACAGGTACTGATGAACTGCACTGGTAGTTAGGTTCTTCTCCACATCCTAACTGCTGCACACAGTGTATTCAACTGAATACACTGTCAAATTCCCTTGCTGTTGCACACAGTAGCATGTGCAGCTGATACTGCATTGTCCCACTGATACATGGTTGTTGCTCCCTCACACTCAAACACCCACTGACAGGCAACCATGAACTGAAGGTTCAGATACCTCGGGCATTCTGCACAGTGAACTGCACACAGAAAATCTGCCCTTGCCCTCTCTCAAACACACAGAGGCACACACAAACACTCACACAAACACCATTATGTATATACTTACACATCTCCTAACTAGATAGATATAGATATATGCATACTCACAACATATAAATATATACATACACATATAACACAAGTATTCCTATATATACAAACATATATATATATATATAGATATATATATATACACATAGTTATACATATCTAGATACTCTTATTATATACACATAAACCCATACAATATACATAACTTAAAATTACACTATTATATATACTATATAATATATCAAATAGCTTAAATATATACATTCACACATGTACGTATAATGGAAAGGACAAAAATCAAACACATGGGGCGCATCGCACCCGTATCACACTTTTCTATGATACGCTTGCGATACGGCCCCCAACTCACAACCAAACGTATCCCGGAGGACACGTACAAGTCCAATACATATTTTATGATCAACACATATAGAAATTAGAGTGTCTATGTGTCCGTGTCACCATATGATATGCACATGGCCCCGTGTCGGAGGAAAACCCCCAAAATCGACTGTTTTGTCAAATCGACGAGATTCGGCCCACACGTATCCAATTGTGGACACGACACAAGCTACAAACAAACAATCAATGGTCAATTAGATCTATTAGATCCATTGACAAGCACTACATGTGCCAATTTCGGAATTCTCCCAAAATCGGCACCAAAATGGACATAACTTCCACCGTAGGTCTCCAAATGACTCCAAACCAAAACCTATGGGTAACCTATGCATGTGGGGTAGTTTCTCATGGTAAAAACTCAGATCTATAGTCTATAGGAAGGGGGAAAACTGATTTGTACCTATTGGGAGATGGATTCCCAATGTAAAGGTTCCAAATGACAAGTTGCTCCTCTCCTTGTAGATCTTGGCCTCCTCCTCCTTGTTCCTTGCTCCTTGCTTGTAGATCCTTGATGTAGAGACTTTAATGATGATTTTAGGATGAGTTTGGTGAAGATTTGGTGGTCAAATGATGAGGGAATGGAGGGAAAAATGAAAGGGGAAAAACTAGATCTAGAAATTTGGGGAAGAACTAAAATGAGAGCACTCTCTCTCCTCTCAATTATGGCTGGTCATAAACCCCTCCCCAAGCAATGTGTAATGTCCCAAATACCCCTTGGGGCCTCTCATGAAGAAATAATTAGGGGGAAGGTTCTAGTCTAATGGTTTCACTAATTAATCATGTTTCCTAATCCATGGGCCTAATTCATGGGCTCAACTTAGACTAGTCCAAAAGTTTGTTCATGTCCTCTAATTAAATGGTTAGGTCCACTACACAAGTCCAAAACAAGTCTACACTAGCAATAATTATTAATACAATAAAATAAATAAATCAGTCATGCACAAATATTAATTATAATAATCCTAAAATAATTAATACCCATGAAAATTACCAAACTACCCTTAGATGGAAAAGTGAGGGTGACAAATCTACAGGCTCTCTGGAATCTGGGCAAAACTCAGGTTCCTCTCTATATCCTCAAACTAGTCGTCGGCATAGAGTATCCCCTCGGTACTCTTGAACTCCCGAGGTATCATCCTCTTGAAGTTCACTATAGTGCCTGGCCTTTGCTGCTGAGGCTGGCTAGGAAGATGTTGGGCGACTCTCTCCACTGTTTGTAGAGCCACCTGGTGATCATTCTCCATGCTCTCTCTCATCAGCTCCATCTGTGCTTGGTACGCCTATGCCCGCACCCTCTGTGCCTCAGCCTGAACACGCCGAGCCTCTGCCGATATCCTCTGAGCATCCACCATGCCCTGGACCAAGGCAAACATCTGTGCCCCGTCAGCAGGCACACCTCCCAAAAAAGAAATCTGTGGCGGTGGTGGAAGGTCCTCCATAACAGCCGGGACAACCCTCTGGATGGGTGGGGGAGGAGGACCCCTAAAAGCTGCTAAAAATCCTACATGAACAGGTAAAATAGGAGGAGCAACTCCAGCTGTTCGGGTGGCAGGTCGAGAGGTGGCAGACCTCTCTGAAGCTGCAGGTCCTGATCTCTGCGATCTGGTCTTCGGCAGCATCCTGAAGACAGATCGAAACGAGAAGAAGTCAAATAAGGCAAAAGATACGATATCATCAAAGAAGAACAGTAAAATTCAAAGAAAGTAATTATTCATAATGATAAGAATATCAAAATTAATAGATTGAATATTTTTTTCTAGTTGTGATTGAGCATACTCCCATCCTATACCCTATATCCTATATCAGACTCGTAATAGTACTCTAAGTCTGAGAACTACTACGATACCGCACTAGTTATGACTTAGACTTACTCTCGACCTGCATGGGCCACCATAAAAACGTGTCACGACCCGTACCCGAAAATTGGGCATGAGTCATGGGTACATCCAGCCTACGTCGCAGCATCGACGGTAGAACGATGTCTAGGTCAATATAGCTATCTATCAATTTCATACAATATATAATATCATAACCTGTCAATGTATCTCAACTCCAAACGGAGGACAATAAATAAATATATATATATATATATATATATATATATATATATATATATATATATATATATAAATATATAAATTATCAACTCACAATATACTCAATCACAATAACTATATAAGGAAGATAAATGACACGGTAAAGATGTAAAGAACCACGAAAGGCAAATAATATATAACTAAAACAAGTCAGAGTCTAAGAGTCTAGCTATCTCAACATAATATAAGTCTCAACATAATACAACTCAAAGTCTCAAAGTTTGGAACAATCCAATACATAAATAAACTAAGTGCTAACTAAGTAACTACGAGTGGTGTCTCCTCTATAGGGAGTGGCTCCTCTGGAAGCTCCTGGATATAACCATCATCTACACCTGGTCCATAATGAGTGGGATAAAAGTCCTTGAGATCCTCTGAAAAAGGTTATCCAGTCAGGATTGGAGCGAAGTATAAACACTAACAGTAGTTCCAATTATATTGATAAAAACTATAAAGCAGTGTAAAAAAATACATGATGGAGTAAAATACTGGAATGTAAGAAAAAACTAGAGAGACATGTAATCATATCATAGAGAAATAACTAGCCGTAAAAACAAATAAATGAATACATGCAATGAATAAACTGGAATAAAGAAAACTGGCTAAGTGCCTTGAAATATTAGTTTGCTATGTGATCAATTTCGGACTAGATCAGGCTTGTTATATATAATTGGATATGAGCTATGATGCATGTATGGTGGGGTATGATCACATAACTTGCTAATATTTTTCCGTCTCCAGCTAGTACGATGGATCCAATCACGACTCATCATGACAGGTATCTATGATACTAGCCCGTGTGTCCACTGTGTCAGAATCAAGTATACACTACAACTAGAATCATAATAATGATCAAAATAATGGAAACTATCATAGAATGTACTCGCCTGTGGTCCTAAGCAATGTGTGAGGATCAATGTCCGAAGTGGAGTCACAATGACCTAAATATGGAATATCAAAGTTAATTGGTGTTTGAAATGATAAATAAGTCGAACTAGGTAAATATATGATTTCTAGGTCCAAACTAGGTCAATCTAGTCAATATTAGTCTATACTAGTTAGTACTAATATATATATATATATATATATATATATATATATATATATATATATATATATATATATATATTTGAGTATCAAGTTGATGCCTTAACTATTTAGCTATTACCTTAACTACTATAGTATTACCTTTGGTATCTTAAAGCCGCCATGTTTCTAGATACCTGGTATCTCACAATCCATTGTCATACCAATGTCTAAAATCAATACCTTAGTTAACTCTATCCCATATCCATATACACTTACCTTACCTAGTACTAGTTATTACTTAACTGACATAATAACTTAACACCTTAAGTCAATAATACTCCATTATGGAACAATATATGTACATGTGGCTGGTTCTCCTCTTGGTCTTCCTTCAATCTGGATGATGAACTCGTCTTGGACTCATCTGCATACTAGGTGTATGCCGAAGATTCATGTTTATATTTCTTCCGTGTGATGATCTGGAGTTCGTATGTATGGACTACAATACAATCTTCACCTCAAGCATTGAGAGATTCTCTTCTACTGCAGTGTCTATATTTGTTTCTTTTGGTGTTTTACGAGTCTTGTCCGTGATCTCGGTAGTATCTGCGGGTTTCTACCATTATCCAAAAGAACCAAACCAAGATCAATATCTCCAGGACTCCGATACCAAATTTGATCCATAAAAGACCTATCTGAGTAGACCTTCTCGATATATGAAGATGGATGTAAAGAGTTAGGTAATCTTTTAAGTGGAAGGGATAATGGAGTTGGGTAAGGGAGATTGAAATAAATCTTCACAGCTTAGATTTCTCTAACGAATGCTTCTCTTTTAATTAGCTAGTCAAAAAAGTAGTTTTTGTTGCGAAGGAGGGTGGGCTTTCTTTCCCTTAGCAAGCAACCTTTCCAATAATATAATCTTTACTCAAAGTTAAAGATGATGCAAAACAAAACTTTAACCTAAGATAAAGATGAATTATCTTCACCCAGAATTCCTCTAGGATCATCTCATTACACAAGCCTTCTCCCAACAAATGGAGGTTGGCTATGAAATACGATAAAGCTCCACAATGTCTTATGACCAGTTTTCCCTGATGTGAAGGCTGTATGTTAACCAAATTCCTAGCTAAGGTAGTCATGAGCAAGAGAGGCCTTGCATAAACCTGGATAGCCAGTTGGTGGAACGTAACCTACCTTTTCAATGAGATGAGAAAATTCCATTTAAGATCTTTTTTCATTTTTGCTCTTAAAAGTCCCACATGCTGGCATTCTGAATTTTTACTTGAGGTAGGTTGGCATCCTCTTTCATCTAATCATGCACATCTCAGTCCATCATTTAGCTTTGAGGAATTGTGCAATGTAATGAGGCGATGCACATGGGATCTGTGAGTGTACAATTTACCTCTTGTGAGGGTGTTTATTATTGTTTTGCAAGAAGTGGGAAGGGCTTATTTACACTATGAAGTTGACGAAATTAAGGGCATTTTTTGTACATAATTCCCCCTTCTCAAACTAGGTTGCTTTCTTGTTATAAAGCACGCTACTCCATCTTGGGGACATCTAACTTTTGCAGGATGAGGATGCTAAAGTAAAGAGGGCATTCCAAACACTTCTTACATATGTGGGGAATGTTGCAAGAAATCCAGATGAGGAGAAGTTCAGGAAGATCAGACTCAATAATCAAACTTTCCAGGTATCATAGTGTATGTGCTTGAGTTGTCAGAGGTTGGAGATCTATTTTAGTTTTGTTTCTCGCCTGATAAAATTATCCTGGTTTCCAACTTCTTTCCAAAAACAGGATAGGGTTGGTAGCCTACAAGGAGGTATCGAATTTCTCGAGCAATGTGGATTTCAAAAGGAAGGGGATGAGTTCTTGTTTTTGCCCAGGGACAAGGTGGACATGGCAGTTCTGAATTCTGCTGGATCGGAGCTCAATTCATTTATGTTGTTCGGGGTATGTAGTGTTAGAACTAACAAGATATTAAACGAAAGTAGTGTGCCATAACTTATCTACTATTTAGAATTGATACACTTTTGTACCTCTGCAGGTTTTATGTAGTTTACTTATCAGTTCGTTAACCCTCCCATTTCAGTTGTACTGTGTGATAGATGTATTCTCTACCTTGATCTCTTCTAATTTTCAAGATGATCAAGGCAAGTGAATACATGTAAACATTCCAGGATTTGTTTCGTCTTCTGATAAATGCCATTGGTTGTAAAAAGATATTAGTCCGAGTAAGTCTATTTGACTGAGCAATAAGTAGGGGTGAGCCTCCCTCTTGAGTACTGATACTAGTTGGCTATTTAATGAGCTTCCCTCTCGTAGCTGATTAGTTACACCAGCATTAATGAAGTTATTTTAATGTTCACAAAAAAAAGGAAAAAAAGTAGGGGTGAGCATTATTCGGTGTCTGACCGAAAACCGAAGTATTCGGTTTGGTTTCGGTTTTGAAAATACTAAAATTCTTTATTCGGTTTTGGATTTCGGTTTCGGTCGAAAATCGAAAACCGAATAAGATTTATATAATTATGTAAATATCCTAATTTTATGTATATTTTGTCATTAAAAATGTGTATATTTTGAAAACAACAATTCTATGTATATGTTTTGAATCACAATTTTGAAATACAAAACAAAAATTGTGTATAAAATTATAATTTAACCACGATTTCAACATCGAGTTCAATCCATTCAACAATAGCAATAGTCAAACCGAATAAACCAAATAGTTTATTCCGTTTTGGTTAATTTGGGTTTGGTTTTGAATTTTTAGAAATTCGGTTTATTCGATTTTGACTATTTTGGTTCAGTTTAAACTGAAAGCAAGTGCCCAAAAAATAGAGAACTGTGGGCCAATGGAAATTATACAAGGCAAACAATTGATGCTGCATGAAGCTTGCCACAGATAATAAGCTGCAGTGGCAAATGGTGGAATTGCTAACTTGGGGTCAATTAAGTTAACGGAAGTTGGCCAAGAATTTGGAGAAGTTGGGAGTTCTCAAAGTCTTGTTGTATGGAAAAGTAGAGGCTGGGGAAACTAGTAGATATTTTCATTTTATAGTTCGAGGAAACGTCGGTTCGAATCGGAACAAAAATTGGGTCAACTAGAACTTATTTGATTGACCACAGTTTCTTGGTTCTTTCCCAAGCATCCTCAGCGTCCATATACCAAATATGGTCTTGAATGATTTGAAGGTTTCAATTCTTGTGGAATGTTCATCTTGGAACTCATATCTCTAGAGAGAGAGAGAGAGAGAGAGAGAGAGAGAGCTCATCAGCACAAGATAATAAAACATACCATTCTATGGTCTTAACAAGATCAATAATAAAACATAACCTTGTAAAAGATATAGAATTGCATAAGAAGTGGCTTAATTTTACACTGTTCAACATGTCACAAGCTTCTGTCTGATTTTAATTGGGAACTAGATATAGAATTGCATGAGAAGTGGCTTAATTTTACACTGTTCAACATGTCACAAGCTTCTATCTGATTTTAATTGGGAACTTACAGATTCCTCACCAGCATGATCTCAGCTACAAAATTAAATGATAATGCCAGAATACAACCGCCACTGCTACTACACTGACTCCTAGAACATGTTGCAAATTTTATTTAATTTGAAATGTCTGCCAGAATTTTCTCAACTACTATTTGAATAATACTGCCAGATTACAGCTGCCGCAGCTACTACTACGACTGTGTATACTATCTTAGGTCCCAATGCAGATGATGATGATGATGATACTGATGACGACTGGGGTGGTTCTCGGGGTCGCCCCTTTAATTTGAGAAACAACTTAGAAAGGAGCAACGGAACCCAACCTCGTTTCTCAGCTGCAGAATGCAAAAATAATATGATCTCTTGTATATTCTGAGAGAGAACATGCAAGCGCTTGTATATATAGTGACAGCAAAAACATTTTACCATTATACAGAAAAGGCAACCTAAATTCGATTATGGAACATGTTGAATAACAAGACAACTTGGTTTGATTTGCAACTAGATGTAAAGTGAATAATACAGAATATCAATAAACACTCCAATCTTTCATGCATTTTAGATTCCATTGCTCGGGTAAATAAAAATAGGGGAAATATCTTATAGACGAAGGGGCTCTCTAACAGAGGCTAGATAAAGAAGCTAGTATGGAGAAAGTAATGTGTTGTTCAAATGTGAAATGCTTCGTCCGGATATCACTTTACACCCCCCTCCAGAAGAAACAAGAAATCGAAGACATGGCCAAATTGATACTCCAGAAAAGCACAATTTAAATAAAAACCATCAGGTATGCATGTGTGTGTGCAAGTGAAATGCATTACAAGGAAGTTGGGGTTGGGAGTCAAGGACCCAAACAATTAAATACGAAAATCCAACAATGCTCGACTAATAATATCAACTAAAAACTGCTGCAGTTCTAATAAATAATATGCTACTCCTAAAATAATTGGTGAAAATTACCACAACTTTCGACTAAAATCTGCTAATAACTATGTCAATTTAAATAGCTACGGAAGACTACTGATAAATAATGTGCTAATAACTATCAATACGTAAGACAGCTTAGTGAAGATACAAGATTCACCAAAGTACTACATTAGTATAGAGAAGCATTACAAAATCAACAATTAAGAAAGGAACACTGAAGTAAAAGAAATAAAAAGAATAAGAAGTTAACAGAAGTTTCTGATTTAGGGTAGTTACTCGTTAAGTAATATTATTGGGTATATTGGGCATTATACCCATTAAATAATAAAAAAACCAATCAATAGATATATTGCTTACTAGGTATTTTAATCATTGTTCTAAAAAAAAACTAATGACGGATAAACAGAAGAGTAGTCGGCACTTAATCTTATTACTGGGTGGCCAGTTAATCGAATATTCAAAGTGGCTGCATACTGTGAATTGTGATTTATAGGTACCATCGACAAACCGCACAAGTAAAACTGCTTTAGAACATCATTTCTAATTAGTCTATGTTAAAAGGTAAGCAGATAACTACCAATTATTCCGAAATGTTTTATGTCGGACGTTGTTGTACTCCATTATGTACCCAAATATGTTTGGGGCGACATATCGGTTCTAACACGATATGTTGGACAACATTCACCAAAACGCCCTTTAGGTGACATTTTAGCATGTTGTGGCGGCTAAATAGTGGCTTTTTATGGCAGACACTATGAAAGTCATTTAGAACAATAAACAAATTTTAACAGGTAAGAGGCACGGGCACAGAGATCTTGTTTCTATAGCTAACCCAAATGTGAACTCGAGCTTAACCTATTAGGTCCGCTCAATAAATGCGCCGAGTACAGGGTGCACAAAAGAAAATGGGAACAAATACAAGACTATACAAGTCTTGCCCAAAGCTGACTTGCTGCCGGCCCTAGTATGCGAGCAGGTGTCCATGCTCAGGCATTAGACGACTTACAAAATAACAGAGGGTTAGGCATGTCAGTACTTTTATAGATTCCATGTTGATAGATCTGTAGCAACAGAATGCATAAGGTAGTGTCTATGTCGGAGGGTACAATTTATGACTTGTTTAATGATATATTGCTATCAAATATCCATAAAAAATTGCTCTTAAAGGCAACTGTCTATAGTTTAGGACCTCCAGCTGAGGATGCAAATTGATAAGTGCATTATTGTGGATCCACATACAGTAATAAGTGGTAGCTTATGGGAATTTAAGGTCTAGGTACAGTCTTCAGTATAGTCAATTAGTCATCCTCCTATATCTACAATTTAGCTTATTTAAGTTGCAAGATCGTATAAAGAATGATTTGACGAGAAATTCTAGACATAAATTGCATGTTCTACTGGTCTCTCTTGTCAGAAAGGTGAAACACACCTCCTTTATATGTAATAAAACCTATGTGGTTCATTTCATAGTATAAAAATGATAGTTCACTTGAGATGATCATAAAATTGCAAACGAAATATGTTTAGCAACTTTTGAGCCCCTTGAACCTTTTCAAAAACACGTAAATAAAGTGGAATTAAGTGATTGTTCAGAACATATGTCAACAATTTGATGTGAACTTTTCATTATGTAGTTCTTTGTAACCTTCACATAGTATAGTATACAATAAGTACACACGAAAATAACTTCTTGTAGATACATTGGAACACTAGGAAACCAGTAACTCACCTAGGTTATTCCATGTAGACTAGGAAGCACTAACACTCCAAAATTGGTTCCATGATTGTCTTGCACACATCACAATATCAAACGAAACACACTCCACAATACACCAAAACTGGAACCGTACCCATGCCATTGTGCCGTGTCATGTCGTGTGACGCGTGTCATGTCATGTGTGTACATGTCACATAGTATCTAGGCAATCATGATACAAGAAATCCATTGCATAGGACAGGACCGATAGTCATTTAATCCTAGTACGAAGGGGCGTGAAAAGTGAATGTCTCACTTTCATATAATTAAAATGAGGAATATAGAGTATATGCCCTTTGTAAATCATATGTAAACTTTCCTCCACAAAAGGCTCAACAAGTTGACAGTAAGGCCTCAGCTCTTTGATCAAGATCAATAACCAGATTTGGTGCAAGCTTTTACGGGCAATCATAAGTATGTGGTGGTGTTATGCTTTGTACAGTTCGATAGCCACGAGGATAGGTAGGGAACAGAAGTAGGAAACAAGAAAATTGGCTCTCCAAAGTCGACACAGAAACAAAATAATTTTCTTGAAAAACGTGGATGCTCAAGTTTTCATGTATCAAATAATAGTACATGGTGTAATAGTTGCTTGATATGACAACACAACTAAAAACTGGTGATGTAAGAATTCAGTTTTCTGTTCATATAGAAAATAATAGACCATGATTACTTTGATTCAGAACTAGAAACTCAAAGGTAGTTAAAACTGCTGAAAATGTTAAATTATAGAGCATTCCTTCACTCAGTAATAGGATAAATATTTCTTCCAGGCATAGATAGCTAGTATAAAAATAATTCAGCTACCAAAGAAAAGTACCTTGGGTTTTTAATAATCTCTCCTCTTCACCAACTCTCCTTCGCAAGACATTAAGCAAAGATCCAAAATATAATGCTAAAACAGTGCAGGTGAATGTAATGACATTATATGGCATGCTAAAATCAGGAGTCGTCAACGGCACAAGCAATACTTCTGTGTATGAATGAACGAGATTTCTTTCCTGCAAAACATCAAAGAAGACTCAGAAATTAGAGCATAGGACTAAGAGGAGTTGTGATAGGAGGAGGTCCTATGACTAGAAGAGTTGCAACAGAAGAAGTTTAAGCATTCATTCTCAAGTCTCAACCAGCGGATGAATATCAGATGGATACCTGAAACTTTTGTAGCAGCGGGGACTGGTCTAACGGATCTTCAATAAGATAACTTCTGCTTGAAAAAATGTCTGGAAAACTAATCAGAGCTGATGGAATGTCAAACCCCTGATTAGCATCTGGTGGATATTCATCTATGTGTAAGAATCCCTGCAAAGTATAAAAGTTAGTTATATTATACGTAGCAAAATACCAATATTTGAAATATTTTCCGAATTATAAGATACGAATGTACAGCACTTCAAAGAGCTGAACTATATGCGTATAAATTACAAACACTCAAAAATCTGCTTCGCACATTCACCCCTTTATAATTAGAATGTATACACTGTAGAAGTTCAAATGTTTTCAAGTATACAGTTCGAATATTATTACCTACTTATAGTCGACAAAACCAGAATTGAGAAGATAGTCAGCTGCCCAATTGTAATTACGCACAATAAGCTATATCTCAACCTTAAAACCTTAAGAAGCCACAGAATATCAAATGTTTCCTTCAAACAAATTAGACTCAAAAGCTTATAATTCTATCTTCATGCATTTCATGCCAGTGACAAGCCACAAGATTAGGCTTTAAAAAGTGAAAGTAGTGAGCAATGTGCATACTCTCCATTAGTACAGTGGTTTAGCCAGCTTGAAATACAATATTCGGCATGGACAAGCTTATCATAAGGCTATTAATTAAAACATATTAGGTATTGAAGGCAAAATAAGCAAATTAAATGCTTTCAAGAAAAATTATATTAAAAGGCATAATTTAGTCTTCAGGACACGTGTATAAGAAAATAAAATAAAGGATATTGCACAACTGTGATTAGGTTCTTACCCAAAAAGAACCACAAAAAAACAGATGGAACTACTATCAATGTGCCCAGATAGACCGACTAAAGAGAGAACTTATTCCATCATCAATGTGGCTTTCTAATCATTATGCAGATGTCACATATTCCATGGAAAAATAAATGGAATGTGATCAAATTCAGTGCATGTGAGTGAAAGAACATAAAACCCATATGTCAATATACGTGCATAAGCCTGAATAGGGGTTGTCTCATTTGAGATGATTCAAATCAAAAGACATATCAGAGCAGACCTTATCAAAATCTAAAATCAAGGCTGCTGATTGCATTCTGCATGGGAACCGAAGCATCATTTCTAATGATCCAGGTGACACCTTGTCTTCCGAAGGAGAGACCAATATCTTTTCAACCACTTCTGAGATGATCTGTGGCTTACCATCTATGAAAATTTGCAGCGTGTGGTAATAGACTTTGACATACCACGGAACCACCTGAAAAACCAAAACCTGCACTGTACACCCTTGTGAACCTTCTGAAAACCATCTGTATGACGGTGTAGATTGTAGTGAAATAGCAACAGAGCCTCTCTCATTGCCACTTCCCATTAAAAATCTGCTTGCGTAGAAAGGTGCATGAGGACAAGACCATTTCAAAGGAAGCTTCCATGTAACTCCAACATCTACTGTTTCATAGTCATCGAAGTTAACTCTATATTCATAGATAACTGAAGTGCTTTGACCTTGCAATGTATTAGATTCTCTTGTCACCCTGTGTGGTGGAACAGACAATTCAAAAACTGGATTTCTCAATGAATAACCGGATTCCAACTTCTCAAGTTCAGAAACTAAACCTTTGTCCAATTCATAGAAAATTCTACTAGCTTTAGAAACAACACATTGTCCAGCCACCTTCTTTCTGAAAACTGAACTAAGAGACCAACTTGGCTGAAGGGAACCATCGGTGGAAGAGACTTGGGCACTCCTTCCAACACTAGGTTGGAGCACAACAGTTAAACTCTGCTCAAGAATCATACCAGTCAATTTAGTTGACATTAACCGCAATCGCTGAGAATGGTAATATCCTCTATAAATTGAAGGCCTGTCTAACAGAGAAGCTAGCCCAGCTTTGTCTCGGCAAGGCAGCAGTTTTAACCAGGGTGTTAGATTCTCAGTACAGACTGCTTCACGTGGTAATGCACCATACCTTAAGTTGCTTGCATTTGAGCGGAAACCCCAATGAGGAGCTGTATAAGCAGTGGAAGATGCGAGAAAGTTAATTGAAGAGCAGAAGAGACCAGAGAGAGAATGAGTAAGATTTCTCCAAGTCACATCAACTTCATTGGTTGGGAGGTCAAAAAGGGCCCACAACTCAACACCAGGGGGCTTTGCATTGGTGCTGGACGTGGGATCAGAACCACCCCATCTCTCATAGTTCCAGCGACCCTGCGTGAAAGACAACTCCAGCTCTTGAATATGAAACTTCTGGACCTGGATTAGAAATTTTTATGTCAATTGGTAGTTGTAAGAAAGAAGGCTTTTGAGCATCATAAAAAATTGCCATTTAATCTACCATTCAAGAATGTTATTTTCCCAACCTTTTGAAAGATTAGCGAAGTAACTAGAACAAGCCGGTTATGCTTATGATTTTGGCTATAAACTCCATTGTTGGGTCTACAAATTTATGAACAGCTTATGAATTCCATATATAAAAAACCCGTAGGCAACTTATACACCTTTAAGGAGACAGATTTTACATAGTGAGGGATAAAGTAAATTGAAGACCATCTTATGGTTTGCAATGATAAGAAGTTTCTCCCACACACAAGACACCAGTTAGTGACTTGTGCTTCGTGTTCCTCTGTGAACTGCAAAGTGCGCCTAAAACAACAATGCAACTCCACCCTGCATAAATGCAAAGAATACACAAATAAACCATGAGCCAAGCTTAACCAAAGAATGAGTCTAGTCTCCATACAACCTAATTATCATGCAAGCAAGTAATAATACGTTCCAATACGTATATCGGGAACGGGGAGTGACGGTGCCCCGGTGGCACAACATCTGAACGAGGTTCAGGGTATCATCAATCAGCTGTCTGTGATAAAGATGGTGATTGGCGATGAGCTTCAGGCCCTTCTGCTTTTGAGTTCTTCGCCGAAAAGCTAGAAGACGGTGGTGTCAGTGAGCAACTCCGCGCCTGACAGAGTTGTTACGATGGAGGCAGTCAAAAGTAGTTTGTTAAATGAGAAGGTCCAACGTAAGCAGATGGAATCGTCGCAGGAATCTGCTCTGGTAACTTCCTACGGGAAGGAAAGACAAGTCACAAGCGAGGACATGAAGGAGTTCTCGAGATCTTGCGACTATGGACCGCAAGGAGGGTTGCTATCACTGTGACGAAAGAGATCATATCAAGAGGAACTACATGAAGCTCAAAGCTGAGAAGACCAAAGACAAGGACGATCACGAGGATCTCATAACTATGGAAGATCTCATCATCGAAGCAACCGACACAGAGGAACCTTGTGGCACGTGTCATGATGGCAATTGGGTCATGGACACGAGGGCGTCGTATCACGCCACTCCACATAGGAGGATCTTCACGTCATACCGTGGAGGCAGATTTGGACGTGTAAATATGAGCAACAAGAGGACGGATGCAGTTGTAGGCATCGGTGATATACACTTGACAACGGAGCTTGGTGAGAAGCTCATTCTCAAATGTGTGCGACATGTACCGAGTTTGTGCCACAACTTGATTTTGGTAAAGAGGCTGGCAGATGATAGTTGTCGCAACGTATTTGGAGACAAAGATTGGATGCTTATGACGGGTTCCCAACAGCTGGCTCGAGAAGATTTATGTTGTGGCATGTACAAGCTCAAGCCGCTGAGTTGTATAGGAAAGCTACAGACATCGGATGGAGACTCGAGGGTGTTCGACAGGAGTTTGTGGATCATCGGGAACTTGCTGACGAGGATCTTCGAGATGTTTTAAGGGTTACGAAGGATTCAGTTCATCAAGACAAAGCGACGAATAGTGATGAGTCAAAGATTGAGGGTCAGTCTGTCGGTCCCATGGCAGCTGGTCGGTCTCCAGGTGGGGGTTGTTCCAGGGATCCGATTTTGGCGATGGAAGGTTTGCCAAAACTTTGCGAAGCGACATCGGTTTCAGCAGTTCAAAGCCAGGAAGGAGATCAAAGTTTGCAGCAAACTCAATCTGAGGCAGGTACATCTCCATTCACACAGTTCCGGGAGAGCTGTGGGTCATCAACGGCGTGTACAGTGCATGATATTCTGCTTGAGGATGCATGTGTACTAGGGAGCTTCAGTGTCGGACATGAAGGTAATGCAGCTCCGAGGGAAAGCCAGTATCCCGCCAGGAGGTCTTATATTTTGAAGTTTAGTAAAGGATGTAATGTACATGACAACTATCTCATTTTGTGTCAACTTTTGTAAGCCAGTGCGGTAACCCTATGACTCGTTCAAGAGTTTGTAATAGATATTCATTATCAATAAAGAGAACTTTTTCATGTTTCAACTTGTGTTTCAATTTATCTGCGTACTCTGAATATCTGCTCGCTATGCAAAATAACTTAGCCTTGTGCGGTGCGCAACCTAGGCCCGCACGGCGTCACGCCCGGGGGATGACTATCGATTCCACGGAATCGGAGCGTGACATGTGGGCAGGTTCATGAGTCTGAATCTCGGGAGAACCGCACTGTCCGCTTGGTTGGACCAGCCAAGGGTGAAGAAGCTCGTCGGAACGGTAGTACGTTCTAGTGAAAGATAGAAGTCGAGGACAAGCAGCCAAGAGTCACGGCGAGGCTGATCGTCAGGGACTTCGATTTTGGCCGTATCATTTATGTTGGCATGATTTCATTCGTGCAGGAGGTGCTACGCATGTTAGCTAGCGTTGACGTGACGATCGAGGAGTTGGAGATAAAGGAAGATGCAAAGCAGCTCAGGGGATCGGAGATCGGTGGCATGGGAGAGCAGGAACTCTGTCGCGGGACGACAAGTATGTAGTCCAGTTGAAGAGCTATGGGGTCAACACCCTCTCATCAGACTGGAGGAAGAGTATGTTGGGTCCAGTCTGAATTGATAAGAGCAAATTTTGGAGCCCAAATATGGTAAAAGATTTGATTTGATGTAATTTAAAAATCTACATTAATTTGATTAGATTTCAAATTTGTATCAAATATTTAATTTGACCATATTTGGACGTCCATAATTGGTGTTTCCTATTTTAGATAATGGATTTCCTATTTAGGAATTTTTCTTACCTAAACAAGGGTTTCTCATCATATTTATATGGGTAAGGGTGGAGGCACAAAGAATATAACACAAAAGGTAGAGATTCGGAGTGCTCGTCCAGAAGAAATTTAAGAGAAAGTTCGTGCTTTGCTCTTATGGTTCGTCATCCAAAACAAAAGAAAGAAAAAATCTGATCGAGTCGTCGTTTTCGTTCAAAAAAATTGCTACGGGGTTTGGTAAGTAATTTCAATGGGATTTGGTAAGTAATTTCAATTGTAATCTTTCTTTTCTTCTTGAGTGTGGTGAGGGAGTTGAACCTATTAGGGTAAAGGGTTCAACATTGGTTTTGTCAATATTGTAATTTCACATGAGTTGTATAGATTGAGATTTGTCCAGGTGATGTAGTCATCGTCATATACGTTGTCTTTATATGTGCTTGGTGTTCGTTAGACAGAGGTTGGTTATCTCAGGTGGGTTGACATAAGTTTCTGCTGTGATCAGTCTCAGACACGGTATTGGATCGCTTGCAGGACATGTCTGATCCCAACACTTTGTCCAAAAATTTTGGGATAGGCTGTTTGAATCATTTTGTTCCATGTAGCTCTATTAAGGACCATCTCTTCTATAACACAAACAATAATCCTATCCTTCTTTACAACTTTCAATCCATATTCATTGACGCCTACATCTAGTCCTAAAGGCTCTTTAACTACTATCTTATCGCTCTTTATCATATCTGTGGTGCACATGCCCAAGCCACCTAAAATGGTTCTCATTTTTCCACAATTTGCGTCACCTTCAACTTCTTACGAACATATTCATTTCATATCTTATCTTTTAATGGACTATCACTCATCTATCTTAGCATTCTCATTTTGGCTTCACTAATTGTCTGGACATGTTTCTCAAGTGCCAACACTAATTCATAAAGCATGGTTACTCTTATAGCAATCCTAACTTTTTAATCAACTTCAATAGTATTTTGTGATGCCCAATGTACTCCAAAAGTACTCCATTTCAACTTTCATGCTTTAATTCTATGCACGATATCATTCTCAACCTCTCTATCATGATGAATGATTTATCTTAGTACCAAATTCTATCACTCTTAGATATCTCTTGTCCATCTATATGTACTCCCTCAATTTTCTTTTGACTTGTCATGTACTTTACTCGGTTTTCATCCTACTAATTTTAAAAATCTTAGATTCCAAATTTTCTCCACACACTTACTATAGCATGTAAATCTTCTCTACTCTCATCAACCGGCACAATATTACTAGCAAACATTGAACACCATGGAGCCTCTTGGATATGCCTATTAAATACATCCATAACTAATGCAAAAAATGGCTTAATGATGATCATTGATGTAAACCAACAATGATAGAAAATGGTTATCTCCTCCAATGGTTTGCACAGTCGTCGGAACTCCATCATGCATCTCCTTAATAACTTCAATATAGCAACTTGAGACTTGTTTCTTCTCCACAATGTGTCCGGGTCGATCAGAGGTTCGGCTTGCTTCTCCCCCACCCAGCAAACTCCAGCATCAAAGCCGCGGCCGTTGGGGATGGGGTTACTTCACTGGTTTGTACAAGTATTTTTTTTCACTAATTATTCCTACATCTCCCAAAGAACTTTATCATAAATTTTATGTAAGTTAATAAAGACCATATACAAATCCCCAATTTTCACTCTTTAACTTTTTCATTAATCTACTAATAAGTAATATGCTTCAATAGTAGTCCTCGAGATAAACCATAGGCCCACATTACTACCATAATTCTATATTTTTGGACTTGAAATTTTTATAAAACAAGACATCATCGAACTTGTGACCAAACACAAATCTAAGTTAATCAATCAACATAAAAATGTCCCCATGTTTTTTTGGCATGTAAACCCACTAATATATTCAATATCGTATGCATAGCCCTGTAAATTTTCTAATTGTGTTGATGCCCTTGGAAATATTTCTTTTTGCACAGATATGACACAAACATCCATGAACATACGTAATTTAAGACGTACACATAACAAAATTTATACGATTATAATCTATTATGAATAAAAATGGTGTCTTCTCATATTGTTAATACGATTAATTTACCAAAGTTGATTATCAATTATTTTGCACTGATGTTTTTTTTTCTGTCATTTGTCTCTTTTGTGGCGATCTCTTCTCAAGAAAATTCTTAGTGAAAATTCTAGATAAACGGAACAATATTAACAGATGCTAACTATAAGGGTACATATGCAAAATAAACATTTTTAAGGGTATCCACATGCAATTAGAAATTTTAAAAGAGTGTACATACAAATATCAAATGTTTAAGAGGTATACGTGTAAACCTATTCCTCACATTAACATTTAGATCACAGACCAAAATCAATGAATTTGGATTAGTAAAACCCTAATTCGGTATTTAGGCATAGTTACTAGACATTGATTGGACATAAACCCGGTCAAGGCTCCAGGGTCAACGAGTCACTGGTCCCACCAATGGGTCAACCATCGGAAAGTATATAATTAAATGAAAAAAATTCATATATATATATATATATATATATATATATATATATATATATATATACACAAACCATTTTTCGAGTAAAGTATACCATTATGGCTCCTCAAATTGAGAAGAGCATAAACAAGCCGAAAAGTGAGAAGCTCTAAATTTTTCCTAATTGGAAATTGACCATAAAAGAGAGAAAAAAAATCCCTTACAATACTTGAATAAAACATAAATAATCATGAAACATTGTGTACTAACCAACCTAACATAAACACGAAATGTCGGGTCGCATGGGTTTTACAATGCCCGGCCGGTTAATCGGTTTTTAACTGAGTCGATGGAAAAGCGTTCCAATGGTGAACTTGACTGGATTAATCAAGAGGTCACCGATTTCCCGGTCCGCTATTTGGCCTACTCCAGCTTTGTAAACTATGACTTCAGGCTAGAGATGATCTTTTTGTTAAAATAAGGTTATTCTAGAAAATTACTCTCTGAAATGGTAGTTTAGAAAGATATTACCAAAATACGATACTTTTCAAAATCATTTTTTTTCGAAACACGAAGTTATGTAGAGGAATCATGTTATGAAAAGACAATTTCATGTTGAAAACTTACTTAAATCTCATTTTAAAAACGTTACTTATCATGAGAAACCCCTATTTACTCAAAAATCCCAAAACACAGTCTAAATTACAAATTCCCCATCACTATGTTTAGATCACACATATTAAAGATGGGTGGTGATGGCAAACATAGCCAAAATAGGAAGAATCCAACCTAATTCAGATATTTTAGGAGTTTTTCAGTAGAGAATAGTTTGATATGGTCCTCTTTGTAGGAATCCAGGTGAAGAAGAAGCATACAAATTAGCCATGAAAATGAAGATATTTCAGTAATAGAAGAAGGAAGAATTGGGGATCTAGGAATTAGGTTTTTTTTATTTGAGGAAGAACAAGAACAAGAAGAAGAGAGACATTACAACTAAGAAAGAAAGAAAGTAATTCTAGAAGCAAGAAAATACATTTGCCAGGTTTTCCTTCTCTCACTAGCTTATTTATATGTCCTTCACTACTACTACAGTACTATAACCGATTCTATGAGCTGGCATAACCAAATGGCTGAGTTGGCAAGACCCTGGGATTGATGAAGTGGCAATGACATGTGGCAATGATGACATCTCAATAAGCTTGATTGCAAGTTCTGAGCTTTATGGTATTCTCTCTACTGAGCCGCTGAGCCACTCCAAGTAGGTTCCTATCAATACCCTCCCCTTGAATTGACCTTGTCCCAAGGTCAATTTAAAGAAAATCCTTTAGAAACTGTTCATGCTCTGCAAATGGGGAATGACTGCTACTTTCTGAAACTCTCTTCCCTACTATTTTTCATCTATGTCCTGCAGTTGGACATATTCACTAGCAATTGACAAGTCAGATGATATAAATGCCTGGATCCCAGACCATCACTGCCACCATAGATACAATTGAAAGGGCAATCTCAGTACCAATCTTTTGCAGGGTTGTGGAGCCTGAAAATTGGATCCCTTTGTATGCATCATGGTATTTAGCTTCTGCAAATCTTTTGGTGAGATCATACAAATGTTGAAGTATCTCCAGATCTTGAATGGTAAGTGACTGCAACTTGACCTTGGATCCCCGCTCGACCAATTGCCACTTTGTCTTCACCTCTTTGATAATAGGGTGAGTGCTATACATGATGCATTTTTGTATCCATTGGTGGTATTCATATGGTGAGATACAATATCACCACTCATCAATTTCAAAAATCCCCCTGGGATATCATTGGCAAGTAATTCTAGCTTGCTTGAATTTTTTCCATCCCTTGGATCCCACACAAAAACATGGAAATTAGCAATTAAACTAATACTAGTGTTGATACTTGTCAGGAACCATAAGAGACAGACACTGTTGTGCTCTCCTTTGTTGTTTGCAGGGATTTCCATGTCAACATTTTCCCATGGTGAACCAGTATTATAGAGAGTGATACAAGGGGTGTTTCCAAGTTTGATGATATAAATTCCTGGATCCCATTCCATTCCTCGAGAAAGAGGACTGATAGGAATGCCAATTGCAGCTTGCTTCTGATAGCAGGTAAGTTGTGCACCCAAATCCTCAGAATATCTTAGTTTACTATGCCTGCTTTTGTAGGGAAGTACGATATTTATAACTCTAATTCTTTTTTGTGCATGTACTGATGTATAAAGAAGAGCATACTGAAAAGCACAATCTGTACTCTCTTGGAGTTTGTCATCATGATACATCACAGCCTCAAAATCCAGGAGTCTGCTGATGTTCCATTTAAGACCATCATAGAGCTTAGCAAAATCAGATATATCGGGAATTGGGTAGTAAGAATACACCTGTCCACCAATATTTCTTGAAATCGTGGAGATGGAATCAATGCCCACATAAGTTTGAGTAGTAATGAAGATATCCATACCATCCTGATACGTAGCAAGCACGTAAGGACTAGTAACATTTGACAAGCCCGATATAATATCATATCCTTGTGGAGCAGGTAAGGGATTGATCAAATCCCTGGAGTAAGTCTGGGAAGGTTCGACTCTCAGCTCACCAAGAGGAATCAAATTGATGGTTCTCTCGCCATAAGCATGATGTATACCTCTATCTTCATTGATGGCTTCTGTCTCAGAGACATGCAAAGCTCCTTTCCTAAGCCTATTATGAACTTCTTGGAGAGCCACTTCTGGAGTTCCTGGATCCCATACTCTGCCTGGGTATTGCTGTGCCAATTTCTGGGAATCAGTAGCTACTGCATCATGACTTCTTCTGATGTTTTCAACAGGAAAGGTAATAGAGGTGACTTGGACTTAGGAATGTGTGGCTTACTAGTACTGCCAGGTACTACAGGCTTCTTAACTGCCATGATCTCTACTTCATGAAGGTCTGCTACCTGCATTGCCATAGAGAGTGTGTCCTGAGCTGAATGCTGGTCACCTGGTACATTACTCTGTCGAAATATGGCCAATACCACTTCCACCTCTGTCGAAGGTCCTTCAACTGCAGGTAGTGGTGTAATACAAGTCTTCCTTGCTGGTGATACCATTGTCATTGTATCGTCAGCAGCCTTTGCATTTCCACCACCAACTAATGTAGCAGCTGAACCTATATATTCTACCGAATTTAAAACAACATAGAAATTTTTACCTTCCTCGAAGACAGTCATGTTTTCTTTATGCACGATCTTAAGATTAAAGACTTTAAATTCCTTCCAATGGACTTGTAACTGTCTTACTTGCTCCTGCAAGGCGGGAGTGGTTTGCTCATTGATGATCCTAAGAACATTGAAGCCCTCAATGACAGCAGCATCCATAGTGGCTTGACACTGTGAAAGATCGAAGTACGTCGGAACTGTGATAACAACATTCTTGATTTTGGAATCAAGATAAACTTCATCAGTCTTTTCATCAATAGCCTGCCTCATTCCTACTGCTTCCTTCTTCACAGGCATTTCGTCGAATATGTACGGAGCAGTTTGGTATTGGTACTGCTGTTGCAGATTAGGTTGAGACTGAGGCAATTTCACTCTAATGCCATGATTTGAAGTTCCTCCGGCTACAGAATATCGCTGGAAAATATTGATTTTTGAAACTCGAACTGGTGAATCATGATGAAAAACCGTTGTTCCCATTGGATTAACAACAACATCTCGTCTAATTTGAGACAATTCATCCAAAATTCGATCGAATTTAGAATTGAGCTGATCAAATCTACCTTCCAAAGCTTGGATCCGGACCTCGCCATTGAAGAGGGAACAACTTGGTGGAGATCCATCGAGACGTCGTCGCTCCTCCGGCGAGCCTCGTCGGTCGCCATGGCTCCAAGAAATCGACGGCTCTGATACCAATTGTTACGGTCCCTTTCTCGAGAGACCTTGTAGAGTAGTCGAAGAACCAGAATTTGCCATTAGAACAAGAAATTGCAGGTTGAAGAAGAAGAATTTGGAAAATTTGGAGAAGTTAGGGTTTTATTGATCTTAAGAAGGAGAAGACGGTTACACTAAAGAACAAGAAAATGATAACAGAACAAGAAATGAAAAACAAACAAATCAACCACTCCTAGACCACATCAGCACATTCAGTTAGCCACGTCAGCTGAGTTGTTACAGCCAGGTTGATTGTTTTACTTGCTTTCTGGAATTGTAATAGAGAAGTCTCCAACTATAAATAAGGTAGAGGAGGTGGAGAACGAGTAGTGAGGATTTGATCGTTGTTCTTGATTGTACTTCTCTTCTCTTCTTCTCCTCAATAAACCCTAATGTTCCAGATCCTCAATTCTCTCTATTTCTTCTACTTGTGATCTCAAATTCCTCTGTAATGGCTAATGTCAATACCTCCGCTACAGTACAAGGTCTTTTAGGAAAAGGTCCTCATCAATTGGTATCAGAGCACTTCATCGATCCACACATGGAAGCAGACGAGGATCCAAGCATGAGCTGTCATGGATCTCTCCATGGATCTCCACCAAGACGAGCACCATTGCTTGGAGAAGCTAGGGTTCAAGCTTTGGAAGGTAGATTCGACCAACTCAGCTCTAAATTTGAAAGAGTAATGGATGAATTGTTTCAAATTAAGAGAGCGGTAAATGCTAATTCCACGGGTTCTCGAGAAATACCAACACAAGCTTCAAATTTCAACCAGCCAGTATGTGTTAATAACAACAATGAAGCAGTTCACACTCCTCACCAAAAAGTGAATCAAAACCCTAATTATCAGTACAATTCTGGAATTAGAGGTATTAATAACACAGGCACTAGGCTAAACCTGCAGCAAAATCAACTTGATCAGCAGTCTGCACCTAGAAATGATTACCAAGCAGGAAATAATTATCAGAGAGAATTGGCAACCTGCTGCACCTAGGTTGAAAATCCCTGAATATGATGGCACTACTGAAGTTGAAGAATGGCTCTTACGAGTAGATCACTATTTTGATTACTACAATATCCCAATTAGGGATAGAGTCAAGATTTGTTCAGTACAGATGAAGGAAAGAGCTGCTTATTGGTATGACTGGTTTATCAGTTCTAGAGATGGGTATGTGAGTTGGGATAATTTCCTTCAAGGTATTAAGCTTGAATTTGGTCAATCTCAATTTACAGACTATGTAATTGAGCTCAAAATCCTCAAGCAGGAGAGCAGTGTTCAGGAATACAACTCTGCATTCCAAAAATTAGCCAAAAGAATAAGGGAAATTGATGAAGTCTGCCTGATCAGTATATGGGTGGTCTTAAAGAAGAAATCAGATTTGAAGTACAGATAGCTCATCCAATAACTCTGCCTGAAGCCATGCAACTGGCTAGGATGTATGAAGCTAAGTTGGTGGCCATGAGAAAATCCACTAAATTCAGTTTTTTAAGTTCCAAGATCCTGACCTCAGCTGGTGTGCAAGGGGTCCAAGGAAGTTTGCAGAATTCTGAAGATACAAAGAAATCAAGTGCATCTACCAATACATCTCATTTTGCCAAAAGTTCTCAGGCCTCAGTTACCCAATCTGCTACTAAGATCACTGAAGGAGAATTAGCCAAGAGCAAGAACCTAGGACTTTGTTTCTCATGTGATAAAAAATGGTTCAGAGGTCACAAGTGCAAGGAAAAAAGGCTGTACATGATACTGAATGAGGATGAAATTGACTCAGGAAACAACATTCTTGAAGAGGAAAGGGAAGAAGCAACAAATCAGAACACTATTCCTGGATCTTTTGCCATCTCTTTACAAGTACTATCAGGGAATCTTAACCATTCAACCATGAAACTGAGAGGAACATTAAGCAACAAACCAGTGCTCATATTGGTAGACTCTGGGTCAACTCATAGTTTTATAGACATTACATTCAGTACTAGAATTGGCCTACCAGTGTGTAATAAAAATACCTTTGAGGTGATGGTGGCAAATGGAGAGAAACTGAAAAGTCAAGGCTTAAGCCAAGAGGTAGTCATTGACTGTCAAGGCAAGAAGTTAGTGGCAGATTTATTGCATCTTCCTATAACTGGCTGCCATTTAGTCTTGGGTGCAAATTGGTTGAGCACATTGGGAGATATAATATAGAATTTCAAAAATCTTACTATGATATATGAGCTTAAGGGTGTACCTCATCAACTCAAAGGCATCCAACTGCCAAGGGAAAACTTGACAGAGTCTGGAAGTAAAGAGTGGAGGCAGAAATCTCAAATGTTCTTTGTACAGTTGTGTTCTTTCACTGGAGTCAAAGAGGAAACTGAAGCTTTACCACCAGCAGTTAGGCAGTTGTTAGAGAAATTTGATGATCTCTTTGAAGAACCCAGGGGACTTCCACCACAAAGGAGATATGATCACAGGATTCCACTCCTACCTGGGGCCTTACCAGTCTGTAGTAGGCCCTATAGACATCCATATGTGCACAAAAATGAGATAGAAAGACAAGTGCAGGAGTTGTTGAGTACTGGGGTTATCAGACCTAGCACTAGTCCTTACTCTTCACCTGTTATATTGGTGAAAAAGTCTGATGGCAGCTGGAGAATGTGCATTGACTATAGGATGCTCAATCAATCTACTGTCAAAGATAAGTTTCCTATTCCTTTTGTCGATGAGTTGTTTGATGAACTTAATGGTTCAAAATATTTCACTAAACTAGACTTAAGGTCTGGGTATCATCAAATTAGGATGGCTGAGGAAGACATCTCTAAAACAGTATTTAAAACTCATGAAGGACATTATGAGTTTTTAGTAATGCCATTTGGGCTTACAAATGCTCCCTCTACCTTCCAAGCTATGATGAATGATATTTTTAAGGCATACTTGAGAAGATTTGTCTTAGTTTTCTTTGATGATATACTGATATATAGCACCAAGTTAGAGGATCAGTTCATTCATGTGGCGCAGGTATTCCTCAAGCTTGCAGAACATCAATTGAGAATAAAAAGAAGTAAATGCTATTTCTTCCAACTTCAGGTGGATTATTTGGGACATGTAATATCTGATAGAGGGGTGGAAGTGGACCAAAGGAAAATCCAAGCTGTCAAACAATGGCCTCCTCCTAAATCTGTGAAGGAGTTGAGGGGATTCCTTGGACTTACTGGGTACTACAGAAGATTTGTTAAGAGTTATGGGTCCATAGCCAAACCCTTAACTGAACTATTAAAGAAAAATGCCTTTGACTGGAATGATAAAGCTCATCAAACCTTTGAAGAATTAAGGAATGCACTAACAGAGCCTCCAGTTCTGAGAATGCCAGATTTTCAAAAAGATTTTGTCCTTGAATGTGATGCATCTGGGGAGGGAATAGGAGCAGTTTTAATGCAGGAAGGGAAACCCATAGCCTATCTAAGTCAGGGTCTGAAGGGAAGTTCTAGACTGTTATCGACATATGAAAAGGAAATTTCTTTATAAAACTTTCATAAGGCTCCCAAGTTGCAGTGTCTTCACCCCCTTCCTTCCACTGAATTAAAAGGTCAACAGCTGCTTTACCTTTCCTTTGCACTAACCTCCTCTGCAAAACCCAATCAGGTTCATGCAATGTTCCTATGTCCTGCTGAGGGCTCCCTTCTTGAACTGTAATTTTGTTACTAAGATATTTTTTTAATTGAGACACATGAAACACTGGATGAAGTTGAGCTCCCTCAGGCAATTCCAACCTGTAAGCCACTGTTCCTATCCTCTCAATTATCCGTAAGGACCATAATATTTGGGTGAAAGTTTTTGTGTTCTTCTCTGAGCCAAGGTGATCTACCTGTAAGGTTGAGCTCTCAAGTAGACCCAATCTCCTAGTTCAAATTCTCTTTCAGTCCTATGTTGATCAGCATGCTTCTTCATCCTCTCCCTAGCCAACTTCAAATTATCCTTCAAGAGATGTAAAAAATTATCTCTTGAGGCTATGACTTCTGCTACTGAATTATCCTTAGCAGTATCTGGTATATAAGTAAGCAGATCTGGAGGCTTCCTGCCATACACAGCTTCAAATGGGGTCATCTTGGTAGAAGAGTGCCAATTGGTGTTGAACCAAAATTCTGCCCATGCCAAGTGCCTGCTCCACTGTTTTGGTTTATGACTGCAAAAGCATCTGAGATATACCTCTATGCACATATTGGTGACCTCAGTTTGACCATCAGATTCAGGGTGGTATGATATACTATAATGTAGCTTAGTCCCCTGCAATTTGAAAAGCTCCTTACAGAATTTGCTGGAAAAAATAGGATCTCTGTCTGAAACAATTGTTTTGGGTAAACCATGTAGTTTACAAACCCCTTCCATGAAAACTTGTGCTACAACTTCTGCAGTATAAGGATGGATTAATGCAAACAAGTGGATATATTTGGTTAGCCTATCCACCACTACCAATATAGTAGTTTTGTGGAAGCTAATGGGTAGACCTTCAATGAAATCCATTGATAGGTCCTCCCAAATTCTTTCAGGTAGGGGTAAAGGTTGGAGAAGACCAGCTGGAGATGAAGTTTCAGTCTTGTTTCGCTGTCAAACTTCACAATTCCTCACATAATCCTTGATTGTCCTCTTCATACCTTTCCAATAACATGTCCTTTTCAACCTGTGGAGTGTTTTGCTATATCCAGAATGGCCTCCATTGGGAGAGTCATGATGCTCCTCTAACATAGTAGTGATGAAGGAAGATTGAGGGTCCAAGAATAATTTCCCTTTGTAATATAACATCCCATCCTTAACAGTATACTTGTTGCCATCTAACTGTCCTTGAGCCCATTCTTCCAGCTTCTTTTGATAGAAAATTGATCCACTCATTTGTGTCTTGAAGTCCAAGATCCAACTGGGAGTAACAGTGGTTATTGCAGCTAATTCACCTTTACCTCTTCTGGATAAACTGTCAGCAGCCTAGTTATCCTTTCCTTTCTTATACTCCACTTTGAAATGGTAGCCATGCAACTTGAGCACCCACTTATACTGAGCATCAGTAGAGATCCTTTGATCTAACATGTATTTTAGTGATCTATGATCTGTTTTTATAATAAACTCTCTGCCCCACAGATATTGTTTCCACTTCTTAATAGCCAATAGTATTGCAAGCATTTCCTTTTCATATGTCGATATATTCAGCTGCTACAAGTTCGTACTCAGCCACACCAAAATTCAAAAAGAAGGAAGTCAATGCCTATCCTAACCTAGCCATGAAGCTCTCTGTTACTCCTGTTTTCAGTGTTGCTGTGCAAGGCAAGGTTGCTTCTAACCTTCCTAAACTTGTGGAGGACTTGAAAAGTCTGGCCAAATCAAGTCTTGTGGCAGATGAAAGTGATAATTCTTTCACTAAAGTGGACCTGAGTTCACCTAGAGGAGGGCTTGAATTCCCAGATTATGATGGGATCAGTGATGTGGATGAATGGCTGTTGGAAGTTAATTACTACTTCAGCTACTATATTATCCCAGAAGGGGACAGAGTGAAGGTATGCTCTGAGCAAATGGAGGGAACTACGGCCTATTGGTTAGATTGGTTACTGACAATCAAGGGAGGAATAATCAGTTGGGAGGACTTTTGTCAAGCATTTAGAACTGAATTTGGTCCATCACCATTCACCAACCATGTGATAGACTTAAAACTGTTGAAGCAAAAGTGCATTGTAAATGAGAATGATTTACAAGTCCAGAAACTCTAAAAGTCCTGGGTATTTCTAAAGATTACCTAATCAATCAAAAGGTGGGTGGATTGAAAGAAGAAATCAGACATGAGGTGCAGTTGGCAAACCCAGACAATCATTCTATGGCAAGGCAGATAGCAAGGCTTCATGAAGCAAAAATCCTGGCAGTTAAGAAGTCATACAGAGAGAGCCAGTACCAGGGGAAGACAGTTGGAGCAGTTGATGCTTTAGTCACATATTCCAGTGAAGTGAACAAGAAGCCTATAGCAACTGGCAGACCTAGTAGGCTACACATTTCTCTAAATCCGACCACCACTACTATATCCCCTGCTGAAAATATTAGAAAGAATCATGATGCAGCAGCTACTGATTTCCATAAATTGGCACAGCATTACCCAGTGTGGGTGTGGAATCCAGGTATAGTAGCAGATCCGGCTATGCTTTCCACATCTTCAACCATTGCTGAGGCCAATCCAAATTTAGGAGGTGCAAATATGTCTGCGTCTCTCGTGTCAAATTCTCGTCAGAAGCATAACTCAAGAATAGATGAGTCTTCTAGCTATCATGCAAACCTTTCTGATACCATAGGAAGTCATGTTGATGGTAAAACATGGGATGATGCTTCAATGTTAAAAGATGATGGTGATACGAATGAGGTGAAGATGGAGGTTAAGCAGCAAGCTTCACCTGCAAATGAGCCTGAACACTCCATTTCATGCAATTCGGAAGAAAATAATTATATTGCATCGGAGATCATAAAGACTCTTCCTAGGAGTGCCAGTGTTGGTCATGTGTTCCCCAATCATCTGAGAACCAAGGCAAGGCAATTACATATAGACATTGCTGATGGTAAGAAAAGTTCAGCGATACCGGCAGCTAAAGGAGAAGCTGAAGCCATTGTAGTTAAATCCCAAGCAACTGTTGAAGGACTCAGAGTGCTTTCAGAGGTCATTAAAGCAAATGGAGGAACTGAGACAGCAAGCTTAAGAGTAGCTGAGCAATACATAAATGCTTTTGGAAGTATCGCTAAAGAGGGAACTATTATACTGCTGCTAAGTGGTGCTACCAATCATTCTTTCATGATTGCTCAAGCTTTATCGATATATAAACCACTCAATGGTTTCCCCTCTTATCCTGGTAGGAGACCCCCATCCAAAAATGGAGATGAGATCGGAATTGGTGAAAGGGAGATGCTCGAATGTGAGGCTTTAAGGCGTGTATGGGATCCCGGAATAAAATTTATTTCTCCCTTGACCTTGAGACAAGGTCAAAATAAGGGGAGGGTATTGATATGTACCTAGCTGAAACATCCCATATTTGGTCTGCATTGGCCTGCATTTACTTACCTTAGCTGGGATAATATGACAGTGGCTCAGTTGGAGGGCTTGACAGAGGCTCAGTTGGAAGGCTTAGTATACCTTAGTATAACAGCAGCAGTGAGCAGCATATGAAGGCTCAGGAGAGAGAGGCTCAGTTCAAATATAGTTTCATCTGTCAAGTATCAGATATCAGAGCATAGCAGATATCTGTCAAATATCAGATATCTGAGACTAACCCAGAACCAGAGCCTTGTTCACAGAGCCTCCACGTCATCATTGCCATGTCATCGCCAATCCAGCTCAGCTAGGTCGGTGACCACCTGTAACAAACTGCACATGGCTCAGCCATTATAAATAGGACAGAGAGGGAGGGAATAGGGAGTGGTTGATTTGTTTGTTTTCCATTTCTTGTTCTGTTATCATTTTCTTGTTCTTTAGTGTAACCGTCTTCTCCTTCTTCCTCAAGATCAATAAAACCCTAACTTCTCCAAATTTTCCAAATTCTTCTTCTTCAACCTGCAATTTCTTGTTCTAATGGCAAATTCTGGTTTTCGACTACTCTACAAGGTCTCTCGAGAAAGGGACCGTAACATAGTTTCAGAGATAAAAATTTGTGTTTTGAAAACGAGACTTCGTTAAAGAAATCAATTTAACTTGCGTCTTCAAAACTACTTCGAAAACTATCACATGTCGGTAATATTTTTAAAAGCTAGCATTTTTAAAGAACAGTTTTTTCCCCTAAAAAAAAAACAAACCTATTTTGCTCTCAAATCCACGCAGACGCAGTCTAAATTACTCAATCAACATATAAATTTCCACATAACATTAGATCACAAACCAACATCACTGAATTTGAACCACCAAAACGCTAATTTCAATAGTCCAACCCTAATGTCAGTAGAGGGAAGAGGAAGAGATAGGTTACCAGCTGGGCGATGGCTTTTGGGAAGAGGTGGTGGTGGCGGCCATTGTCGGAGGAGGGAGGAGCGGTGCTCTGGAAGTGGAAGTGGGCCAGCAGCTTCCGATCCGGCAGAGGCCTCAGGAGCAGCTCCTCGGTGAACTCCTCCTCCCCACCTCCGCCGTCGGATCCCGCCAGGACGGTGATCGGGCGGTGGTGGAGGGGGATGGTAAGGAGGAGAAGGTAGAGGAAGGAGGAGATGATGGCCATTTGAGGAAGGGGGAGATCGAGCGTGCTTACCTCGCCATTAGCGAGCTTGATTATTCGAGCACTGAACTAGTTTCCGTAGAAATGAAAAATATTGGCAAATTATAAAGGCACGTCAAAAATTGTTTTTATTTATTTATAAATTTATCATCCAAAAAATTTATGCGAAAAAATTTAATTTTTTTTAGGACTCATAATTTTTTTAGGACTCGTACTAATATACTGGACTATTAAAAATTTAACAATCCTTCTGTCAAAAATATTGACAGTCGGAAGGACTGCACAGCGCCCTCTCCTCCTCCACCATGGTAGACGATAGACTTGGAGAGCTTCGAGTCGAGGAGGAAGGTCTGGTCGGAGATTCAAGACTGCGAAAGAGGAGAGGGTGGAGGAAGAGGAAGAGGACGAGGAGGAGGAGGAGAGGGTGGAGGAGAAGGACGAGAGTGGAGGAGGAAGGAGGAGGTGGAGAGGGTGGAGGAGTCCGGACCCACGGTCGCCACTTCCTCCGCCTCCCCTTTTTCCTATTTTCGTCCCCCTTCGCCGCCTACAACCTCACCTCCGCCGTCTTCTTCGTCTCCACCTAAGACGTCCCCCTCCACGACAACTACCACCCGACAACCTCTGCATCCTCCATGAAGGAGTTCTCCCTCAACATCACCCGCGCAACCCTCGTCCTCTACTTCGTCCCCTCCGGATTCGACGCCATCGCCTTCGTCAATGCGCTCGAGCTCGTCTTTGTCCCCGACACCCTCATCGTCGACACTGCCCATACCGTCAGCCCTAAGGGCTCCTACACCGGCACGTCTGACCATCCCCTCGAGACCCTATATCGGATCAACATTGGCGGCCCCATGGTCGACCCGAGCAACGACACTCTTTTGCGGTCTTGGATCTCCGACCGGACCTTCCTCCTTGACCTGAAGCTCTCCAAATCTGTCACCTACCCCGGTGGAGGAGGAGAGAGTGTTGTGTCGCTTATCCGAAGGACTATCAATATTTTTGACAGTCCTTCCAATATGAAGGACTATCAAAAATATTGACATTCCAAAAGAATATTGTTGGTGGACAGCCCAAAATATTTTTTTTGCTGTCCCGAGTAAAATTTACTTCAATTTGGGCTAGTACCAAATAATGGACTGTCATGAGCAACTTTTGATGTGCCTTTAGAATTTTTCAAAAAATTAGACTTAATTTCAAGTTGATACTCTCAACTTTTAAGACTTTTTATTGGGGCACATCCAAAGTTACTCAGGGGTACCCAAAAAATATTTGCTTTAATTACAAGTTTGCCATAAGAAAAAGTTACTTGGGACTAGCCCACTAGAGAGTATAAAAGACAACTTTATGTTTTTTTTTGTATTTTTTCTTTGTCATCTTCTTCTCTCTTTGTTCTCCCCATATCCCAAAGTCCTAAAAAAATATTTCAATGGATAATGTGGTCCCAAGTGCCACTCCAAACCAAGTTGGTGATTCTCCTACGAATATTCAATATTTATTCAGTATGTATTCGAGAAAATGTGATGGTAAAGTTTTCTAAGTATTTGGTTCACCCCAAATTATTTAATTCTTTCCAACCAATGTAGGGGATATATACGAAAATATCTTCGGCGAAGAAATCGGATCATCGAATCCACTAAACTCAACTTGCTCTCCTTCCGTTGAATATCTCGGTCCTTGCAAAGCACCATCAGTAAGCAATTTCACAGCCCGAGTTCCACAGTTTTCGTGTCTGGACTATCAAAAATTATGACAGTCCAACAAACTTGGTGAACTGTCAAATATGTTGGCATTCCTTCCTATAGGTTGGACTGTCAAAATATTTGGTAGTCCTACTTATTGCATGCAACTTAGGACTGTCAAAAATTTCGACAATCCTAGCAATAGTAAGGACTGTCAAAACTTTTGACAGTCCTAAATAGAGCTTGTTGTTCGTTGAACAACAAATTATAGTTAGACAATCATTCCTATTAGTAGGACTGTCAAATTTTTTGACAGTCCTAAATATAACTTGTTGACAAAATGATATATTTAGGACTGTCAAAAATTTTGACAGTCATATTTATTACATTGTGTTTGATTGGTAAATTCTTCCACCCATATTTTTTTTAAATTCCTTGGTAATAAGGAATATCGAGTACTACTGTCGTCGTGCATTCTACTATTGTCGTTGATGTCGATAATATATTTACGAGAGATATTTCTTTTGAATCTCATGAAGAAGTATTAGATTGGTGCAAACAAGTTAGACTTCAACATAACGTAGTCATTGTTATTTCAAGGTTGATCAAATCCAGGCCGGATCGAAAAAATTTAGAGCTTGGATGTGAAAGAGGTATTGTGTTCAGGAGTCATCGTAGAAAAGATACACTTTATAACAAAAAAGTCTTGAACAAAATCGTTGGGACAAAAAAATATGGATATCCATTCAAGCTGGTGATTGTATGCGCCAACAATGAGATATGGACAGTCATAGTTAAGAATAGAATTCATAATCATCCTATTGCCGATACTCTAACGAAAAATCTTTATGACGGACTGTTGAAGAATGATGAGAGGAAGCTAGTTGAAGAACTATCCATTGCCGGAGTTGCACCCAGTCAAATTTATTCCCTCATTTGACAGAAAGACGATAAAAAGAAGTCAACGATGAGAACTATCTACAATGCCTTATTGAGATTGAAATCGTCCAGTATGAAAGGTAGAATGGCGATGCAGCAAGTGTTGAAGTTGCTTGCCGAGAATCACTATATGAAGCATCATAGAAGAGATCCATCGAATATTGAAGTCCTTTCAATATTTTGGGCACATCCCAATTGCACACAGTTGGCCAGGTCCTTTGCTGACGTATTAGTCCGAGGTTGATCGGTCATTCTCCTATTCCTCCACCTGCTACAATTTGGTTTAAACATGCACCCGAGGAAGCAATCTCCTGAACAACACCTTACATGGCATCAATAAATTCCTACAAGAAATTGTTGAAGATGGAGGAGCCCAGAGACATGACTCACAACTACTTTGATATTGTAATCGATTAATACGAAGAAAACTACATGCTGACTATTTTTTGCACTTTTGTATCATTTTGGTAAATATACAATGTATTACAAAGAAAAAAAGATTAAAATATTACAATATGAAGAAATGAAATATAACTTTTTGTTATTTTTGACTCAATTATATGCTTTAATTTGAGTATCCTGGTGCAATGAAGATTTTGAGTTTCAAAATGCAGAGAAACTGTTTTAGTACTAGAGTTTCAAAATTTTTGACATTCTTATTAATATAGTGCTGGAAACATAGGACTGTCAAATTTTTTGACATTCCTATTTATATATTGATGGGACCATATGACTGTCAAATTTTTTGACAGTAAAGTGCTGGAAACATAGGATTGTCAAAATTTGCCTATACTCAGGACTATCAAATTTTTGACAATTCTGTTAATAAACTATTGTAAACATAAGACTGTCAAATTTTAGAGTAAACATCGATAACATAACAAACATCAAGTAACATAAAATAAAACACCCATCAAAGTTAGATCAAACACCCTTCTCAACTTTATATTAGATCGAATAATTTTATAATTTTATTACCAACCAACCAACCAACCAACTTATTTTTAAATTTTAGCATATTACAACCATAAACCACCCATCAAAGTTACAAAATGTCACGACCCACACCCGGAATAAGGGCACAAGTACGTAAACCACGCCCAACCTACGTTGTAACAACGACATAGAACGCTGTCTCGCTCAACAATACTATCTAAACATCTCACGCTATATATATAGGGTACCTGTCCTGTTATCTCAACTCCAAATGGAGGAACAATATAGTGATATAATAATAAAATTAATACTCAATCACAATATCAAACTAGAGAAAGAAATAGCACGATATGGAATAGAGGAAAGAAGTACAAGAGTCACAAAATACAAGTCCAAGTCTAACATCTAGTCACAACACAATAGTCTCCAAAATAATAATACATGTCAAGGCTCTAAAGAGTCAAATACAAAGCAATATTAAAAGCTAAGTGTCCTTTGTGGCTAGTGCTACGTCCTCCTGTACTAGAGGTGCTATTTGTAATGCCCCGCTCCTAGCGGTACACTATATAAGGCTTGTGGCTCGATTGACTCAGTCAAAATTGAGTATGGAGAATTTTACGGCGGAATCAATCACGGACAATGCAATGAACCTTTCCAATTGATGGATCGGCTTCTGTTGCAATGATTCCAATAGTTTTCGTTGGATTTTTGGTTGGCTTTCTTGGATTTTCGCTACTTTGTTTTGATGAATGCATTTTCGTGATTAGTTTTCGATGATTGATTGTTTAGCCCATTTTCATCGATTGCATGCATTCATTCTAGAGAACTCTAAGAGAAATGAAGACGGTAGTCTAACCAAATATTGGTGCTAATGTAGATAGATGCGTGACCAGAGCCTGAGCGAGCAAGCATCATTTTCTCTCGACATTCTATATTTGGTGAACGGTTCTGTCCCTTATTCTCTACTTCTTCATGCCAAAAATCAATAATGTTCTCTTGTAACCTTGCTAAGTCCAATGATCGATAAATCCACTAATGCCACAAGTTTTATACTACTACTATAAATTAATAGAATTGCATTGATAAGATAGAAGTTCAATTATGTACCACAGGAAATAATATATTATTGTGTCGTGGTTTGTGCCATGCCTTAGCGGTAAATTGGAGTCTACAAACTACCAATCGAATCAAATGAATAAGTATACTGAAATAAGAATGGAGAAGTATGCATTGTTGCTCTGAATGTTTCAGTACCTTACACTGCTATTTTTGCTTATCATATAGTCGTCGATGCATTATATGGTCATAGACAACTTGTGCACAAGGTAGTAAATTTTCTTGAATGGTGACATCTTAATACTGGCCTGATTACTGTTGTTGTAAGCAAATTTTACCAGGTGCATATGATCCTCCTAAGAACCTCTGAGATCCAAAATATAAGTGCGGAGCATATCCTCGAGAGGCTTAATAGTCCTCTCCGATTGCCTGTCTGTCTGAGGGTGATATACGGTACTGAACTTGAGTTGAGTGCCCAAGTTAGCCTGCAAACTCCTCAAGAAGTGGGAAGTGTAAGACTATCCCGATCCGAGATGATGCTCACAGAAATTCTATATAATCTGACAATTTGCCGCACATACATCTCTGCTAGCTTCTCCATCGATGTACCCACTTTAAATGGCAAAAGTGGGATGATTTGGTCAATTTGTCTACGATGACCAAAATTGCATCTTTCTCTCCTAGAGAATGCGGAAGCCCCAAAATAAAATCCATGGTCACATGCTCCCACTTCTACTTTAGGATGGGTAAAGGCTGAAGTAATCCACCTGGCCTTTGTCTATCCGCCTTTACCTGCTGGCACACTAAACACCTGGATACGAAGTGCGCCATCTTCCGCTTTATACCATATCACCATACGCGTTCCCTCAGGTCTCGATACATCTTGTTGGCACCTGGATGCATCGAGTACTGAGAGTGATGTGCCTCCTGCAAAACCTCCTCGCATAGCTCCCCACTTGACATACATATCCTAGTACCATGCTGTAATAATCCATCATCTGCAATAGTGAAGTCCTCTGATAATCATGTCCGAACCTGTGCCCTGATACTCCTCAGAGCCTCATCATCGTACTGCATAGCCCTGATTCTGTCTATCAGCTCGGATTGTATCTGCAATCCCCATATCTGTATCTCGATACCAGGAACTAGCACCTCAATTTTTAAGCTCTCAAGATCGGCCAACAAGTGGTTGTCTGTCTTCAAGTACATAGCCATCAGATACCTGCTAAAGGCATCGGCGACTACGTTGACCTTCCCTAGATGGTACTGCAATAAAATGTCGAAGTCCTTCATCAACTCCAACCATCGCCTCTGTCTCATGTTCAGCTCTTTCTGCGTAAACATGTACTTCAAGCTCTTATGGTCTGTAAAGATCTCCACATGCTCTCCGTACAGATAGTATTTCCACAACTTTAGAGCAAAGATGACCGCTGCCAACTCCAAATCATGGATGGGATAGTTTTTCTCATGAGGATGTAATTGCCTGGAAGCATAGCTAATCACCTTCCCGTAATGCTGAAGAATGTAACCCAAACACTTTCCTGAAGCATCACTATAGATAGTGAATCCACCTATCCCCGATGGCAACGTCAATACTGGAGCTGTCGCCAATCTCTTCTTTAGCTCATCAAATACGGCCTGACAATCGTTCGTCCAGACAAAATCTACATCCTTCCTGGTCAGCCTAGTCATCAACTTCGTAATCCTGGAGAAGTCTTGTATAAATATCCTGTAGTAACCTGCTAGTCACAGAAAAATCTTAATCTCAGCCACTGAACTGGGAGTAGTCCACGACTCTACTGCCATAATTTTATTCGGGTTAACTGAGATTCCGTCACCACATGACCAAGAAATTCAACCTTGTCAAGGAAGAACTCACACTTCAAAAGCTTCCCGTAAAGCTCCTCCTTCCTAAGAGTCTCCAAATCCATCCTCAGGTGCTCCTTATGCTCCTCCGATGTCTTCGAATACACAAGATATCATCGATGAACACCACCACGAACTTGTCAAGGTACTGGTGGAATACCTTGTTCATCAGGTTCATGAATACTGTCGGGACATTAGTCAACCCAAACGGCATCACCATGAACTCAAAATGGTCGTACCGAGTCCGAAAAGCTGTCTTCAAAATGTCTTCCTTTTCCACCTTTACCTTGTGGTAGCCTGACCTCAAGTCTATCTTTGAGAATACCTTCGCTCCGCTCAACTGATCAAAGAGATCATCTATCCTCGACAGCGGATATTTGTTCTTGATAGTAAGGTTGTTCAGAGCTCTGTAGTCAAGGTACTGGTGGAACACCTTATTCAGAACTCTTGATAGTGAGGTTGTTCTTGACAGTATTCATCGATGAACACCACCACGAACTTGTCAAGGTACTGGTGGAATACCTTGTTCATCAGGTTCATGAATACTATCGGGGTATTAGTCAACCCAAAAGGCATCACCATGAACTCAAAATGGCCGTACCTAGTCCGAAAAGTTGTCTTCAGAATATCTTCCTTCTTCACATTTACCTTGTGGTAGCCTGACCTCAAGTCTATCTTCGAGAATGCCTTCGCTCCACTCAACTGATCGAAGAGATCATCTATCCTTAGCAGCGAATATTTGTTCTTGATAATAAGGTTATTCAGAGCTCTGTAGTCAATATACATGCATACCGACCCATCCTTCCAGGATACAAATAATACCGGAGCACCCCACGGTGATGAACTTAATTTAATAAAGCCATTGTCCTGCAACTCATCAACCTGCTTCTTCAACTCTGCCAGTTTGTTGTTGTTAACCCTATAGACGTGTTGTGATATTGGCTCTGCGCTTGGCACCAAGTCTATAGAGAACTCAATATCTCAGTCTGACGGCAATCCTGGCAACTCCTCTAGAAAGACATCCAGGAACTTCGCTATCAAAGAATGTGGCAGCTCCTTCTACTCTACTATGGCTCCACAAATGATGCCCCTGCTCTGCTTCGCTGGTCCTCTGGCAATCTCAAAATCTGGGTCTCCTGGTGGTCGAAATATCACTCTGCCTCCACGATAATATATAGTAGCATGATGCATACTCAACCAATCTAACCTGAGTACAATGTCATAGCTCGAAAGTGGCATTACGAGTAAGCACACACTCAACTCCCGGCCTTCCAATAAAACTCTTTGATCCTTGCAAAAATCACTAACTAGGATAATGCCTTCCCCAGTCATGATCTTGTAAGTCCTATCCAAGCGTTCAGCCTCTAAATGATGCTTAAGAGCAAAAGATACAGATACGAAGCTATGGAAAGCACCGGAATCGAATAAAGCAAATGCTAGAATAGAATCGAGAAGAACTGAACCTGATATCACGTCTTCTACTGGCTCGGCCTCCTTGACCGTTATGGCATATGCTCGACCCTGAGGTGCACCTCTCTGCTGTTGTTGGTACTGGGCAAATCTCTGCTGATATGGTGGGAGTGGAGGTCCCCTCTGCTGGCCTCCTGGTGTGGTAGGTACTTTGGCAGGTCTCCTCTAAGCAGTTGCTCCACCCTGACCTGGACAAGTCTGAATAGACATGCAATCCCTCAACTGGTGCGCTGATAATCAATAAGACAAACAGGTACCCAGCCTCTTCTTGCATATGTCTCTCGTGTGTCCTGTCTTTCTACAGTACATACACTGGACAGCGGGATGGGTTTGCCTCTGCGGCTACTGCTGGATATGTCCACGAGCTGGTACCTGGTGTTGATACGACCTCTATTATTGCTGAAAGTGGGGACGCTTGACCGGTCCCGCACTACTACTTGCGCCTCCAAAAATTTCGTGTCCTCTCTTGGACCTGAGGCCCAGATCATCCTCAACAATCTGGGCATCCATCAGAATGCCCTTGAAGGTAGCAGTACGACGACTAAAAGTACGAGACTTGATCCCTCTCATCAGCCCCTTCCTAAACTTTTGGGCTCGATCTCCTGGGTCCCGAATCATATACGGTGCAAAATAGCTCAAACAACATAACTCTGCGGCATATTCATCAACCGACATGTTTTCCTACACTAATTCATGAAATTGACTCTCCAAGGCTCCCAGGGACACATCGGGGAAGAACTTCTCCTTGAAAAGCTCCTTGAAACCCTCCCAAGTAAGTCCTCGAGTGGTAAGTCTCGGCTCTGCACGATACTAAGTAAGTGCAATATCAAACAACTGGCTGTCGGCTGCCTAATCTGCAGGCTCTCTGGAATCTGGGCCAAACTCAGGTTCCTCTCTATATCCTCCAACTAGTCGTCGGCATAGAGTATCCCCTCGGTACCCTTGAACTCCTGAGGTATCATCCTCTTGAAGTCCACTATAGTGCCTGCCCTCTGCTGATGCGGCTGGCTAGGATGCTGCTGGGCGACTCTCTCCACTGCCTGTAGAGCCACCTGGTGATCATTCTCCATGCTCTCTCCCATCAGCTCCGTCTATGCTTGGTGTGTCTCTGCCTGCACCCTCTGTGCCTCAGCCTGAATACGCTGAGCCTTCACCGATATCCTTTGAGCATCCACCATGTCCTGGACCAAGGCAAACATATGTGCCCCGTTAGAAGGGATACCTCCCGGAAAAGGAATCTGTGGCGGTGGTGGAAGGTCCTCCACAACAGCCGGGCCAACCATCTGGATGGATGAGGGATGAGGGCCCCCAAAAGCTGCTAAAAATCCTACATGAACAGGTAAAGTAGGATGAGCAACTCCAGCTATCTGGGTGGCAGGTCGAGAGGTGGCAGACCTCTCTGAAGCTGCGGGTCCTGATCTTTGCGATCTGGTCTTCGGCAGCATCCTGAAGACAGATCGAAATGAGAAGAAGTCAAATAAGGCAAAATATACGATATCATCAAAGAAGAACAGTAAAATTCAAAGAAACAATTATTCAGAATGATAAGAATATCAAAATTAATAGATTAAATATTTTTTCTAGTTGTGATTGAGTATACTCTCATCCTATACCCTATATCCTATATCAGACTCGTAATAGTACTCTAAGTCTGAGCACTACTATGGTACCGCACTAGTTATGACTTAGACTTACTCTCGACCTGTATGGGCCACCATAAAAATGTGTCACGACCCGCACCCATAAATTGGCCATGAGTCGTGGGTACGTCTAGCCTACGCCGCAGCATCGGCGGTAGAACGATGTCTAGGTCAATATAGCTATATATCAATCTCATACAATATATAATATCATAACCTGTCAATGTATCTCAACTCCAAACGGAGGACAATGAATATATATATATATATATATATATATATATATATATATATATATATATATATAATCATCAACTCATAATATACTCAATCAAAATAACTATATAAGGAAGATAAATGACACGGTAAAGATGTAAAGAACCACGAAAGGCAAATAATATATAACTAAAACAAGTCAAAGTCTAAGAGTCTAGCTATCTCAACATAATATAAGTCTTAACATAATACAAATCAAAGTCTCAAAGTTTGGAATAATCCAATAAATAAATAAACTAAGTGCTAACTAAGCAACTGTGGTGCCCCGTTCCCCCTATTCGGGGAGCGCGGCTAAGAAATACTAGACGGTATCATTCGATCGGGATAGATTGAATCAAGAACTCATCCTCGTTATGGATTTGTCTCTTCGGAATCGATTCCCATATTCAGTGGACCGTGCCCCAAGGATCGACTTAGCGGCAGAGTCAGGAGGGACCTCTCCGCTGCATTCTTTGTTGCCTAGTTTTCGCTGTCGCTTGTTGCTTTCGTGCCTTGAGTTGGTTTTCGGATTTGCTTGGATTTTCTTGAACGGTTTCGATGGATTTCATTGCTTTCGTTCTTAGGACTGCACTTTAATTCCGATAAGGGAAAGAGAGAAAGAAGTACTGATCAGCTGTTCGTGTCAATACAGGTGAACCAGCTGTAGGCGTCGCTCGAGCGGACTCCTAAAGCACTTCTTTCCTTTTCCTTCCAACTACCAAAGTGAGTGGCTACCAACCCGATTAGCTAGCCCTACTTGCTAGTCTTCACATCTAAATTTGTGTTCGTGCTTTGCCCGATCAAACGATACCAAGTAAATAACTAAAAGATATCAAGATAATAAGGGAATAGACTTGGGAAATATTGCTTGTCAATGAAACCTGTGAACGGTTACTTACTTATATGCTTGCTCGTTTGGAATGTTCATCATATGCATAAATATAAGTTAGAATGTATATTTCTTCTTAAAACTGTGTTATGTATAGAACTCATTTTCAAAACAATAACCCAACATGAAGACTATGCTAAAGTAGATCTTGCTATGTTATTGCCCTGTGCCTGATTTGCCTCAAATATTAACTTAGTGTACTGCGTTGATCACGGACAACTTGTGCACAAGGTCTTAGTTCCTGCGGACGGTCGCTGGGGCACTGGCACCGATCCGATCCGGACGGAACTCACGATAGTCGCCTGCTTCGGATCGAGTGGCTTGTGGCACCTTCTGTTCTCTGCGCCGCACGCCATTCCGTCCCGAGACTAGCCCGTCCATTATGGCAACGTGCCAGTGATCCCCTCGTATATTTAAACCTGTTGCTACTAACTTGTGTCTTCTTGGCAGGGAAGGCAAGGTAAATATTATGCAGGTGGTTCAGACGGACAGGTAAATGTCACCGAACGGTGGCGAGTTATTTCAATGATACTACATATATGTCTTGCTGTAAAATGAACTAAGGCAAGATAGAAACCCACAAATATGCATGCTTCTTTAAAACAACGTGTTGATTGGTATAGTTGGGATAGCTTGCCTTCACCAGTACGTTTCGATGTACTGACCCTCGTTGAAACAGGTTCCCCGCGCTAAGGAGAGCCGAGCGAGGAGCAGGAGACAAACCCCCAATCCAGTCCAGCTGTAGGCATGCCTCGACCGTGCCAACCTTTGAAGCATTTTGAAGAAGAAGAAGCATTTTGAAGATAGAAGCTAGCCACCAAGCAACCATGCAACTTCGTGGCAAAGCAGTCGTTCCGACGCAAGGTCTTATATTTTGAGTTTAGTAAGGATGTAATGTAAAGGACTGCTATCTCATTTTGTGTCAACACTTTTGTAAGCCCATAGAGGCAATCCTTATGACTCAGTTCAAGGAGTTTGTAATAGATGTTCATATTATCAATAAAAGAAAACATTTCCATGTTTCAATATGTGTTTCAATTATCTGCGTACTCTGAATATGTGCTCGCTATGCGAAACAAAAATACTTAGCCTTGTGCGGAGCGCAACCTAAGCCCGCACGGCGGTCACGCCCGAGGGACGACTAACGATTCCACGGGATCGGAGCGTGACATGTTGGTATCAGAGCACAGATTCAAAGTTCCTTTGACTCTTAAACTGGAAAAGTTCCCTTAACGATAAATCCCTGTGCGAACTCCTGAACTCGTTAAGGCCAAAATGAGATACGTTCATGCAATAAGTCCATAATACATTATGATCCTGATGTAATTTACCTTCCTTTCAAGGAACGACGCAAGCGCAACCATCAGCGCTAGCGCCAGGCGAGACAAGGACTCAGGAGAGCAGTTCCGGAACTTCAGGAAGCTCTCGGAGCCAACGGGGCATGTCTCGATCAGATTCCCTTCAGCAGGTGATGCAAATGTTCACGGAGCAACGACAGAGGGATGATGCCCGCCAAGCCAAGTTCGAGAGCAACCTAGAGGCCCGGCTCTCAGTCCAACAAAAGCAGGTAGATACCCTGCAACAGCTTGTTCAGACCCTGGCCTCCAACCATTCTGCCGCAACGACAGCTACACCAGTGGAGCAGCCAGTGCTTGAAGTCGAACCACCGCCCGCGCCAAGGACGAGGGAAGTGACTGCCTTCACCTTTGGCAACTTTAAGAAGGTCTGCAATACGCCGTTTAATGGGACTGAGGACCCGATCGTGGCCCTAGATTGGCTCGCCGAACTTGAAGATCATTTTTCTCTCCTAGAAGTGCCGGAAGACAAGCGCGTCACTTGTGCCCAACTATTGCTTTGTCTCAACGCGCACGACTGGTGGGACGTGTATCGGCGATCTCTTCAACTTGGCCATGGAGAGGAGGCGATCGCGTGGACGACTTTTCGTGCCGCGTTCGAGAAGGAGTTTATACCCCCACCACTACGACGTCAACGGGAAAACGATTTCGTTTAACTCCGGCAGGGCAGCATGACGGTGAAGCAATACTCGGCAGAATTCAATAAACTGGCCAAATTTGCTACCGCTTATCTACCGGATGCAGCGAGTCATGCCAGACGATTCGAAGGGGGGCTACGTCCTGGCATTCATGGGCACGTAGCCATTCCGCAGTATCAGACGATGCGGGAAGTATTAAACCACGCCCTTTCGCTCGAACCGCAGTATCCTCACGTTGCCGCCGGCGCTGTGCAACCTTCCAATCACAAACGCCAAGGCAACGATAAAGGAAACAACGCTGCAAAGCGTCAAAATAACGGCGATCGTCAGCGAGAAAACCAGGGGCAGCGTTGCACCTACTACAACAGAAGAGGGCACACCGAGAATGTCTGTCGCAAGCGGCTCGGCACTTGCCTCAGATGCGGCAATCCTGGCCATCAGATTAGCAGCTGTCCGCTTCGTCTACCGCAACAACCAAATCAGACTCCGGCTCCTCAGGTAAATCGAGCGGCGCCTCAGCCAGGGCGTAATCAAGCTCAAGGCCGAGTCTACACCTTGACACGGGAAGAAGCTCTAGCTTCGGATACCGTCGTGTCAGGTACCTTACTTTTCAATAATATACCTGCTCGCATTCTATTTGATTCAGGTGCAACCCATAGCTTTATTTCTACAAACTTTGCCACGGAGAACAATATTAAAATGACTCCGTTGCATTTAGATTTAAGCGTTAGCACCCCATCTGGTACAAAAATTCTTGTCTGTTCAGCATGCCTAGGCGGTTATATCTGTATTGGGGAGAGAAAGCTGTCACTTGATGTTTTAGTTCTTGATGTACGGGACTATGATATCATTTTGGGAATGGACTGGCTAGGCGCGTGCGTGACAACTATCGAGTGTGCAGAGAAGCGAGTCATTTTCCGTCTGTCCGGAGAAGCCGTGTTCTGTTACACCAGTAGTCCAGCGAACAATGCGACCAGGGCCTGCATGGTGATTTCGGCAAAATCTGCTCGGCGAATGATCTACACAGGCTGCGAGGGATTCCTAGCATCGGTTCGGAACACACGACAGGACTACGCAAACGTTGAGTCAACTTCCGTTGAGGCAGAGTTCCCCGATGTGTTCCCGAGCGAACTACCCGGTATGCCGCCAGACCGAGAGATTGAATTCACTATCGACACATTTCCAAATACACAACCGATTTCCAAGCCTCCATACAGAATGGCACCTGCAGAGCTGAATGAATTAAAGTGCCAACTCCAGGAATTACTTGATCGCGGGTTCATCCGTCCGAGCGTGTCTCCTTGGGGCACTCCCGTGCTCTTTGTGAAGAAAAAGGATGGAACTCTACGCCTCTGCATAGACTATAGGGAATTAAACAAAGTCACAATCAGGAACAAATATCCTCTGTCATGGATAGATGACTTGTTTGATCAGTTACAAGGGGCAACGGTGTTTTCTAAAATTGATCTTCGCTCGGGTTACCACCAGCTGAAGATTAAGCCAGAAGACGTGCCCAAGACTGCTTTCAGAACTCGCTACGGCCATTACGAGTTTTTCGTGATGCCGTTTGGACTGATGAATGCTCCTGCTGCATTCATGGATATGATGAACCGTGTCTTTAGGCCCTTTATCGATAAATTCGTGGTGGTGTTTATCGATGACATATTAGTGTACTCGAAGACTAGGGATGAGCACGCAGGACACCTGCGGATGGTGCTGCAAACCCTTCGAGACCACAAGTTGTATGCCAAATTAAGCAAATCAGAATTTTGGCTGGACAGTATCTCGTTTTTGGGGCATATCATCTCCTCGAAAGGCATCTCAGTTGATCCGAAGAAGATAGAAGCAATCACGCAGTGAAAACGACCGGAGTCAGCTAGCGACATCCGAAGTTTCCTTGGTCTGGCAGGGTACTACCGGAGATTTATACAAAATTTTGCTAGGATTGCTTCGCCCTTGACTCAGTTGACACGAAAGGGTGCGAAGTTTACTTGGACAGAGGACTGTGAAGCTTCGTTTACGGAGTTAAAGCAGCGCCTCATCTCTGCCCCAATTCTCACTCTGCCGAACGGACCGGATGACTTTAAAATATATAGTGATGCCTCAGGAAAGGGTCTAGGATGTGTCCTAATGCAGCGCGACAAGGTGATAGCCTACGCTTCTAGACAGCTAAAGCCACACGAGCAGAATTACCCAACGCATGATCTCGAACTTGCCGCGGTAGTGTTTGCATTGAAGCTGTGGCATCACTATCTTTATGGCGTGCTGTGTGAGATTTATACGGACCATAAGAGTTTGAAATATTTGTACACTCAAATGGATTTGAATCTTCGGCAGCGGCGATGGCTTGAACTCCTGAGCGACTTCAATCTCACGATCAGATACACGCCTGGAAAGGGAAATATAGTAGCTGACGCGTTGAGTCGAGTGTTTGTAGGGAGTTTGGTTATTGATGATAGGCTGCGCCGAGATCTTGAATCACTGGGTATTACACTGAAAATAAGATATAAGAAGTGGGCGCAAGTAGCTCAACTGCGCCTCGAGCCCGACTTGTTACACAAAGTGAAGGCCGCTCAGAAGGACGACCCGTTCCTGCAGAAGATTCATGCCCTCATCTTGGCAGGAAAGGCATCCGACTTTGCGGTAAGCACAGATGGGATGCTTCGAGTAAAGGGAAGACTATGTATTCCGAACGACGCGGCCCTCAGACAAGAGATACTCACGGAAGCTTACTATGCTAGTTATACTTCTCATCCGGGTAGCACTAAGATGTATCGGGATCTTCGCACGACGTTTTGGTGGCACGGCTTAAAACGGGATATGGCGCAGTTTGTGTCGCATTGCATGGCTTGTCAACGAGTAAAGGCCGAACACCAGAAACCAGGCGGAGAGCTTCAGAACCTTGCTATTTCGGAGTGGAAATGGGATGATATAACGATAGACTTTATTGTTGGCTTGTCGAGGACGCAACGGGGACATGATGCAGTCTGGGTTATCGTCGATCGACTCACCAAGTCAGCTCACTTTCTGCCTATCAAATCTACTTGGAATGCCGACCGCCTGGCTCAGATATATCTCAACGAAATCGTCCGACTTCACGGCGTGCCCGTAACCATAGTCTCCGATCGAGATGGTCGATTCATATCACGTTTCTGGGGAAGCCTGCAGTCAGCAATGGGGACGAAGTTGAAATTCAGCTCCGCCTACCATCCACAGACCGATGGCCAAACAGAGCACGTCAACTAGATCCTCGAAGACATGCTGCGACTCTACGCCTTGGACACGAAGACTAGTTGGGACCTTCATCTACCTCTAGCCGAATTTGCTTACAATAATAGTTATCAATCAAGCATTCAAATGGCGCCGTATGAGGCGTTATACGGGCGGAAGTGTAGATCTCCTATCTGTTGGGACGAAGTCGGGGAGCGGCAAGTACTTGGCCCTGAGCTCGTGGAGCAGACCGTCCAGAAGGTTCGGCTGATTCGGGACAAATTAAAGATAGCTCAAAGTCGTCAGAAGAGCTATGCGGATGTTCATCGAAGACCGCTAGAGTTTCAAGTAGGTGACCGGGTATTCCTCAAGGTCTCGCCCATGCGAGGGGTCAGCAGGTTCGGAGCGAAGGGAAAGCTAAGTCCACGATTTGTCGGCCCGTTCGAAATACTAAAGCGGGTTGCTTCAGTTGCTTATCAGATCGCCCTACCACCATCCCTAGCTGACGTACATGATATATTCCATGTTTCCCAACTTAGAAAATATATGTACATTCCAAGCCACGTGGTAGACCTGGGACAACTGAACCTTCAGCCTGACTTGACGTATGTAGAACAGTCGGTACAAATTTTGGATAGAAAAGAAAAGCTACTTCGGACCCGTTCGGTTCCTCTAGTGCGCGTGCTTTGGCGGAATCACTCTGTCGAAGAATCTACTTGGGAGCTCGAATCTGATATGAGGGAACGGTTCCCCTCATTATTTCCTAGTGGTAGGTTTTATTCCTTAAGTTTCGGGATGAAACTTCCAATTAGTTGGGTAGGATGTGGTGCCCCGTTCCCCCTATTCGGGGAGCGCGGCTAAGAAATACTAGACGGTATCGTTCGATCGGGATAGATTGAATCAAGAACTCATCCTCGTTATGGATTTGTCTCTTCGAAATTGATTCCTATATTCAGTGGACAGTGCCCCAAGGATCGACTTAGCGGCAGAGTCAGGAGGGACCTCTCCGCTACATTCTTTGTTGCCTAGTTTTCGCTGTCGCTTGTTGCTTTCGTGCCTTGAGTTGGTTTTCGGATTTGCTTGGGTTTTCTTGAACGGTTTCGATGGATTTCATTTCTTTCGTTCTTAGGACTGCACTTCAATTCCGATAAGGGAAAGAGAGGAAGAAGTACTGATCAGCTGTTCGTGTTAATACAGGTGAACCAGCTGTGGGCGTCGCTCGAGCGGACTCCTAAAGCACTTCTTTCCTTTTCCTTCTAACTACCAAAGTGAGTGGCTACCAACCCGATTAGCTAGCCCTACTTGCTAGTCTTCACATCTAAATTTGTGTTCGTGCTTTGCCCGATCAAACGATACCAAGTAAATAACTAAAAGATATCAAGATAATAAGGGAATAGACTTGGAAAATATTGTTTGTCAATGAAACCTGTGAACGGTTACTTACTTATATGCTTGCTCGTTTGGAATGTTCATCATATGCATAAATATAAGTTAGAATGTATATTTCTTCTTAAAACTGTGCTATGTATAGAACTCATTTTCAAAGCAATAACCCAACAGGAAGACTATGCTAAAGTAGATCTTGCCCTGTTATTGCCCTATGCCTGATTTGCCTCAAATATTAACTTAGTGTACTGCGTTGATCACGGACAACTTGTGCACAAGGTCTTAGTTCCTGCGGACGGTCGCTGGGGCACTGGCACCGATCCGATCCGGACGGAACTCACGATAGTCGTCTGCTTCGGATCGAGTTTCTTGTGGCGCCTCCTGTTCTCTGTGCCGCACGCCATTCCGTCCCGAGACTAGCCCGTCCATTATGGCAACGTGCCAGTGATCCCCTCGTATATTTAAACCTGTTGCTACTAACTTGTGTCTTCTTGGCAGGGAAGGCAAGGTAAGAATTATGCAGGTGGTTCAGACGGACAGGTAAATGTCACCGAACGGTGGCGAGTTATTTCAATGATACTACATATATGTCTTGCTGTAAAATAAACTAAGGCAAGATAGAAACCCACAAATATGCATGCTTCATTAAAACAACGTGTTGATTGGTATAGTTGGGATAGCTTGCCTTCACCAGTACGTTTCGATGTACTGACCCTCGTTGAAACAGGTTCCCCGCGCTAAGGAGAGCCGAGCGAGGAGCAGGAGACAAACCCCCAATCCAGTCCAGCTGTAGGCACGCCTCGACCGTGCCAACCTTTGAAGCATTTTGAAGAAGAAGAAGCATTTTGAAGATAGAAGCTAGCCACCAAGCAACCATGCAACTTCGTGGCAAAGCAGTCATTCCGACGCAAGGTCTTATATTTTGAGTTTAGTAAGGATGTAATGTAAAGGACTGCTATCTCATTTTGTGTCAACACTTTTGTAAGCCCATAGAGGCAATCCTTATGACTCAGTTCAAGGAGTTTGTAATAGATGTTCATATTATCAATAAAAGAGAACTTTTCCATGTTTCAATATGTGTTTCAATTATCTGCGTACTCTGAATATGTGCTCGCTATGCGAAACAAAAATACTTAGCCTTGTGCGGAGCGCAACCTAAGCCCGCACGGCGGTCACGCCTGGGGGACGATTAACGATTCCACGGGATCGGGGCGTGACAGCAACTGCGGGTGGTTCCTCCTCTATAGGGAGTGGCTCCTCCGGAAGCTCCTGGATATAGCCATCATCTACACTTGGTCCATAATAAGTGGGACAAAAGTCCTCGAGATCCTCTGAAAAAGTTTATTCAGTCAGGATTGGAGCAAAGCATAAACACTAACAACAGTTCCAATTATATTGATAAAAACTATAAAGAAGTGTAAGAAAATACATGATAGAGTAAAATACTGGAATGTAAGAAAAAACTAGAAAGACATGTAATCATATCATAAAAAAATAACTAGCAGTAAAAACGGATAAATGAATACTAGCAATGAATGAACTGGAATAAAGGAATAGAAATACTGGCTAAGTGCCTTGAAATATTAGTTTGCTATGTAATCAATTTTGGACTAGATCAAGCTTGTTATATATGATTGCTATGATACATGTGAGGTCAGGCTAACTATCTGGTTATCTATGATGCGAGCAAGAGTCAGGCTAATAATATATAACATGCTATAAGGCATATAATATGGTCAGGCAACACCCTATGTGATATGTGGGGTGAGCTATGATGCATGTAAGGTGGGGTATGATCACATAACTTGCTAATAATTTTCTATCCCCAGCTAGTACGATGGATCCAATCATGACTCCTCATGACATGTATCTATGATACTAGCCCGTGTGTCTACTGTGTCAGAATCAAGTATACACTACAACTAGAATCATAATAATGATCAAAATAATGTAAACTGTTAGAGAATGTACTCGCCTGTGGTCCTAAGCAATGTGTGAGGATCGATGTCCGAAGTGGAGTCACAATGACCTAAATATGGAATATCAATGTTAATTGGTGTTTGAAATGATAAATAAGTTAAACTAGATAAATATGTGATTTCTAGGTCCAAACTAGGTCAACCTAGTCAATATTAGTCTATACTAGTTAGTACTAATATATCTCATATATTTGAGTATCAAGTTGATACCTTAACTATTTAGTTATTACCTTAACTACTATAGTATTACCTTTGTGTATCTTAACACCTCCATGTTTCTAGATACCTGGTATCATACAATCCATTGTCATACCAATGTCTAAAATCAATACCTTAGTTAACTCTATCCCATATCCATATACACTTACCTTACCTAGTACTAGTTATTACTTAACTAACATAATAACTTAACACCTTGAGTCAATAATACTCTAACTCAACCTATTGATACTTAGTAGCAGTCACTGAATAACTTACTCATATCTAATACCTAGGATGCTAGATATCACTATATTACCTTGGTTAAGTGTATATATATATATATATATATATATATATATATATATATATATATATATATATATATATATATATATATATATAACCAAGGTAATACTCATAACCACTAAAACCTAGTATCAAGTATATATCTTGGCTTAAAAACCTTATCCTATGAATCCATGTGCACATATATATAACCTACTAGTAATAATAATTCTTGCACTTAAATATTTCCACACTAACTCCTCACTTCTGTTCTGCACAGTCCAAGATCTTCCCCCTCCTGATCCTGAACTGCTCCCATATGATACACTTAGCTCACTGCACAATCACCATGGTTGAGCACACTGTGGTACCGTACACTATGGTGAATCCATACCTCAAACTTCCCACCTGAACCAACTTCCTATAACATGCAGTTTTGTCACGACCCGCACTCGGTGTAGGGATGCAAGTAGTGAACAATGCCCAGCCTACGCCGCAGCATCGACGGTAGAACATTGTTTGGGTAATCTATCTATCTAACAATCAAGATATAAATATGCCACCAATGTAATATGAATACTCTATTATAGATCTATAAGATAGAATAAAGCACGAATATGATAAAAGAATAGAAGAGTCACAAATACAACTCATAAGACAAAATATTGTCCAATAAGTCAGAAAGAAATACTAATAACAATGTTGAAGACAAATCTAGTACAAAAGATCTAACTATTGAGCTACGAGTCCTCGGTCATCTGTCTCAATCGGGATGAGACCCTCCTGAGCCAAAGTCTCTGGCTCTAAGCCAACTACGTCCTAAGGCCCGAAGTGAGTGGGGTACCACTCCTCAGTGTCATCTGAGAAAATATATCCAGTCAGAAAAGGAGCAAAGTACATATCTAACAACAGTTCTAATAAATGATATAAACTATGTAACAGTAAATATATACGAATATACAAGATACAATATACAGATACAAGAAATAAGCAATATAGGAGATACTGGAAATAAATACGAGAATGAACAATATAGAAATGAACAAGAAATACTAATGACTAAGTGAGTGAGTACAAGCTTTAATATGTGATCGGCTTGGTAACTTGTACAAGGATTATTGCCTGGTTAATCATACATGTGGTGTATGATCAACACTCACAAGGAACAAGACATGCATAAGGAGGGTATGATCACATATCTACACTACATACTCCTCGCCCCCGATTGATATAGTAGATCCAACCATGGTATGTTATGACACGGGATTCTCTGGGTAGGTAGCAAGTCTTCCCAAGAATCAGTGTCTGTACATGTACAAGAAGAACAAGGAAACAAGGCTTACACAAGGTACACCTTAAATACCAAGGAATAACATCTCATGACGAGATCCGAATATACCAATTCGTGTAACCATCGTGTCAAAAAATTAAGGATATCTACACTAAATACAAGGAACATAGAGGATATCATAAATGAAAAACTATCAGAGAATGTACTCACCTGGAATCCGATGAACAGTATAAAAAGATGTTCGATACGGTGCCTCAAAGACCTAAATAGGGATTATTATATTAATACAAGATTTTGGAATAAAAATAAGTTAAACTAGTCAACTTCTAGGTCATAAAGCCATTTCTAAGTCAAAACAGTCAAACTAGGTCAATTCTAGGTCAAACTTGGTCAAACTAACTATTTCTAGGTTGTATGAGTCTATCTCTAGGATATATGGTCCATACACTATGTAACTAGGCCATACTAGCTATACTAGGATACTAGAAAACCAACAAAATACCGTATCCTAAGATACACAATTTATTATATATAAAAATATTATAATATGTATACAAACAATAAGATAATATTCCTAGCTAAACTAATGCTAAGTGGATACCTTGGTTTTGAACCAAAAGCGGTATCTTACCACCTACACTCTCATCTTGATATGCAAACCCAATACCTTGAGTAAAATCTAATACATTGACATTACCTTGGTATCTCAAGGTAATTCAATATCTAATATATGACTAATATCCATACACCTCACTATACATTAATATGTATTAAACTTATAACAATATTATACTAAACTAATATACTAATATACCCCTTGATATTCAATACCCGTATCCAAGATATCTCACTATCATTACCTTGGTGTACCCCAAGGTAATCTAGAAATAATACTAACTAATGTTAACTAGTACCTATGTATATATATATATAACCTAACTTAATAAATTATTAATAAGCTGTAGCTTATTAAAAAGCTGCTGCTGCTTACTGCCACTGCTGCTTTTCTGCTTCTGCTTACTGCCGCTGCTTCTGCTTCTGCTTCTGCTGCTACTTCTGCTTCTTAGCTTCTGCTGCTTCTGCTGCTGCTGCTGCTTCTGTTGTCGCATCTCAGCTTATCTCCCTGCTTCTCTCAGCTTTTCACCAACTGCTTATCATTGCTTGTCTCACTGTTTTTCGTTGTTTTCTCACTGTTTTTCCATTGTTTCTTCTCCCCTCAAGCTCACACACATAAATACACACACACACATGTATATATATACATCTACACACATAATATATATATATATATATATATATATATATATATATATATATATATATATATATATATATATATATATATATAACTATATAACATAATACATATATCATATTAGAGAAGCACATAAACTTCTACTCTCCCATGATCACCAACACCTCAACATGAATTATAGATCAAACATATAAATATACATATACATATATCTTACATAATAATTATAATTATAATATTATAATATCTGTAGTTGAATTAAATTGCAAAGAGCAACCACGTGAAGTGCATCACACCCGTATCACACTAGATCTATGATACGCTTGCGATACATCTCCACCACACAACCAATTGTATCCCAACAGACACGAGCAAATCTAAAATAATAAATATGAATAATACGAAGAGCTAACTACTCAACTACGTGTTTGTGTCAAAATGTGACATGCTCAAACTCCCGTATCGGAGAAAACCCCCAAAATCAACCCGCATTTCTAAATTATCGGGATACGGCCTACATGTATCCAATTATGGACATGACACTAGCCACACATAATCAAACATATGTTAATTTGGTATAATTGACCTATTGACAAATACAAGATGTGTCAATCTCGAAATTCTCCCAAAATTGACACAAAACACCACATAACTTTCTCCATAGGCCTCCTATGAATCTAATCCAATTTCTATTGGTAGCCTTAGCATATGGGGTAGTTTTTAATAATTAAAACATAGATTTAGAGTCTAATTAGAGAGAAAAAAAATTGAATTTTACCTATTGGGAGATAGATTTATAATAAAACCTCCAAATTGTGTGAAAAGAGTCTCCAACTTGTAGATCATTGCTCCTCCTTGTAGATTCTTGCTTTCTTCTTGTAGATCCTTACTTCAATAGTCTTCAATGATGATTAGGGAAGGAATTGGAAAGAAATTTGGGTGGAAAATGATGTAGGAATGAAAAAAATTGGAAGAGAAAATTCTAGATCTAGATTTGAAATGAACAAATAAAAAGAGAGAATTTTTCCTCCCTATACACATGGACGGCCCCTTTTCCCCTTTCCTAATCTACTATGTAATGTCTAAAATGCCCCTTGTGGCTTCTTATGAAGAAATAATTAAGGAAGGAAGGTTCTAGTCTAATTGGTTTAACTTAATTAATCATCCTCCTAATGAATGGGCTTCTTATTGGGCTCAATTCTAACTAGAATTAAATGTTGGTCTATGGATCTAATCTAAACTAGTTAGGTCCACTAACATAAGTCCAAAATAATATATTAATATCTAACAATAAATAAATATTCAACATGCATAATATTTAATTAATTATAAAATAACCAAAATACCCTTTCCTAGAAAATATGGTAGTGACAAGTCTACCCCCCTTAAAATAATTTTGTCCTCAAAATTCAAAGATGAAACTACCCCTAGAAAATTAAATAGATCAAAACAGAACATAACAGAACCAGGAAAGAACATACCTCAAGGCACAAACAAAAATGGGTAACGCTCTCGCATTTTATCCTCTCCCCCCCAGGTAGACTCCCCCGGAGAGTGATGCCTCCATGCGACGCATACCAAGGGAATAGTCTGGTTCCTCAGCACCTTCTCTTTCCGATCCAGAATCTCAACTGGCTGCTCTGGATAGCTAAAAGTAGGGCCAACCTCTATCTCCGAGTGATCCAATACGTGACTAGGAGCCGCCACGTACCGTCTCAACTACGATACGTGAAACATATTGTGCACTCCCTCCAATATAGGTGGAAAGTCTAGTCTATAAGCAACTGCACCGACCCTCTCGAGAATACTGAAAGGTCCGATGAATTGCGGACTAAGCTTCCCGCCTCCACCAAAATGAATCGTGCCTCGTGTCGAAGAAATTCTCAGAAATACTAAACCATCAACCTAGAACAAAATACAACTTTAAGAACTTAATCTATAACAAATAACCAATATCAAGCACAAAATAAAAATCTAAAACTATACCTCAAACTCTAAAGGTCTCCGGTGGCTATCGGCCCAATGCCGCTGTCTGTCCTACGTCACTCGAAGTCTGTCTCTGATCAGTTTAACCTTCTCCACTGTATCTACAACTATCTCAGGCCCTAGCAAAACTCTCTCTCCAATATTTTCCCATAACAAGGGAGTACGACATCTCCGACCTTACAGAGCCTCAAATGGTGACATCTCTATTCTAGCCTGGTAGCTGTTGTTGTAAGCAAACTCTACCAAAAGTGAGATGGTCCTCCCAAGATCCTCCGAAATCTAGTACACATGTACGTAGCATATCCTCGAGAGTCTGAATGGTCCTCTCTGACTGTCCATCTGTTTGGGTGGTGATATGCAGTACTAAACTTGAGTTGGGTGCCCAAACTCGCCTGTAAACTCCTCCAGAAATGAAAAGTAAAACGACTATCCCGATCCGAGACTGTGTTAACGGGAACCCCATGTATCTTGACGATCTGCCTCACATACATCTCTGCCAGCTTCTCCGTAGACAAACCCACCTTGAAAGGCAAAAAATAGGCCGACTTGGTCAACCTGTCAACGATGACCCAAATCGCATCTTTTCCTCCCGGAGATCGTGGAAGTTCGGACACAAAATTCATAGTAATGTGCTCCTACTTCCACTCTGGAATGGATAATGGCTAAAGTAAACCACCTGGCCTCTGCCTCTCGGCTTTCACCTGTTGGCACCCTAAGCATCTGGATACAAACTGTGCCACTTCTCTCTTCATGCCATACTACCACACACTCTCTCATATATCCCAATACATCTTGTTGGCACCTGGATGCATGGAATACTGAGAGCGATGCACTTCCTGCAATACCTTCTTATGCAGCTCCCTACTAGGCATAAATAATCTAACACCATATCACAAAGAACCATCCTCAGTAATGGTAAAATCATCCTCCAATCCTCCTCTCACCTGAGCTCTGATGCTCCTCAGAGATACATCCTCATACTGGGCTACCTTGATCCTGTCCATCAACTCTGAGTGTATCTACAATCCCCACATCTGCATAGCAAAACCAGGAACTATTATCTCAATGCCTAAGCTGTCCAAGTCCTCCAACAAATACCGATCCTGCATCAATAACATAGCTACCAGATACCTGCTTAAGGCATCGGCAACTACATTGGCTTTTCCAGGATGATACTACAAAAATATGTCAAAATTCTTCATCAGTTCCAGCCATCGACGTTGCCTCATATTCAACTCCTTCTGAGTGAAAATGTACTTCAAGTTCTTGTGGTCTATGAAGATCTCCATACGCTCTCCGTATAAATAGTGTTTCCATAACTTCAAGGCAAAGATGACTGCTGCCAATTCCAAATCATGGGTAGGATAGTTCTTCTCATGAGGATGCAATTGCCTAGATGCATAGGCAATCACTTTTCTATTCTGCTGAAGAACACAACCCAGACCTTTCCCTGATGCATCACTATATAGTGAAACCTCCAGACCCTGATGGCAACGTCAAAATAGGAGCAAACGTCAACCTCTTGTTCAATTCCTCAAAAGCAACCTGACACTCCTCTGTCTAAACAAACTCTGCATCCTTCCTGGCGAGTCTGGTCATCAACTCGGCAATCCTTAAAAAATCTTGCACAGACTTCCTATAGTAGCCTGCCAAACCTAAGAAACTTCTGATCTCTGCCACTGAACTCGGGGTCTTCCAAGACTCCACTGCTGCGATCTTCTTCGGATCCACTGAAATTCTATCACCAGTCACAACATGTCCTAAGAACTCCACCTTGTCTAGGAAGAACTCACACTTGGACAGCTTTCCATACAACTTCTCCTTCCTCAGCACATCCAACACAATCTGCAAATACTCCTCGTGCTCATCTCGTATCTTCGAGTATATGAGTATGTCATCGATGAACACCACCACGAACTTGTCAAGGTACTGATGGAATACCTTGTTTATCAAATTCATAAATATCGTCTGGGCATTAGTCAACCCAAACGACATCACCATGAACTCATACTGGCCGTACCGAGTCCTAAAATCAGTCTTCAGAATGTCCTCCGGCTTCACTTTCACCTGGTGGTAGCCTGATCTCAAGTCTTTCTTAGAAAATACCTTGGCGCCACTCAACTGATCGAACAAGTCATCAATCCGTGGCAATGGGTACTTATTCTTGATAGTGAGATTATTCAATACCCTATAATCGATGCATATGCGCACTGACCCATCCTTCTTCTTCTTAGAAAATACCTTGGAGCCAGAGTTTGAGGCTCCCCACGGTGAAGAACTGGATCTGATAAACCCCTTATCCTGTAATTCATCCACTTGCTTCTTTAGCTCGACACGCTCGCTATTGTTTACTCTATAGACATACTGTGAAATTGGTTCTGCACCTGGCACCAAGTCTATAGAGAATTCAATATCTAGATCTGGTGACAATCCTGGTTATTTCTCAGAAAATATATTCAAGAACTCTGATATCAACGGATGTGACAACTCCTTGTCTTCCACCATAGCTCCACAGATAATGTCTTCTCCCTGCTCTGTATCTCCTCTAGCAAACTCAAACTCTGGCTCTCCTGGCGGGTTAAACAAAACTCTTCCTCCTCTGCAATCTATATTAGCATGGTGCCTACTCAACCAATCCATCTCGAGTACAATATTGTAGCTCAGAAGTGGCATTACAAGTAGACACACACTCAGCTCCCGACCTTCCAGAGTAACTCTCCGATCCTTGCAAATATCACTAACTAGGATTATGCCTCCCCTGGTCAAGATCTTGCAAGTCCTAAGCAAAGGCTCAGCTACCAAATGATGCTTCAGAGCAAAAATAATAGATACAAAACTATGGGAAGCACCACTATCAAATAAAGCTAAAGCTGGAATGGAATCAAGAAGAACAGAACCTACGATGACATCTCCGGTGGGCTCGGCCTCCTCGATTATCATAGCAAATGCTCGTCCCTGACGTGTACCTCCTTGATGCTGGTGCTGGCATAACGCTGCTGCTGGATCGGAAGCGGTGGTCCTCTCGGCTGTACTGCAGGTAGCCTTGTCTGTGTCCTCTGACCTGGAGCTGCTCCTTGAACTGCACGACGAGGATTGGAAGGTCACTCTCTCAGCTGATGCCCCTCGGCACCACAATACAAATAAACTCCCAACCTCTTCCTGCAAACTTCCCAAATGCGGCTGGGCTTCTTGCAAAAATGGCAAGGAGCTTGCTATGACTGTCTCTGCTGCTGCAGTGCCTGGTGAATCGACATCCTAGCTGGAGTCTGGTGCTTCTGCGGCTGCTGAAAAGGCCTGGACTAGAAATAAGGATGCTTAGCAGTCACTGTGCTGCTATTAGCCCCTAGAAAAGAATTGCGATCTCTTTTGGGTTTCAAGCTCAACTCTCGCTCAACCTTGCATGCCTTCGCAAGTATCTTCGAATAAGTCTCATAGAAAGACGGAATGAGGATCTTCACTTCCCAGTTCAGACCCTCACAGAAACGGATAGCTCAAACCTCTGGCTCCCTCACCAAATACTCCACAAAATAGCTCAACCTACCAAACTCTGCGACGTATTCCTCCACAGACATGCTCCCCTGAGTAAGGCTCTCAAACTGCCTCACCAAGTCCAATCTGTCCGCTCGAGCAAAGAACTTCCTCTTGAAGAGGTCCTTGAATACCTCCCAAGACTACACAGCATCAGCAAGAAGTGGCTCATTCCTGAACCAAGTGTGGACGATGTCGAACAGCTGAAGTTCTACTGCCTCAACCTTCAGATCCTCAGCAAGATGGGACACCCTCAAGAGATGCTCAATATCCTCGAGCCAATCAGCTGAAGTGCGGGGGATGTCGAATAGTAGACGATGCCCTCCGTCCCCTTGAAGACCCGAGGTTCCATCTTCTTGAAGTCCTGGATATTGCCTGGCCGAAGCTGGGCAACCTGCTGCTGGACCGGAACTCCTCTCTCTACTACAACAAGGGCAAGCTGATGAGCACTCTCAATGCCCTACCACAACAAGTCGGTCTGCCTCTGGTGTGCCTCTGACTGGGCCCTCTGAGCCTCCAATATCTCGCGAAACAGTGTAAACACCTGAGTCGCATCTGTTGGCACATAAGGTGGAGGTGGAAGTCTCTCAAATACAGCCAAAACAGTCCTCTGAGCTGGAGGTGGACCGCCGAATGCAACTGACACGCCGATCACCGGAGAAGTGATTGGTGCAGGCCCTCAGGAAGTCACAGATCTCTCAGAAACTGCTCCTCCCTGCTTTGATCTAGTCTTAGGCGGCATCCTGAGGCAAAGCGAAAGGAAAGAATCAATATGGCACATGATATAATGCATTCAAGGAAGAACAGTTAAAGATCAAATATCAATATCAAGGAAGAACAGTTGAGATGAATCAATAGAGTTTTTCCTAGATGTGATTGAGTATTCTCAGCCTATATCCTATATCCTATATTCTGAAATAGGCTCATAATCGCACTCAAATAAGAGCACCACTACGAATCGTACTAATTGCGACCTCGAAGACCTGCATGGACCACCACTAAAAATGTATCACGACCCGCACCCGGTGTAGGGATGCAAGTAGTGAACAACACCCAGCCTACGCCGCATCATCGATGGTAAAACGCTGTTTGGGTAATCTATCTATCGAACAATCAAGATATAAATATGCCACCAATGTAATATGAATACTCATTCACTGATCTATAAGATAGAATAAAGTTCGAATATGATAAAATAATAGAAGAGTCATAAATACAACTCATGAGATAAAATAATATCCAATGAGTCAGAAAAAAATACTAGTAACAATGCTGGAGACAAATTCAGTACAAAATATCTAACTACTGAGCTATGAGTCCTGGGTCATCTGTCTCAATCGGGATGAGACCCTCCTGAGCCAAAGTCTCTAGCTCTAAGCCAACTACGTCCTAAGGCCCGTAGTGAGTGGGGTACCACTCCTCAGTGTCATTTGGGAAAAATATATCCAGTTAGTAAAGGAGCAAAGTACATCTCTAACAACAGTTCTAATAAATGATATAAACTATGTAACAGTAAATAAATGTAAGTACATCTCCTGCTGCTGTCGCCAAAGCTGCTACTGCTGTGTCGTTGTTGCTGCTGCAGCCGTCGCTACGGCTGCTGCTGTTGCTATTGCCACTGCGGCTGCTGTTGCTATTAACTGCTGTTGCTGTTGCTATTACTGCTGCGGCTGCTGTTGCTATTAACTGCTGCTACTATCGCTATAAACTGTCGCCAAAGCTCCCTGCTCTCCCTCTTATATATATATATATATATATATATATATATATATATATATATATATATATAACACAAATATATATATAATATATAACACATAATATATAATACTACTATATATAACTTACCACTATATAAAATATATGTAAACATACATACACCTCCACATATATATATATGTACATAATAAATACATATAATAATAACATACATATATATAGTAACATATATATATATATATAACAACACATATACGTATACGTATATATTATCATACACAATATATATACATATATCATATAAGTATATATATATATATATATATATATATATATATATATATATATATATATATATATATATATATATATATATACTACAATATATAATAGAACTTACATGTGTAGAATAATAGCTACATAAATATATATATATACACATAGGTAAAATAGATACATAGATCTATGCCACATTAATACATAAATATATATGCACAATAATATATATATATATATACACATACATATAATTACACATCACCAAGACTAAGAACAATTTAGAAATAGATCTAAAATTAAATTGCACAAACACATGGAGCGTATCACACCCGTATCCTAATAGATCTAGGATACACTTGCGATACGAGTCCACCATACATCCAAACGTACCCCGAAGGACATGAACAAGTCTAATATATTATTTATGAAAAATACGAAGAGTCAAACACAAATCTACGTGTCCGTGTCAAAATGTGACATTCTCAAAGTCCTATGTCGGAGCAAAACCCCCCAAATTAACACGTATCACCAAATTATTAGGATACGACCTACACGTAACCAATTGTGGACACGACACTAGCCCCAAACACATAAACACATGCCAAATTAATCTATAGGACCAATTGATACACACAACAAATGTCAATCTCAAAATTTCCCCAAAATTGACACAAAAAGCACCATAACTTTCATAATAGGCCTCCTATGAACACAAAATCAAATCCTATGGGTAGCCTATGTATATGGGTTAATTTCTCATGGTTAAATCTCATATTTAGAACCTAAATTAAGAGGAAAAATTGAATTGTACATATTGGGAGATGGATTCCCAATGAAACCTCTAAATATGATAAAATTGACCTCCAACTTGTAGATCATTGCTCCTCTTTGTAGATCCTTTCTTCCTCCTTCTAGATCCTTGCTCCACTAGCCTCCAATGGTGATTTGGGAAGGAATTAGGATAAAATTTGGTAGGAAAAATAATGTGAAATGAAGGAATTTGGTTGAGAAAAATTCTAGATCTAGTTTTCAAATGAAAAGAGGAGAGAGAAACTTTTTCCCCTCTTTAAATATAGGTCGGCCCCCTCTACCCCTTCCTCAAGTCACTATGTAATGTCCATTATACCCCTTGGGGCCTCTCATGAAGAAATAATTAAGGAGGAAAGCTTATAGTCTAATGGTTTAATTAAATTAATCATTCTCCTAATCAATGGGCTTTCTAGTTGGGCTCAAATCTAACAATTAATACATATTGATCCATGAGTCCAACTAAACTAGTTAGGTCCACTAACACAAGTCCAAAATAATTAACTAACATCTAACAACAATTAAATAATATAATAAATAATTATTTAACATGCATAATATTTAATTAATTATAAAATTACTAAAATACCATTTCCTAGAAAATGTGGTAGTGACAGTATTATAGATTAGTATTTACATTGGTGATCATGAGAATTTTGTATCAATATAGTTTAGTGTCCTTGAGTTGGTACCATGGTGTATATTAGATATCAATGGGTGCTAGTGTGGTGGGAGTGTGTGAGTGTTGATGTCTTATTAGGTTGGTGTATCATATGTAGAGGTGGTGCATCCCTTGGTGTCAATTAATATGTTCATGAGATGTATTAGTGAGTGTATCATGGGGAGAGAGTTTTATGCAAAAGTGAGGCACAATGTGTGGTGTACCATGGTGTAGAGTGTATCAGGTATGTTGTGTACTGAGTGTCCAGCTGCACTTGCTGCATTCTGCAGTAGTGATAGCATCAATATCAGCACCTGCACACAAGCAGTGCAACAACTGCAAGATGAGGCAAGTTTCTAGTGCCAATCGAGTAACCTATGGGGTTGTTGTGTATATATTGCATAGGGGTATGGGTGTATAAGTTATCAATTAATATCAAGAAAGTTTCCATATGTATCATGTGTATCAAAACCCATATATCTATAAGAGCTAGGTTGTATATTCAGACCTGTGTTAAGGTGGTAGTGAACAGTTACAGTGCAGTTGCAATAATGATGCATCCAGCAGGTTAGAGATGCTCTGGACAGCAGCTACTGCACTTAGCAGCGGGAAGCAAGCCAGTGCACAGCATGTGCAAAGCTTCTTCGCATCAACTTTTATATCTGGAGTGCAGCAAAAAAGAAGGTGCTCTTCCCAGCATGCTGCAACAGACGACAACAAGTACTACAACAAGAGCAATTGCAGAGGGCAGTAGATTTTGTAAGGGGTATTTGTGCATGATCTGTGTAGAGTGTCAATAGTGTATCAATGACGTATCAATAGGATGTTAAGATACTTAGGTATTGGAATAGGGCTAGTTTAAGGTATTATGATACCAAGATACGAGAGTATCTTAGTGTCTAAATACCTTGGTTATATATAGGTATATATGTGTTGGTATCATAGGTATAGATACCAAGTGTTAAGGTATTAAGGTGCCAAGTGTAAGGTGTTAGAAGAGATATTTGGGTGTGTCATGGGTTTTGGGCTATGGGTAACTTTAGGTTAGTATCGAGGTAAGGATAAGGTAGTGGATAAGTGTCTATGTAAGTGTTAAGGTATTGGTATGATACCTATATATAAATATATGTATAGATACACATGGTTATATTTGATACCTAGATACCTACATCCATAGGCTATGCCTAGAGATAACCTAGATATAATTTGGTAATAGTTTAGATAGCTATATATACAAACCAAATAGGTATTGAAGAACCTAAATTAGGTACCTACCTAGTATAAATCCAATTGCCTAGAATTGACCTAGATACCTAAAAATTAATAGTTATAGTTGTTATTGTTTACATTTTACTTATTGACAATAAAAATTTATAATATTGGTTACTTGGGCTCCGAAAGAAATTCTGACTTATACTACCGGCTCAGGACCATAGGCGAGTACAGTCTCTGATAGTTTTCTTTCCTTGATAGCTTCTATGATACATATTTTTAGTGATGATGTACTTGATTCCTGATACACTTGGTACACGAATTAGTATTATATGGATCCCAGTCAGGAGATGTTGCTTCTCATATATTTATATAGATCGTGATCATTGTGCTCGTATTTTAGACCGTGCATTATGATTTACGTATTATGACGCATCGTTATTTGGATCCATTGTACTAGTCGAAGGTGGAGAAGTACTAGTTAGATATATGATCATACCCTATTAGACCATGTGGTAGAGTAGACCGTGATTAATAGCTAATCATACACTTTATGTATGATTGAGCCGTATCTTAGTATAGACCGTGATTCTTTCAAGCCGATCACATATCGAAACTAGTATTTTAAACACTTAGATAGTTACAGTTCTTTCTTGTTTTAATCCTTACTTGATAACATATGCCATATTTGTTCCTGCTTATTTAATTATCCTTGCTTGCCATTCCATGATATTAGTTTACTTTTCTCATCATGTATTTCATTACTATTTACTGTTTTATAGATACTACCATATATTAGAATTGCTTTCAGTATTTGTACTCATTCCATCCTGACTGGATAACATTTTTAGGAGTTATTGTGCCCATATTTCTGGACTTCAAGGTGATGCTATAATTGAGATTGCTCTTGTACTGTGGACCATGAGGTGACCCCTGTAGAGATCTAGCTGGTATTTCTTTATTTCTGTACTATGCTATAGTTTTACTTCTATTAGTTAGTTATTTGGTTTACTTTCATTTTTTATATCCTCCTTAGTATACAGTGATTGAGGTTATGTTGATACTAGTTGTACTTGGGATTATTAAGATAATTGCATTGAGGTCTAGATGGTATTATACCATCGATATTGCGGCATAGGCTGGACGTACCCACATACTTGTGTCCAAACTTGCGGGTGCGGGTTGTGACACTTAGGTCTTGGCAGAGGAAAATACGACGATGTCAAGGCCTTGAGTGCTAAGTCCTCTGATGGGCCCATGCACACTCTGCATAGTGTGCAAAAGAAGACTCAAGGGAAGAATGGTGTTGATTCCCTTCTCATGCGCATGAAGGGTACAATGCCTCTATGCGCCAATGACCATGAAGCTGGACTAAGTTCTCTGAAGCATTAGCATATGCGCCAGGCGAAGGGTTATGTGTTTGATAGACTTTCTTATTCATGAAAGTCTATGCGGCAAGGAGTTCAAATTTGCACTTAATGGGATTCTCTATACTATGCACCACAGAGTGTTAAGTCAAAGAAGTCCAAGCTGATTCGAGCTATACACGTTCAAGCAATGGCTCAAGAAGGACATGCGCTACTCAAACTCACTTGCAGCAAAACAATAATGGATTTATACGCTGGGTGTTCCCATGCGCATGATGTGGATCTGTCTAAACATTCTTCTGGTACCGACCTATATGGCAGGTTTTGCCATGCACATAAAGAAGGTTATAACGCAAAAAACTTTCATAATAAACCCATGCTAGGACTCAGTCCATGCGCATGCTGAGGGTTTAAAAGTGAAGTTTCCCTTTTCAGACTTGCGTGACATGTCACAAACATAAAGCAAGGGAGATTACTGCTACACATGAAATGCCTTCTCTAGGGTATCAGTGTGCTAGTGTAATCATTAATTGCTCCTGTTCAAAGGTAGCAGAAACTTCTGAAAGACAGTCTGTGTTTCAACGACTGCACCACATGCCACCAACCCGATCGTGTCTCGAGGAAATAATGTCAAGTGAGCAAGAAAGCAAAGACGGGTTGCCCTTTACCTCATGCTACTCATCCTGGAGGTCTCATTCTGATAAATCAAATCAGAAAAAGAAGAAGACTTAACGAACTGGGCAGCGAAAGCACACTAATAGGCACCCTGCAAGCAAGCTTGCCTAGTTGTTGTAAGTTTTCATAAGTCCTAGATATACTACTTTGTAAACACTATTGGAAACCCTGTACTTGACAGACTGAAAAAGGGTCCATCCAACCCTCTGGTCAGTGCACCAAGAATTTAGCCAATGCTTCCAACACCAGCTCCGCCACTGCAAAGAGCAAGGGCTCCTTTAAATCGTTCGAAGAATGTTCCTACCGATGGGATGTACCAGGGTACTCGCCAAAGATCAAGGTCTTCATCTCAAGATTTTGGATTACAAGCAAGGCGTAGTGCTCTCCCAAAACTTGAAACAGCCCCACAACTAGGGGTAATCTTCCTCCAACACCCGATGCAGTACTGTAAACAGGGGGTGATAATTCTCATGTGATTCACATCAATCCGACGATCCAAGAAGACAATGTATCTCGCGAAACTGAAGACAATATGTTAGGGGAAAGTATCCCTCTACACACCACAATAATAAGTGAAGCTTCAGAAACTGGAGGTAGCAATCCCCCTGATTCTGAGGATGATACAGAAATGACAACTTTTCCCGAGGACAATGCATGTATATATGGTAGGCAACAAGAATAATAAAGAAGCCAGCAATGATTGCCAATGCCTTGATGCCCTAGAAGCAATGGTACAATCAATGAACCAGATATTGACAGAAATTAAGGTCGCATTGGTTCCACAACCACCGGCTCCAGTTCAAATAAACCAGAGCTTAATAAACAATGAGGAGACTGTTGCACCTACAAAAACGTATGCCCCTCTCAACATTGGGGGTGGTACCTTTCCAGTAATGCAACAGGTCCCACCTGTGTAAGCCCCCTCATTTTGGAATAGGGGTAATTTGGTACTTTTAAATTTATTTTAATATTTTAAAGTATTAATTTATAAAATCTTTTTTTATATATGATACTTTGTCATGGCTTCGATATTTGGAGCAATGCACAATATTTTTCCTTCCAAAAAAAAATTATATTGCTAAGCTTGATTGTATCTAATATATTTGGGACATGTATGTTGTATTTGTTTGATCTTCCCCATGCTCCAAAAATATTGACAAACTTCTAGAACCACGATTACCGTAAAACTGCTTCATTTTGACTAAAACTTGACCCAAACCAAACCCAAACACATGTAGGCATATAGTGCACAAAAATACCCCCATACCCCCATATAGAAATATGCACAAAAATATAGTGCACAAAAATACACCCATATATATATATATATATATATATATATATATATATATATATATATAAATTAATTTATTTTTATTTATAGAAAGTGCCATAGGTGTCATCATTGTTGGCCTAACTACCTAACTACCCAAGATTCTAACCAACCGAATCTCAATCCTAACAAAAAAACCCCATACCTTTTTTCAATTCCACAACATATTCCACATATAAAATATATCCATAAAATATGATCAAATCAATTAAAGATTTAAATCCCACATTTCCAAATTAGGAAACCCCTAGTTTGTTGCATATTCCTATATTTGGATCAAACAAAATCCTAAGTGAATATTTTTGTGACAATCAACTAATTTAAATTTCAGTACCTTACCATATTAAGACTCCACAAAATTCTACCAACATATTTTTAAATATTAAATCAAATCCTAACCACCCACATATTTAAACTACATATATTTATCAACTCTCCAACACTTAAACCTAATTATTAGGTTCGGCCCCCCTTTTTTCTCTCCCTTACAAAGAAAAAAACTCCTTCCTTATATTCTCTCCTTATTATAATTCTTTTCCTCTTCCTCTCTCCTTCCCCACAGGTCACAACTCCACAAAAACCCCAACCGAACCCATTTTTGGCCAAATATTGGCTGCTGGTTGCAGCAGTAGTTCAGACCCCTCCACAGCAGTAAAAAGTCCTAAAAATCCTAGATTTATATTATAATTAAAATTTCCAAGAGCCTTGTCAAGTTTTGGGAGTTTTGGAGTTCGTTTGGTACTCCGTTTGGCCGTAGTCGCGAAAAAGGTCTCCGTCGTAATCACAATTGCGTAAGTTTTTCAACTTTATTTTTTTTCCTATTTTTTCATAAATAAAACCTTGTGTAAATTTATATTAATTATATATTATGTTTATAATTAATTTTACATATTAGATCTATATTTTTATGTATAAAAACTATCACAAACCAATGAACAACCTTGACACGGACACGTCCCATCAAGACTAGTTATAGTTCTTTGATAGTTGCTATATTTTATTGAAGTAAATAACTTTCAGAAATTAAATTAATTCTAGAATATTTAATGTATTAATATCTTATTTAATCATATTTGGATGCCAACATGGAGATTGCATGTCAAGGCTACGTGCCAAAGTTGGTTAGAATGACTAGTTATCGTCCGAAGCAAATAATGGCATGCAATGCCGATGTTTGGTTATTTTTGTTTATTTAGAAATAATTTAAGAATATTAATTATTATTAATTAAGTAATAAATTATGTTAAAATATATGATTAAGAGGTTCCATGCATGTTAGATGAATAAGATAGCAATGGTGCAAGTTTTGCGACATCGATACGTTCCTACGTACATATAGGACTACGTGTAGCCAAACACATGTAAGTTTCTATAAGTATGTATGGTATATCGATGTAAGACACCCTTATAACATATTTTGAGAGTGGCATGGCACGTGTATCTTGGCACATTGTTCAATGCTACGCAACTATTGGATTGTTGGACAAGAACGTCAACTAAAAGTTGAGGTTGTGCAACAATCTTTCGTGTTGTCCTAGAGTAGTTAGCGTGTGTGGTTATTGATTAGAATATATTTAACAGAGCATCTTGGATCTTCTACTCTTCCAGCAGAGGACGTCAGATAGACAACATCGCAGCCACAAACAACAGTCAAGTTTACCTTGCCATGATGTATCACAGTTCCTTGCCTTAATATCTTATTTAGTTATTATAGTTATTTGATATGGTTGATATGTGTGTTTACCCTAGTATCGTGAGACGTTTCTTAGCGTCCGAACAAGATTCGGGTGTCGACGTCGTACGCGGAGTCGAGCAACTTCACTTAGAGAGTTAATACCATAATCTCATTTTACGTGCTTGTATCCTTGCACGTCAGACCGTAGGACACATGACACTATTTCATGTGAAAGAATCATTCTTGAGATATTCATGGTAATTCTGTATAGGATTACAGGACTCATGATATGAGACTTGCATATTATATACATATATCATTATGACTCGTTGTACTAACTAGAGGTCTTGATCTTGCGTGTTATGGACATAAAATGTCGTGGACATGAGAGATGAGGTTATATTGGGTGGGGAAAGACACACCATACTACAGGCTGATTATGTTTATATATATATACTATGTTATTGGAGGTGCCTTAGACTCTGTCCCAGATCTTTGGCATATTTACTGGTGTCATGCCCCGGACCCGCCCGGGCCGCCGCTTCGCCTTGCCTCGCCCCCGTATAGCCGGATTATCGAACCGGGCACGAATCACCGCGCCCGTCCCGTGGGTGTGAGAAAGGGATTTTGTATGGACCACACGAGTGTATCAAGGATGTGATACCGTATGAGCCTGGGGTTGCGCCCGCACAAGGCTAATCGTTTAAGTTGATAATTGGCTATCATCGCATCAATCGAGTAAGCAGCAGAAAGGGACTTGTTGCAATACAATGCATTTAGCCAACTGAGTATTTGGGACAATCGAGGGACTTGGGTTCCTTTATGCAAAGGCATTCGTTCGTTCCATACATTATGCCCCCTTATACGATAGCATCTCGGGGCAGCAATCGAAACCAGGATTTCGGTCTTAGGGACTGTGGCACGCCTATCGCTCCCTCGGACAATCCAGTACCTGTAAGCAAGTAAACTGTTGGTGGGTCAGCACTTTTATAAGTACTGGTGAGATAAAACAACTAAACAAAAACAAGCATTCACTCAAACCAACACTAAGTAATCATGTTATAAAATATTACATTACTAGTGATCTTTCTAGTTTTACCTAGGTTCGTTTTATGCAGTGCTAGTAGAGTCATATTATATTGTTTGGAAACATCTTTGGAAACAGAGTTTCATATGCGATATATAAGCAAGCAATCGTTCATGTTCAGGGTGTGTGCAGCGTATCTCGTGAGACTCCAGGGTCAAATGTATAGCTAGACACACATGCACGATCTTAGGGGCAGTCCATCTATCCAAGCCAACACAATGACTTAGCTATATGCAGGGCAGTCCCCGAGTATCTCAGGATCGGCAGCTGGTTGTACAGCATACCAATGACTCATTCATTTGATGCTAATGGCAGCTGTGACTCATGGTTGCTTTTCACTATCATGGTAGCAGCCGTGACACATGCAGTTCAGCTCTCCACCAAAAGCTATTGTCTGACCGCGTGTAAATGCATGGAACACTATCAAATAAACTCTAGTATACAGACGAGACGAACTATCAGAACAGTTATCTTTGTTGCGGGGCAATCCGACTTATCACTTGAACATATTCAGGCACAATATGGTTCTCTCGAAGCATAGACGATAGTGAACATATTTATGTACTCTAGGAAAGCATTTCAGGATTCTCGTTTAGCAGACTTATCATTTCAAAGATAAGCTATGTGAGTTCGTTCATTAACATGCAAGGCAGGTTCTATCATTCTCTTATAAAAATATTGCAAGTAAAAACTCAGGTTATTATTAAGGCGTGCAAGAATAAGAGAATAAAGTTCTGCCCACTCACCTGAAATATAATGCCGACGCGGAGCGGGGCATTACAACTGGCCCTATGAGATATTACTTGCTACTATGGGCTTTCCGACACAGAGCTTGTAGTGGTTTCAGCCTGAGTTCGAGTGATGTTCTCATGTGCATATCACTTAGATGGTTACAGTAGTTTACCCTTGAGTATGTGGCATTATACTATTTTACTTTGGCATACTTTTTCTTGTACCTTGTTACGTCCCTCTAAGGACCTGGTCCCTTGCCAGTTTTGTAACATAGACCGTTGTGGAGCCTGCCTGGAGTTGCTGATTTGGGTTACTTTTTCATGTGGGCATTGGTACCAGTTACTTATATCATTTCTACTAGAGTTATGCTATTCATTTATATTATTGATTCATCAGCTGATGTAGCCTAGTTTTTATAGACTCATATTTCTTTCTCGAGTCTATTCGAGCTTGTGTGTTACTGGGCGACCGACTTTAGTACATGCAGCTCATTATTGTTATATTCTGTTCATTGTGGATTGAGGCATAGATATTTATATTTACTAGATTATCTAGTTAGTGACCATTATAATACAGCTTATACATATTCGAGTCGGACCAGTGTCTGGTTGAATGTATAGCTGGCATATTACATATTCCTAGTCCTACGTGTTTTGGGACTGGGGCGTTACATATTTTTATGGTGGCCCATGCAGGTCCTGATTAAATTATTTCGGTTGCATTACTGTACCGAACGAACCTGCGTTAGGATAAGTTTGTTAGGATCTCAATCCACAACTGCTATTGGAACTTCCTTTGAATTCTAATTTCGTCCTTGAACCTCAAAATTATATTCATTCATACTTTATTTGAACTCTTATTCATTGATTCTCGTCTTTCTCTATCTCGGAGAGATGAACACTCGTGCGCAGTAATTTTTTCAGAAGATTCTCGTCAAGACGAAGAAGGCATATTTCGTAGAATATTTGTAATAAGAGGGGTACTTGAGTAGGAAAGATTATGGTAGATGATTTCTAGATATTAGAGTTAGAATTAATAAAAGACATGAGAATTAACATTAGCAGTAGGAACCTAAAATAAGGACTCTATTAATTGCCATAGATTATAAGTGATGGGTTACTATTAGATAAACCTTTTGGACGAATGTGAGTTATTTTATGTGAAGGTATAATAATGTATTTTGATGAGATGGTTTGATCTAAGGTGGGTAGGCATCTCGACTAGCAAATTTGGTTTAGAGGTTATACAATTGATGAAGATGAGAATTGTCAAATTCTAGTGCTTTAAGGCTTAAACTTCTATGTGATTTTAAATTTTTTTTGAATGAATATCGAACTATGATAATGTTAATTTGTTAAGGATAATCAATTTATCAATATTAGAGAAATTTAACTAGATGTGAATTAAAAATTTTAAATTTTTCTTGAAGATTCAATTCAAATTTTGGATTTTGAGGTTAAATGAAAGATAGATTGGTTGGATTGAAGATGACTAGCAACCCTCGAAAGATTTTTGTTAGTTGCAAATAAAGAGAATTAATTATTGTGTTAATTAAAATTTAAAATTTTGAAAAAGGATGAGGAGATCATGATAAGACTGAACTTGGACTTTAAATTGGAGGATTTTGTGACATGATAGTTGGTGAATTCAAATTTGATAATTTTGTAAAGTTAATTATTATCGTCTTAGTAATTGAAAAAAAATAGAGGAGTAAGTTTGATAGAACAAATTTTAGAATTCAAATTTTAAATGAGAATATTTTAAAGTCTGTAATTGGATTCAAATTTTAAGAATAGATGGAATTAAATTAAATTTTGAGATTTTGAGGCGATAAAGATGTATTAAAAATTATAAATTTTGAGGATTTAATTTTATCTTAAGATATTAACTAGGATTAGATATGCCATATACTAATTTTTGTTGGGTAGATTTATGATTGCTAGGATTAATGATAGAGGGTAAATTGATTAAGTATGGGTATTATGGATTCGAAAGAATTTTTTTTTTAATAATTGGAGGGATTGAGGAGAAGACTATCTTAAGAATTGAATTTAAAATTTTAAAGTTTGACAACTTTGAGGATGTAATTTAAAAGGTATTATGTGGTAATAGTAAAATATTAATTTTTGGAAAAATTATCATATTCTAGACTTAAAATTTTCTTTGGATATGAAGGGTCTAAATCTAGAAGAGTAAATCTTTGGAATTTAAATTTGGAAGATATAATTTTGAGGATTTGATTTAAAATTTTGAGTATTGGATTTAATTTATAATTTTGAGAAATTTAAGAAGATTTATATTATAGTCCTTGGACTACAAGATGTCGATGTAAAATATATTTAAAAAAAATTATTTTGAAGATTGGAATTAAACTCAAGTTTTGAAAATGTTGAGGACTTGGAATCTCATGGATTAATTGTTGAAGAGATAAAGAAATTTGATCGAGTAGAAGAATGATAATTTTAAAAGTTAAAATTTAATTTAGTTTAAATTTGAGGAGTTTAATTCTTGAAGAGATTAAATTTTGAGGACTTAAAATTTTATTTTTAGTATAAAAATAAAGTTAATATTGAGGACTTTGTAAAATCCCAAAAAGGGATTTGACCCCATTGGTAAAAAAAAAGTGTATTATTAAAAATCTTAAATTACGAGAACGCAATTCTTTTAAGGTGGATAGATTGTAAGCCCCCTCATTTTGGAATAGGGATAATTTGGTACTTTTTAATTTATTTAATTTATTTAATTTAATTTAATATTTTAAAGTATTAATTTATATAAAAAAATTATATATGACACTTTGCCATGGCTTAGATATTTGGAGCAATGCACAATATTTTTCCTTCCAATTTTTTTTATATTACTAATCTTGATGGTACCTAATATATTTGGGACATGGATATTGCATTTTTTTGATCTCCCTCATGCTCCAAAAATATTGACAAACATCAAGAACCACGGTTTTCGTAAAACTGCTTCATTTTGACTAGAACTTGACCCAAACCAAACCCAAACACATGTAGGCATGTAGTGCACCAAAATATCTCCATGTATATATATATATATATATATATATATATATATATATATATATAATTTAAATTAATTTATTTTTATTTATAGAAAGCGTCATATGTGTCATCATAGTTGGCCTAACTATCTAACTATCCAAGATCCTAACCAACCGAATCTCAATCCTAACAAACAACCTCCATACCTTTTTTTCTATTTCACAACACATCCCACATATAAAATATATCCATAAAATCTGAACAAATAAATTAAAGATTTAAATTCCACATTTCCAAATTAAGAAGCCCCTAGTTTGTTGCATATTCCTATCTTTGGATCAAACCAAATCCTAAGGAAATATTTTTGTGACAATCCCCTAATATAAATTTCATCCCCTTATAATATTAAGACTCCATAAAATTCTACCTACATATTTTTAAATATTAAATCAAATCCTAACTACCCACATATTTAAACCACATATATTTATCAACTTCCCAACACTTAAACTTAATTATCAGGTTCGACCACCCTTTTTTTCTCCCCCACGAAGAAAAAAACTCCTTCCCCACGTTCTCTCCCTCTTCTAATTCTTTCCCTCTTCCTCTCTCCTTCCCCACATGCCACAACTCCACAAAAACTCCAACCGAACCCCTTTTTGGCCAAATATTGGCTGCTGGTTGCAGCAGCAGTCCAGACCTCTCCACAGCATCAAAAAACCCTAAAAATCCTAGATTTACATTATACTTGAAGTCCCCAAGAGCCTCGTCAAGTTTCAGGATTTTTGGAGTTCGTTAGGTACTTCGTTTGGCCGTAGTCGCGAAAAAGGTCCCCGCCGTAATCGTAATTGCGTAAGTTTTTCAACTTTGTTTCTTTTTCTAATTTTTTCATAAATAAATTCTTTTGTAAATTTATATTAATGATAGATGATGTTTAAAATTAGTTCCATGCATTAGATCTATATTTTTACATACAAAAACTCCCTCAAACTAATGAACAACCTTGACACGGACACGTCGCATCAAGACTAGTTATAGTTTACGTGCCAAAGTTGGTTAGAATGACTAGTTGTCGTCCGAAGCAAATAATGACATGCAATGCCAATATTTGGTTATTTTTGATTATTTAGAAATAATTTTAGAATATTAATTATGATTAATTTAGTAATAAATGATGTTAAAATACATGATTAAGATGTTCCATGCATGTTAGATGAATAGGATATCAAAGGTGCAAGTTTTGCGACATCGATACGTTCCTACGTACATATAGGACTATGTATAGCCAAACACATGTAAGTTCCTATAAGTACGTTTGGTATGTCAATATAAGACACCCTCATAATATATTTTGAGAGTGGCATGGCACGTGTATCTTGGCACGTTGTTCAATGCTACGTAACTATTGGATTGTTGGACAAGAACGTCAACTGAAAGTTGAGGTTGTGCAATGATATTTCGTGTTGTCCTAGAGTAGTTAGTATGTGTGGTTATTGATTAGAATATATTTAACAGGGCATCTTGGATCTTCTACTCTTCCAGCAGAGGACGTCGGACAGACATCATCGCGGTCACAGACAAGTGTACCTTGCCATGATGTATCACAGTTCCTTGCCTTAATTATCTTATTTAGTTATTATAGTTATTTGATGGTTTATGTGTGTCTTTACCCTAGGGACGTGAGACGTTGCTTAGCGTCCGAACAAGATTCGGGTGTCGACGCCATACGCGGATTCAAGTAACGTCACTCAGAGAGTTATTACCACAATCCCATTTCACGTGCTTGTATCCTTGCACGTCAGACCGTAGGACACTTGACACTATTTCATGTGGCAGAATCCATCTTGAGGTATTCATGGTAATTCTGTATAGGATTACATGACTCATGATATGAGACTTGCATATTATATACATATATCATTATAACTCGTTGTACTAGCTAGGGGTCCTGATCTTGCGTCTTATGGACATGAGACGTGAGGTTACATTGGGTGGGGAGAGACACAACATACTATAGGTTGATTATGTTTATATATATCTACTATGTTATTGGAGGTGCCTTAGGCTCTGTCCCAGATCTTTGGCACATTTACTGGCCCTACGAGATATTACTTGCTACTATGGGCTCCCCGACACAGAGCCTATAGTGGTTTCAGCCTGAGTACGAGTGATGTTCTTATGTGCATATCACTTAGATGGTTATAGTATTTTACCCTTGAGTATGTGGCATTATACTATTTTACTTTGGCATACTGTTTCTTGTACCTTGTTACATCCCTCTGAGGACCTGGTCCCTTGCCAGTTTTGCAGCATAGACCATTGTGGATCATGCCTGGAGTTGCTGATTTGGGTTGCTTTGCCATGTGGGCATTGATACCAGGTACTTATATAATTTTTACCAGAGTTATGCTATTTATTTATATTATTGATTCATCTGCTGATGTAGCCTAGTTTTTATAGACTCATATTTCTTTCTCGAGTCAATTCGAGCTTGTGTGTTACTGGACGGCCGACTTTAGCACATGTAGCTCATTATTGTTGTATTCTATTTATTATGGATTGGGGCATAGATATTTATATTTACTGGATTATCTAGATAGTGACCATTATACTACAGCTCATATGTATTCGAGTCAGACCAGAGTCTGGTCGAATGTGTAGCTGCCATGTTACGTATTCCTAGTACTATATATTTTGGGACTGGGGTGTTACATCTTGTAACTACTTTACAATCGCTTCTCCTCCCGACAGATGATACACAAAAAGCTATTCGGTAACTGCGTTCCCACCTAGATGCCATGACAACTGGGAAAAGCTTCAGAAGCTTTGTATAAGACGGCCTTATCCTCCTGAGTGGAATAGCGTCATTTTTTCATCCAAGTACAAACCACGATCCCTGATTCCATTTGATGGGAAGAAGTTACCCTGTCAATTCATGAACTACTTTGAATCCATGACATGGTATCCACCATGGGACGATGCTTTACTTACTAAAATATTAATCGGAGCTTTAACCAATGTGACTTATGAGTAATTTTTCAGCCTCCCAAACAATTATATCGTGTCGTTTGACGGCCTCCAATAAATTTTTCTTTCCCGATTTTATGACGACATAATGGTCATGACCATGTCAATCCTCATCGACATAACTCAGAGGGAGAAAGAGCTTGCCCATGCCTTCATAGAGCACTTCAGATAGACAGCTCTGAAGATGCCTCTTGGCATACCTGAGTCTCTGCTTATGGACACTTGCAGGCAAAATCTACAGCCGGTAGTAAAATTATACATAGGCACCACACAATATGAAGGTTGGTCATCGTTTATCGCAAGTGCTAACATAGCTAAAAAGAATACAAATGATGTCTATCTACTAGGGATTAAAGTACCTGGTCCTGACGATCTGGGAAGGTGTTCCTAGAATAATAACAGTAACCGCGGCAGTAAAGGAAAAGAGGCCTTTACCGTCAACATCTCCAAAGGATCTTCAACATCCAAGCCGAAGCTACGGAAGTTTCCAAGCGGAATGATGATGACGTTATCGACATCTTCAATGTACTGATGGAGAGCAACAAACTTAAATTGCCCAACGTCAGACGTACTGAGCAGGCAGATAAAGTCAATGACCCAAAATACTGTTTGTTTTATCGATACATGCATCATGCTACTAAAGATTGCTACATATTAAAAAAGATGCATACAACGCTGGTTGATGCCAAGGAAATCATCCTAGACTCTAACAACAAAACGGTCACCGCTAACATGGTGTCACTCCAGTTCGACGACTTTTCGGTGATGAAAGTCCAAGACGACATCGTCCCAAATCCAAAGGTGACACTGGAGATTCTTAAAAAATGTAATCAAGCAGAAGGGTTGGTACTTCTCACTATATCGTGTGATAAAATCATGTGGCTTCATCCAGACCTCCTGCTAGACATGGAAAAGAAAACTGATTCCCAGAGGAAGTAAATGAAGGAAAGGAAGAACAAATCCAAGAAGATCTGTGGTGTGAAGAACCACATAATATGTCACATGGTTCTTTCGGCCGCCAGCGATGAAGCCTTATCCTTTAAAACCCGGTCTAAAAAAACTTATTTATGGGCCTATGATCTAGTACAAGAAGATGCTACTCCATCAAACTCTGTACCTACTATTTCGGTATCACCTGTAGTAGTCCATCTAAACTTACAACGAAGGATAGATTTAATAAGAAGGAGACTTATTTTGACAAGTCTCTGAAAAAGAAATCTCCTCGAGGGTTGGACAAGCCTTATAACTTTGACATATTGGCGCAACTCGCCAATACACCAACAAGGTTGTCAATCTTAGATTTGTTCCATCTCTCTAAAGACATCCGAGATGCTTTAAGCGAAGCATTACAATATGCCGATTCTTACTTGGCTGAAATCAAAACACCAAATGGAGATCATGTTGAATGTCCTCATTGCCATAATATGATGAACAAAATTCCTAACATTACCTTCACCCAGGAGGATATGTTATTGAAGAACAATTGTTATAATAGACCTTTGTACTATACTGGGTACATCGGTGCTATCAAGGTGGATCGTATGCATATTGATCCGGGCTCATCCCTAAACATAATCCTAAGGAGCCTGCTTCAGATCCTCAGGATTCCTATGCATTGGTTGTCTGCAACCAACACAACCATCTGTGGCTTCAACGCTGGGAGGAGCTATCATTTGGGTAAGATTCATCTGAAATATAAGATAGGCGACTTACGGACTAAAGTAACTTGCAATATTCTCAGCATCGATCTATACTACAACGTCTTGCTGGGACGCCCCTGGATACATGAGCACATGATTGTGCCCTCAACTCTACATCAATACTTCAAGTATGTTGACGATGACGATGTTGTTAGAACCGAGTTCGCTGACGTTGATCCATTCAAGGGGGAAGAGTCTTACTAGTCTGATTCGGTGTTGTATAAACAAATACATCGAGAAGAAGATAATGATGCTGATGACGGAGCTGAGACATATCTAGCTACTAAAGGTCCTTTGAAGATCCGTATAAAGGATCATGTTAAGGATACTCCTGCTCCTCGTGTGGTAAACATCCACAAGAAAAATAACCACAATAACCCAGAGCCTAATGTCATTAATCTCAGAAGAAGGACAAAGCCGCCAATAAAAATTGGCCTCTAGAGTATGACTTAAGATTACATCTTTGTATGCCAGTGATGACAATTCACATAAAGACCAACTTTCTCTCATATGATGATCTAATTTTCGAAGTTCCAACATAGAGAAAAGAAGACAAACCTATCATCTTTGGTAGAGTGGATGGTCACAAGGATTTCCTCGTCGATGATCCTGAACTTGACAATGGTAAAATACAACTTTACCATTACAGTCCTCAAGCAAAGGATATCATCCAGAAGATGGGTTACGATTTAAAAAGTAACCAAGGCATGAACTACGGCAAAGGACAACATCTGCCATTACGTTATTTTGCTCTAAATGGCAAGCCAGAAATTTATTACCAACGAACGCGACATGGTTTAGGTTATGTCACTCCCAAAACCATACTAGAGTGCTCAGAAGTTAAAATCAATATGCATTTTTGATCTTCTGAGTCTACTATGTAGGACTCTGATTCTAGTATTAGAGAAGTGTTTAAGAAAACATTATCCGTCAACATGTGTCAGTGGATCAAGTTGAAGACGATGATCAATTACTTAAGCCATTCGAGGTTGAACCTTGGGCTCAAAAATTGGAGTCTCAGTGGGAGCTACATTTTGAGCAACATGAACCGCCTACTGAAGATGAAGTCATTCAAGTCAACCTCGATGACGAGTCTTCAGCCAAGCCTATCTTTATTAGTAAAAGTCTTTCTGGAGAAGATCGAGAATCTCTTATACAACTTATAAGAAAATACATAGATATCTTTGCATTGAGTTACGAAGATATGCCGGATCTAGATCCTTAGATCGTAATTCACTGGCTTAATATCCTTCTTAATGCTAAGCTAGTGAAGCAACAATAACGACGATTTCGTCCAGATATTATGAAAGCAATTGAAGCAGAAGTTAATAAGTTGATAGCAAGCAGCTTCATTCATGAAGAACAACCAGACTGGGTGGCTAATATTGTTCTAGTAATAAAGAAAAATAGGAAGATCCGAGTCTGTATAGACTATCGCGATCTAAACTCAGCTTGCCCAAAAGATAAGTTTCCTCTTCCAATTACTAATGTAATGATCGATAGCACTTGTGGCTTCGAGCGAATGTCTTTCATGGATGGATTCTCAAGCTACAACCAGATCAAGATATTTTCGGATGATGAGAAGCACACATCGTTCTGAACACTGTTGGGGGTATACTGCTATACGTGATGCCCTTTGGTCTGAAAAATGCAGGTGCGACATACCAACGAACTATGATCACATTTTTTTGCAAATATTTACGAAAAATAATGAAATGCTATGTTGATGATATATCAGTATAAAGTCATCTCAAGGGTGATTACCTGCAAGACTTAAGAACAGTGTTCGAATTAATGCTTGCACACTAACTTAAGATGAATCCAACTAATTCCTTTCTGGAGTCTCCAATGGAAAATTTCTTTGATTCATTATAACTTCGAGGGGTGTAACCACCTAAAATTAGGACTAGGGATATTTTTATCATTTTCTTTTTTTGGTTGCTATCATATAGTTATATTAAATTAAGTGGTTAGTTAGAATTACTTAGTATACAATTTTCATGGATAGAATATTCCCTTTAGTTAGATACCCTCCATAACTAATTAGATTTCCTCAATAACCAAACGATTTCATTCATACTAGATCTAGAATTCAAATTAGGAAGAGGAGGGGCAAACTTGTAATTAATTATACTCCAACCAACCCAAATAGTGGCCGGCCTTTTGGAGAAGAATTTCTACTTCATTTCCCCACAAATTACTTCTTCTTCTTCTTCTTCCCGAAGACACCCCCAACTCCAACTAATTCCTACTCCCGACCACTCAATTTCTACTCATGTCCATTCCCATGGAGGCCTGGAGCTTCGAGCACAAGGATGATCATTAGAGAGGAGCCAAGCTAGGAGGATCTTGTCTAATTTATCTTTATTGTGTCTAATTTGGTGGAGCTTCATTGGGACATAACTCCTAATAGGTAAATTTTTTTTTCCTACCAATTCTTATATTAGAAATCAAAATTAAACCCATAGGAACCTACTAATAGTTAGATCCAACCTCATAGGTGGTGAATTAGGTGGTAGAGAGCATATTCCTAGTAGACCCATATATTTTTTATAGGCCATTTGGTGGAATTATGAATTTGTGTCCACAAAGTATTTGTGTGTTATTTCCAAAAGGAATTTGGTGTCTACTTTGGTTTATGCTTGTATCATAGTATCCACAATTGGATACTTGGTGTTCGTGTCATGATACACCATAGTACGTATCGATAGATTTGATAATTTGTGTGTATTGGAGTCTCTTTGTGTCAATTACTCTATATTGCTTTAGATCTAATTGTTCTAGCTATATTCATGTCATATTCTATATAATTTGGTGTTCCAATGGGATTTGGTGTATAGTATCATGATGTATTTGGTGTAGGAAGAAGTATCATAGGTTTTACCATGGTGTGGTTGTGTTGATATTAAGTATCATGGGTGTTTTGAGGGGTGATGATGTGTGTATTTGTGATCAAGAGTTTAGAGGGGGAGGGTTATTTTGTGTGTGTATTGAGATGTGAGTGTCCATTTGGAGATGTGTGTAGTGGAGGAGTAAGGGGGTTCCTGCAGCAGGTTGTTACTGCATTGCCAATGCAGCAGTACTTGAAAGTGCTATGTAGCAGCTGCTTGGTTGCTACATCCTGGAAACAACAATACAGGCAGCAACAGGAGCTTGCTTGAAGTGCAGGCTTTGCACTAGCTTGCAGATTAGTGTAGGACACCCAAACCCAGTAGGTGCAACAATAAGTGTGATAGGTGAAAGAGTGGTTAAGGTAGCTGCAGTAGAGGGATGCTCTGGACTGTGTCCACAACAGCAGTATACTGCTGCAAATTGGACAACAACAGTGCACCAGGCTACCTGCAGCAGCTAATACTGTACAAGATTTGCACAAAAACTACAAGTTGCAGTTCATATTAGCTTGTGCAGTTATGGGTCCAAGTAGTAGAGTTTTGGATATCATCCACTGTGATACCAGTGTGTATCAGAGGGAAGTGGGGTAGTATGTATGTGGTGTGTTTAGTGAGGGTATGCACAGAAGAGTATCAAGAATTATGAATATGTGTATTTATGCATAGGTGTTATAGTGTTTATATATGTATGTGGGGGGAGGGGGGGGTGAAATATATGATTAGCTAGTGTCTGGTGTCAAGTAGTATTAGAGTAAGTATCCTAGAGTATCAAGGATATAATGTGGGTACATGAGTTTCAGGGATAAAAGTAAGTTAAGGGTAAAGTACCAAGGAGTTGTGTTAGGTACTAGAAGTATTAAGGGTATTATTGATATCACTATATACATATTATTTTTTTATTTTTTATTTTATATATATATATATAAAATAAATAACTAAATAAATAAATAAATAAATAAATATATATATATATATATATATATATATATATATATATATATATATATATATATATATATATATATATATATATATATATATATATATATATATATATATGTGTGTGTGTGTGTGTGTGTGGTTAAGGTATTAGAATTAATGTTTAGGTAGTATTATAATTAGATAATGGGTAAGTATCTAGGAGTGTAAGGTATTAGTCAAGCTACTAAGATATTTTAATTTGGGATAAGGTATTGGGTAGTGGTCAGGGTATTGGGTGAGATACTAGGTAATGAATTAAGGTACTAGGTAAATAGCTAATATATATATATATATATATATATATATATATATATATATATATATATATATATATATATATATATATATATATATATATATATATATATATATATATATATATATATATAGGATATGACTAGAAAATCTAGAAATAGCTTGTTGATAGCTAAGATAACTATATAGGCCAACCAAATAGGTATTGGAGAACCCAAAAGTATGTATTGACCTAGTTTTATCCTATTGACCTAGAATTAACATTAAAACCTAAAATAATAATAGTTATGATTATTTTTTTATATTAATTCACCATTTGATAATGTAAATTCATAATATAGGTCACTTGGACTCTGGTATGGACACCGACTTGTGTTTTCAGCTCAGGACCACATGCGAGTACATTCTCAGATTATTTTCTTTACTTGATAGTTGTTATGATACATTTTCTTAGTAATGTTACACTTGATTCCTGAGATGATGGTACACGGATTGGTATAGATCCTTAGTCATGAGATATTGCTCATAGTTAGATCTTGTTCATTGTACTTATATATAGATCTTGCTCATTGTGCTGATATTAGACCTTATACTGTCATTTATATGTTTGTGACGTATTATGGTTTGATCCATTATACTAGTCTGGACGAGAAAAGTGCTAGTTAGATATGTGATCATATCCTTAGACCTTGTGGATAGCCAATCATACCCTTCATGTATGATTGAGCCGTACTTATATAGACCTTGATTCACCTAAGCCAATCACATATCGAACTAGTATTTAAAATACTTAGTTAGTTATAGTTATTTCCTGTTTCATTTCATACTCATTAATTATGCCATACTACTCATGTTTACTTATTCTTATTATTTACCATGCCATGATCCTACTCTTAGTTCTTCATCATGTATTACATTTATTATTACTATTTTATAGTCTTTACATGTAATTGGAACTGTTGTTAGAGTTGTGCTTGTTCCATCCTGACTGGATATATTTTTAGGAGATTGCTTGGAGGATTGGTGTCCCACATGCTATGGACCCCATGCGGGTGAGATTATTGAGATTGACCCTGTTGATTAGGAGGAGCATGAAGTAGTTGCGGGAGAGACCCAGCCCGAGACTGCTTAGTTAGTTAGCTAATATTCTATTTTGCTACTGGATTTGTCTCCGGGAACTATTTAAGATATTAGATGTTATATTGGGATTTAGACTTGATGGTTGTTGTCTTGAATTATTTAGACGAGACTACTTTCACTTGTTATCATATCGTACCTTATCTTCCTTAGCGTGTGTTTGAGTATTATATTGTCATATATATTGTCCTCCTTATGGAGTTGAGATTTTATTGCGTAGATTATGACTATATAAATGTGAGGTATTAGATATCGTTCTACTACCAACAATACAACATAGGCTGGACGTACCTACGACTCATGCTCGATTTTCGGGTGCGGATCGTGGCACATTTTTATGGTGGTCCATGCAGGTCTCGTCTTCGTAAATAATGCATTATCGTGGTAGTACTTAGGCTTAGTCGTACTGTTGCAAGCCTGCAATAGAATATGATTGATGGATTATATGTAGTATGGTAGTCAATCAGGGTAGGATTTCTTGAAAGATTCCTGGTATGACCCTCAAGAATCTTACTATAAACCCTATTTTGAATCTTTTTTCACTTGCTTCCGTTCACCTTCACCTTCACATGTTCGTTATTGAATTTATTTCTTGTATCAAGAAGAACTTTATGGACTATATTGAGGTATAGTTTGATGACGTATTTGGATGAGACAGTAGAAACTATAACCGTCTACCCTAATTATGGAGTCTAGAGTTTATCGCAACCCTACTAGCTGGTGTGGAAAAAATGTAGAGACCTGATTTTGGATATACTTATCTTAGTTATGGAATTTAGATTTTCTTGCAGCCATACTAGTTTGCGTGGCAAAAATTCTATATAACATGATTATAGATGTATGTACCTTATTTATGGACTTTATAGTTTATCAAACCTATGCTTACTAGCGTGGCAAAAATTTTGGGTAACATGATTTCGGATAGACGTATATGATTATCAGATTGTATCTTAAATTTGTTCTTAACATATTATCTCTATCATTCAACCTTGTTATCATTGAATTCTGTTCTATTACCCCTGCCAGCTGAGGATAGAGATACCTTTAGTTCCTCTAGTTCAGTTTACTATAGAGCTTTACCTTCATTAGTTTCTAAGGCAGCTCCTTGGATAATGCAGTAGCTTGGTAACTTGCAGACATGTTGGTGTCAAGTTTGAGTATCAGAGTTGATTATTAGAAGTATAACTTGTGAGTCTGTGAGTGATTCCTGGTTGGGTATGTGAGCATTAGATATCAACGTATAAGCCTGTAAACAACTCATAATGTAGTACCATTTGTAACAATAGTTCTATGGTAGGTGCCAGAGTATAGTTAGTAATTGGTACTAATGGTATCAGAAAATAAGAGTTATGAAGGAGAGTAGTATATCAATTGGTGATTCTAGGTGTTTGTATCAATTTTATCATGTATGTTTTAGATATATATAGATTCATATAACTGTGGGATCTATGTATCAATTGAGTATCATGAATTTGTGTTTAGGTATCAATGAAGCTTGGATATTCTATTGGTGCTTGATACTTGGTTGTGTTATGAGGAAGGAAATGTGTGCTCATAAGATATACTAGTGAGTGTTCCCTGGAAGAGGGGTGCATATAAGTGTGTATGTGAGTGTGCTAGTGCTAGTGCTAGTACTAGATTTGTGTTGTGCTAGGTAATAGGACTTGCGTTGGGTGTCGGGTATTGTGCATTGGTGTGTGTACATATACGTGTGCACATGTATGTGTCTAGTGTGGGGTGTATCACCTAGTGCTTGAGGATGTTGATGTGTTAGTGAGTGGTAGGTGTAGGAGAAGGAAGTAGGGTGTCAAGAACTGTGTGCAAATATGTACAATGAATGGTGTGAGTAAGTGCATAAGTGGTGAAGTGAAGCACAAGTGTGGGTGTTTCATAAGTATCATGAAGTGGGGGTATGGGTATCAGAAATACTAATAATGAGTTAGTGGGTAGGTTAGTACCAAGTTGGTATTCTAGAGAATTAAGTGCATGTATCAAGTATAGTTATGAAGTTAGTGCCTGTGCACCAAGGGTGCCTAGAGTGTGCAAGTATTCAGGGTGTATCAAGGTTAGGATGAGTATTATGTGATATGTATAGTGTATCAGTTTAGTATCAATAAGTATTATTATGTTTGATTGTATCAGTTAGGTGCATCAGTATAATATTGATGTAGGGTATGTAAGGGAGTATCATTGGGAATATGAGTGCAGATGTTCAAGACAGTAAAAAAGAGGGATAACTTGTATGAGAGTAAGTTTCAGTGGATGTGGGTACATTTATAGGTGTATTGGAGTGTGGGAGTAATTATGTATCCGTGAACTGTATGATGGGTAGAATGATACCAGTGTAATATCATGGTGTCAAGTGTGATAGTGTTATAGTGGGTAAGAAGTATTTATATATGTGTATATTGATACCAAGATACATGTGAGCATTCTAGAGTGATTGTTAGGTGTTAGTGTATGGGTTTGTATCCAGATACCAAGATATGAAGAGTATTTTAGTATCAAGATTCGGGGTATCTCAAGTGGCATAAATATTTAGGATACTAGTATCATATGAGATACTTGAGTACCTTGGTATGAGGGTAACATGAGTGTCATGTGTATGAGTTAGTGTCTTATGTTCAGTAGGTGCAGAGTTAGTATGTATCCCAGGTTTATATCTTAGATATATAGAAGTGTATCTTGTATATGTGCACCAGTCATGAGTGTGAGTGTATATAGGTATTTATCTGCAAGTGGAGTGGTTAAGAAATGTTCCTGTGTCTGTAGGAACTGTAAAAGATGGGAGATTGTATATGTGTATTAGAGTGTGAGCTAGAAAAAGTATTGACATACTAGTGAATGTGTTCTTGTGTGTCATAAGGATGTCTAGAAAATCTGGGTGTTTAGTAGAGTATCTTTTCAGTATCAGTAAGAAGAATATTCTAGAGTGTTAGTATAATATCCTAAGTAGTGTGTGGCAGTGGGTTAAGTGTGATCATGTCCTAGAGCTATAGTGCATCACTGATACAAGAAGTAGTAACCCATTATAATAAGTATTGTGGATAAGTTGATGCTTAGTGAATAGTTGGTATAATTATTAGATATAGGTAAGGGGTATCTCTAAAACATAGGTAATTCTCATATCTCTAGGAGGCTCCATCTATTTAAGTACTTCCTATTCCTTATCCTAAAACTTAAGATATGGATGGTTATAGGCTTCTTATTCATATTCCGGAGGATGTATAGGAAACTCTTTTAGAAATTGTAGTTAATTATATTCTCGAGTTATCTTCAATCTTTCTTGGCTTCGTTATATTATTCACGATATAGAGGATTTTTTGGAATCCATTTACCTTGAGAGGTAATATATAATCTCTCGATAATATATCTTCTTCCCGTGCTTGTGCCTACCTTGAGTTTTGTAACTTTTTAGAGGATTCAAGGCCAAGCCATGAATCCATAAGAACATTCCTGTCACGAGCCATATATATTCCTTCCTTCTTCATATTTTCTTCCGGGGTAGTAAATGGTGCTTATTAAAATTTTTAATAGTATATGTTGCCACCTCTTGCAAGACTAATCAAATTTTCTAGCCTAGTTATTCTTTTAATTTCGAGGACAAAATTATTTTAAGGGGGTAGGATTGTAACCACCTAAAATTAGGACTAGGGGTATTTTTATCATTTTCCTTTTTGGTTGTTATCATATAGTTATATTTAATTAAGTGGTTAGTTAGAATTAATTAGTATATAATTATCATGGATAAAATATTGTCATGTCCCAGTCCCAAAATACGTAGGACAAAGAATACGCAGCATGCCAGCCGTATGCATATGACAACACTAATATATGAAAACCATAATACACACGTACGCTGTAATATGAATATTAATTCATAAGTGGTAAATATATTGTCAACAGAAGTCACAGGCATCTATATCTCGTCCACAACACAGTAAAGAAATATCAAAATAAATAACTAAAGAAGTCTCAGGTACGAAATATCAAAAGTATAATAGTCGGGTGGAGACAAATCCACTGTCCATCGTCTATATCAAAACTAAAATGATAGAGGAGATCAGAACCGCAATATAAAATAATGTCAGACAAAAAAAACTACAACTAAGATATCCATCAGCAATGAAGTAATCACTGGTACTCCGAAGGTAAGACCTCCTCAACAGTGAATGATACATTGGGCCCGGGTCCGTACTCCTACGGATACTCCTCTATACCTAGAAAGGGACCAGGTCCTCAGAGGGATGTAACAAGATACATAGAAGCATTCCAATAAGTATTAAAAATAAACATCCAAAGGGTCGCCTAACCGTCTATGTGAATGCACTTTTGAGAACAACTTTCCAATACGTGGGTTATCTGGCTAAAACTGGGATTGGCGTGACTCTCTCGGAGAATCAAGGGCCTAAAAAAATATAACGTCTCTCGGGCGTCAAGGTCGCCTATAAATAATATAAGGGTCATCTGACCATGCATCTCCAGCGGAACGTACGGGTTACAAAAAAAAGTATAAATGAGCCCAAATGCCTTACTTGATATTCTTTCCACCCCATGCTCTATTTCTGTCACATCCATGATACAATGATACCTCTAATAACTGCTAAGTCTTCTAGCATACAAATTTATTAGCAGTTATTCCCTATCGCACGTCCCATACGTACAGGTGGCCAACCCATCACGCAAGTATGTGTCCTATATGAGACTCACACTCGTGTAACATATGTGTTACAAATAATGAAACATAAGATGCCTCAAAATCATGCGTTGGCCTCTTAACTCTAGGTCAATATGCATAATATAAAAAAAGATAAAAGACGACGCAACCGTCGTTGCACCCAAGTTATTCTCGGACGTGCAATTCTATATAGCAAAATAAATAGAAATAAATAACAAAAAATAAATATGCAATAAATGAATGTAACTAAACATTACTATGGCAATGTATACTTGCCTGACAAGCAATCTGTGTAATATAAGCGTCTAGACGTCAAGCACAAGGGATCAAGAACCACTGCCTCCGAATGGAACATCTCTGGATGCTCAAATAAATATCACCAACATCTCTGGGATCAGCGAGATAGTCAAAAAACTCTATCCTTTCATCCAATTTGGACACTAGGGCTAAACGGTAATTTCAGATAAAATGGGGGTCCATATGTGAGCCATTTTTATCGAAATGTGTGCCAGAGATAAAGGTCTCTAAATGGGACAAATTATAGGTCAAACAAATCCAAAATGATGATACAAACTCAATGGGAGTCCAATTTTGAATTTTGGTGAGCCGATCACAAATTCACCCTTCAAGTCAAACCGTGGGGCCCGTAAATAGGCAGCTCGATCAACTATCTCAGAATAGCGTAAAACTTGGATCACAGGACTAGAGTGATACCACGAATCCAATGGTATAAGTTTTGTCGTATTTCGACGAGCATACACAAAGTAGGTGGTTATTTGCAAAAGTTGTGATACGAGAACTTTTTACGGATATGGGTTGATTCTGACGCGCACACACGTCTGAATCAACTTTTACGAATGTTCGCACGTCAAGATATACCATACGCTCCTTTCAGAATAATTGGTACATGCTGTGGTGGTCCGATTTTGTTGGGACGCACTCCGTATCACAAGTTTTCAAGTTTAGAAAAGATAGTTTTTGGTCGAGTTTGAGCAGGTTTAATTCAGCGATTAAAGCAACTAAATAAAAACTAAAAGAACAAAATTATTCTGGTATATGTGGTCTTTAACTAGGAAAAAGAAAATTAGGTTTTGGTTCATTGGTTTGGAAGACAATTGCCTTCTAATATGGGCTTCTGACTCAATTTTTTGAGTGTCCTAGATTATAATAAAAACAGGTTTTTCGAAAAGTTAGGAAGAATTTTAAAAAGAATTAAGGTAGCTCGAATAAAACTACTTGAAGGCATTAGAAGGTGTTCATGTTGTGATTGAATCTAAATAACTGGACCTAAATTCGGTCTCGTATACAAGAAGAAATTCAGCAGGAAAAAAGGGTACCTGGGTCAGTGGCGGCGATGGCGGGTGGCTCTACGGCGGCGGTGCAGGGATCATGTAGGGTCGCAGGTGAAAGAGAAATTAGGGTTAGGGTTAGGGTGTGATATATATATATATATATATATATATATATAGGGAAAGAGGGGTTATGCGGTCGAATTTCATCCGCGGGGTGAAGGCCGGGTTGGGAATTGTCACGACCCGCACCCGAAAATCGGGCATGAGCCGTGGGTACGTCCAGCCTACGTCGCAGAATCGGCGGTAGAACGCTGTAAAGGTCCGTTCTAGGTCAACCAACTATCTAGATAACTCACAGAAAAATCCGGCATGACCTCTCCAAAAGGAGGGCAAAACCACGCAATATATATATGAATCTCAATCACAAAATCTAGGGGAGAAATAAGCACGATATGATATAAACAAAGAAAATCAGAACCAAGAGAGCAAGACAATCCAAAATAATACAGTCCAGGTCTAAAAGCTACAACATCTCACAGAAGCACAAAAGAATAAGTACAGTCATCCAAAATACAAACCACTGGAAAACCCAGGAAACCCACCTAGCTAACTAGGGTGCTATCGGCGTCTCCTCGGCGCACTCCTCCTCGGGGTCACAACAGTCGTCAATACCAGGCCCGTAGAACGTAGGGCAATAGTCCTCAGGATCCTCTGGAAAAAATATGCCCAGTCAGGACTGGAGCGAAGTACATAACTCTGAAAGCAACTCCAAATACATGGTAAGGTGTATATGACGAGCAATAGAAAAGTAATCAAGATGCACAGGAAATAAATATATGCTGGAGCACAATAAGTAGCTGCAATATAAACTGGAGAACAATACAAGTAGTGGAAAAGTAACTACAGGTGAGAAACATGAATACTAGCTAAGTGCCTTGAGCACAAGTTCGTTATATGATCGGCTTAGGTTGCACATGAAAGTCACTACGATAACTCCGTTATGCGTGAGTTGTATAACCGACATACACATGAATACTGTTTGGCTTTGATCATATAACCAACTCACTACTCCCCTCCCCCACTAATACCATTGGATCCAACCACAACACGCTACGTACATGATAATAGCTCGCGCACATGAAGGCGAGAGCACAAGAAGCACATGATAGCACATGATAATCAATACCCGAAGCACATGATGAAATACACGTGATAGAGTACCCGCTGAACACGGTAAGGGGGATAGCACCTCATGACGGGATCCACTAGTACCAGCTCGTGTAATAAAGTGTCAGAATCAAGTATTACAGTTCTAGAACAGGTGATATAAACGCTATCATGAAATGGAAACTATCAGAGGTAGGTACTCGCCTGATGTCCTGAGCAACTGATGAGGATCGAGGTACGGACCGGTGACGCAAGGACCTAATGCGAAAAGCAAGGATTAAACAGGGTTCTAAGCATTTAAACTGATATAAAATAATTAAAAACAGGCTTCTAGGGCTATTCTAGGTCGAACGGGTCAAACCGGTGAAAATCGGGTCAAAAAGTCAACCCGGGGTCCAAAAAGTCAACTCTAGGTCAAAACTAGGTCAAACGTTGACTTTTACGGTCAACGGGGACAAATTTGGTCAAAGCTAGGTCAAACTAGGGTGCCCCTGAAATTCTAGGTCAAACCGAGCTCATTAAGCCACTAAACTCACAAACTCGCCTAATCGAGATACCGGGATACCCTCGGTATCCGATACCTCGCCCTAGGCCATGCACCCCGCCTAAACCCGCTAAAACCTATGCTAGCACGCGTAATTATATATATATAAACATATAAAAATCACTCCCAAGCATTTCCTAGGCTAATGCTCAAATACCCCGCTCGAAACTCAATACCTTGAATATCTCAAGGTATCGAGATACCTCGGTATCTCAAGGTATTGAGGTTTCGCCCTAAGGCCCTCTAACTAGCTATCTAGATATTAATTATGCACCTAGTTATTAATCTAGGCTAGGTAATATAGATATCTACTATATTTATATATATCTAAGTATGTATATACCTATGTATATAGATATCCACACACATACCCAATTACCCATACCTTACCCAACATAACATATATATATATATATATATTACCTATCAAGATATCTATCTATATATATATAAGTATAGGTATATAGTTATCTATATCTTAGGTAGATATATCTAAGTATCTAGCTATCTACCTATCTAGTATCTATCTATCTAAATACCTAGCTATCTATCTATCAATATATCTTATCTACCTAACTACTTATCTATATATCTAATCTATAATACTATCTATCTATCTATCTATCCTACTATCTATTAAACCCATTTCTAACCATCTTCCTATCTATCAACATAGGTATATACATATCAATCTCTCACTCTCCCTCACTAGCTCTACTGCTACTGCTCCCTGTGCTCAAAATGCTGCTGCTGCTCGCTGTTATTGCTGCGCTGCTGCTGTTCCTCTTGGCACTGCTGCTGCTGCAGTTCCCTGCTGCTGCTGTGCTGCTGCTGCAGTGCAGCAGCAGCTGCAGCCACTGCTTGCTGTTATTGCTGCGCTGCTGCTGCTCCTCTTGGCACTGCTGCTGCTGCTGCTGCTGTGCTGCTGCTGCAGTGCAGCAGCAGCTGCAGCCACTGTTTGCTGTCCCCCCCCCTTTCCTCTCACATACACACACACACACACCCATATATATACATATATATATATCACTATCTATATATATATATACATACATATATATCTATATATATAACTACTAGATAGATATATATATACACACTCTAAACACTCTCTAACACACACACCTACACTCTCACAAACACACTAATACACACACTCACACACTAATACACACACACACATAAATATATATACATAGCTACATATATATATACACTTAATATATATATATATATCTACACACACTCTCAACTATATGTATATACATACACCTATATATATATATACACATACACACACACAAGCACACTTACACATATACATATGTATATATACACATAGACATATACATATACAAGTACATAAATATAAATACACACACACATATATAAATATATATATAACACACATACATATATATAAATATATATATATAGACACATATCAATACAAACACAACCACGCACACAACACTCAAACCACACGCCCTACTCACGCCCAACGACCCCGACACTCACCAATACCCTAAAATATATAAAATATAGCCTAAAAACTCTAGCACACACTCTCCGATACTAACCCAACGCGCGCACAAAGCCGAAACGAGGAAACCAAGTCGAAATGGCCGTTCGGTCATTTCGACGAACACGTGGTGCGCGGCTCGGACAACCTCCTGAAACGCACACCAAACGAACTCGGAATCGGCCCAAAATTTACCCACGTGCTCTACACGACGTCTAGATCCTAGAAAATGCGCTCCCACGTCGATTCTAGGCCCGTGGCAGAAACGCACACGCACTTAGAATCGGCGACGACGAAAAGCCCTAATTTCGCCCGAAACGTCCGTTTCTCCGCGACACGGCTTGCCGTGTCCGAACGGAGACACGCACTCACCCTCTAGACACCCGACAACGTCTATCTAGGTCCATCTAACCTAGGGCATCACCCAAAATTGGGCCAAATTCGGATTCCATCCGAATTCGACACAAAACCTAATGTCAAAGTTTCTAAACTCACCCAAACTAGTTCCAACTTCCTCCTACGGGTAGGGTTAGGGTCTAGGAGGGTTCTACAACACTAATTATACTACACAAAAATAATTAGGAAGGGGAAAGTTAGGTTTTACCTCTTGGGAGTTGGAATTCCAAGGCCAAAGTCTCACAATCCCTAGAATTCACCTCCCTCAAGCTCCAAGCCACCAATTCTAGCTCTCACACTAGATCTAAGCTCCTCACACCTAGGTTAGAGAAAATGCAAGGTGAGGGTTAGCTTAAGGAAGAAGGAATGAAAGAAAGAAAGAAGAAAAGTGGAAGAAAACTTACTTTGGAGGAAGAAGGAGAAGAAGAAGAAGAAGAAATGAAGAAGAAGAAGTGGAAGAACACAAAGCAAAGGGGAGGGGCTGCTGGTTTTCTCACGGGTGGGGGGTAGGTAGGCCGGCCATGTAGAAATAAATAGGTACATAAGTCACCAAATTCCCAAAATGCCCCTATTCACTTAGTTTTGGGTTCCGGGTTCCAAATGCGCTCAAACTAGTTCCAAATCTCTCCAACTAACCTCCTAAAAATAAAATAATAATTCTAAGCCCCAAAATAATTCTCACAAGGGTGTGGGCTGGGTCGGACATGGGTCCACTAGGGTCTGACATGGGTCCAGGCTAGCCAAAACCCTAAAACAATCAAAATAAAAATAAGACAAGCACTAATTAATTATAAATATAAATAATTAAATATAATACACTATTTATCAAATAAAAAAAAAATATACCCTATTTTCTAGAATTGGGTAGTGACAAGCCTACCCTCCTTAAAATAATTTCGTCCTCGAAATTAAAAGACGAAACTAGGACAGGAATGCAAAGAAAGAACCATACCTCAGGGCTCGAAGAGATAGGGGTACAGCTCGCGCATTTCATCCTCCCTCTCCCAGGTCGACTCTCCTGGAGAGTGATGCCTCCACGCGATGCGAACCAAGGGAATAGTCTGGTTCCTCAACACCTTCTCCCCGATCCAGAATCTCCACCGGCTGCTCTGGATAGCTAAGGGTAGGGCCCACTGCGATCTCCGAGTGATCCAATACGTGACTGGGATCCGCCATGTACCGTCTCAGCTGCGACACGTGGAACACATCATGAACTCCCTCCAGCGTAGGCGGCAACTCAAGCCTATACGCCATGGCGCCGACCCTCTCGAGGATACGGAAGGGTCCAACGAAACGTGGGCTAAGCTTCCCGCCTCCACCGAAGCGAATAGTGCCCCGCGTCGGAGAAATCCTCAGGAACACCAGATCTCCAACCTAGCACAAACAAGGTCTCTGCACTTAGTCTAAAACAAGCAATCACAAACAAACACAAGAACAAAATCTAGATTCTAAGCTATACCTCGAACTCCAAAGGTCTCCGGTGGCTATCGGCCCAATGCCGCTGCCTGTCCTGCGCCACCCGAAGTCTATCTCTAATGAGCTTGACCTTCTCCGCTGCATCAACCACCATCTCCGGGCCAAGCAAAGCTCTCTCACCTACATCATCCCATGATAACGGAGTGCGACACCTCCGTCCATACAACGCCTCAAAAGGTGACATCTCGATACTGGCTTGGTAGCTGTTGTTGTAAGCAAACTCTACCAAGTGCAAGTGATCCTCCCAAGAGCCTCTGAAATCCAAAACACAGGTCCGAAGCATATCCTCAAGTGTCTGAATGGTCCTCTCTGACTGACCATCTGTCTGTGGGTGATACGCACTACTAAACTTGAGCTGGGTGCCCAAGCTAGCCTGCAGACTCCTCCAGAAATGCGAAGTAAAGCGACTGTCCCGATCTGATACTATGCTCACTGGAACTCCATACAGTCTGACTATCTGGCGCACATACATCTCTGCTAGTCTCTCTGCAGACGTACCCACTTTGAATGGTAGAAAGTGGGCCGATTTGGTCAACCTGTCCACGATGACCCAAATCGCATCTTTCCCGCCTGGAGAACGGGGAAGTCCAGAAACAAAATCCATGGTCACATGCTCCCATTTCCACTCCGGAATGGGTAACGGCTGGAGTAAACCTCCTGGCCTCTGCCTCTCCGCCTTCACCTGCTGGCACACTAAGCATCGGGATACGAAGCGTGCTACCTCCCGCTTCATCCCGTACCACCATACATGCTGTCTCAGATCTCTATACATCTTGTTGGCACCTGGATGCATAGAGTACTGGGATCGATGCGCCTCCTGGAGAACCTCCTCGCGCAACGACCCTCTCGACACACACAACCTGGTACCGTGCCGCAAAGAACCATCATCAGCAATGGTGAAGTCGTCTGCTAAACCCATCTGAACCTGCTCCCTGATGCTCCTTAGGGACTCATCCTCAAACTGTGTAGCCCTGATCCGGTCTACCAACTCTGACTGAATTCGCAGTCCCCATATCTGCATCTCAACTCCAGGCACTATCACCTCAATGCCCAAGCTCTCTAGATCTGCCAGAAGATAACGATCTGTAGTCAGGCACATAGCTACCGGATACCTGCTCAATGCATCTGCAACTACGTTCGCCTTCCCTGGATGGTACTACAATGATATGTCGAAGTCTTTCATCAACTCCAACCATCTCCTCTGCCTCATGTTCAGCTCTTTTTGGGTAAACACATACTTCAAGCTCTTGTGGTCTGTGAAGATCTCCACACGCTCTCCGTATAAATAGTGTTTCCACAACTTCAGAGCAAAAATGACCGCTGCCAACTCCAAATCATGGGTAGGGTAATTCTTCTCATGAGGACGTAATTGCCTGGAAGCATAGGCAATCACCCTCCCATTCTGCTGCAACACACAACCCAGTCCCTTCCCTGATGCATCACTATAGATAGTGAATCCTCCAGAACCTGATGGCAACGTCAACACTAGAGCTGTCGTCAACCTCCTCTTCAGCTCATCAAAGGCGATTTGGCACTCCTCTGACCAAACAAACTCCACGTCCTTCCGGGTCAGCCTGGACAACGGCTCTGCAATCCAGGAAAAATCCTGAACAAATCTCCTGTAGTAGCCTGCCAGTCCCAAGAAACTCCTGACCTCGGCTACTGAACTCGGAGCACTCCACGCCTCAACTGCCACGATCTTTCTCGGATCCACCGAGATACCCTCTCCAGTCACCACATGACCAAGGAATTCAACCTTGTCAAGGAAGAACTCATACTTCGAGAGCTTTCCATAAAGCTCCTCCTTCCTGAGAGTCTCCAGCACTATCCTCAGATGCTCCTCGTGCTCCTCTGGGGTCTTCGAATACACCAAGATGTCATCTATAAACACCACCACAAACCTGTCCAGATGCTGATGGAACACCTTGTTCATCAGATTCATGAACACTGTCGGGGCATTAGTCAACCCAAATGGCATCACCAAGAACTCATACTGTCCATATCTGGTCTGAAAAGCTGTCTTCGAAATATCCTCCTTCCTGACCTTCACCTGGTGGTAGCCTGTCCTCAGATCAATCCTGGAAAACACCCTCGCTCCGCTCAACTGGTCAAATAGATCATCAATACGCGGCAGCGAATACTTGTTCTTGATTGTGAGGCTGTTCAGAGCCCTGTAGTCGATACACATCCGTATCGACCCATCCTTCTTCGGCACAAAAAGTACCGGAGCACCCCACGGAGAAGAACTAGATCTGATAAATCCCTTGTCCTGAAGCTCATCCACCTGCTTCTTCAACTCTATCAGCTCACTGTTGCTGACTCTATAGACGTGCTGGGATATCGGCTCCGCACCTGGCACCAAGTCTATAGAGAACTCCACGTCTCTGTCCGGAGGTAACCCTGGCAACTCCTCCGGAAAGACATCCATATACTCCTCTATCAGTGGATGTAGCGACCTCGGCTCTACCACCAGGGCTCCGCAGAAGACTCCCTCGGTCTGCTCCGCTGCTCCTCTGGCAAACTGAAACTCTGGCTCACCCGGCGGACTAAACAAAACTCTGCCTCCACGACAATCTATACTAGCACAATGCGTACTCAACCAATCCATCCCGAGTATAATATCGTAGCTCGGAAGTGGCATTACGAGTAGGCACACACTCAACTCCCGGCCTCCCAAGGTAACTCTCCGGTCTCTGCAAACATCACGGACTAGGATGATACCACCCCCGGTCGTGATCTTACAGAGTCTAGCTAAAGGTTCAGCAACAAGATGGTGTCTAACAGCAAAAGATACAGACACAAAGCTATGGGAAGCACCGGAATCAAATAAAGCAAGTGCTGGAATAGAATCAAGGAGAACAGAACCTGAGATAACATCACCAACTGGCTCGGCCTCGTCCACTGTCAGGGCAAAAGCTCGCCCCTGCTATCCTCCTCGGTGCTGCTGCTGGTGCTGGGCGAACCTCTGCTGCTGAGTCTGCAAAGGCGGTCCTCTCTGCTGCGCTGCAGGTGCTCTGGCTGGTGCCCTCTGAGCGGCTCCTCCGTCCTGAGCTGTACGGGCAAGCGCTGAAGGATAATCCTTCAGCTGGTGGTCTGCGGCGCCACACAATAAATATCTGCCAGCCTCTTTCTGCATATGTCCCATCCGTGCCCTGGCTTCTTATAGAAAGGGCAAACGATGGGCTGCCTCTGGCCCTGCTGCTGACCCTGCCTCTGCTGCTGAGGCACCTGCCGGAAGGGCGCACGACCCTGACCCTGGTGCTGCTGGGTCTGCTGGAATGGCCTCTTGGCTGGGCCTGCACTGCTGCCTGCTCCGGAAGCATCTCTGCTCCTCTTCGTCTTCAGCTCCAAATCATCCTCAGCCCTCTGAGCGTCGCTGACAATCTGCTCGAAGGTCGCCTCGCGGTCGCTCCTAGTCAAGGACTTGACCGCCATGACTAAGCCCTTGCGAAACTTCCGCGCCTTCGCTGCCTCTGGCAACCCCTCAACAAATCTGCCCAGACGGCAGAACTCCGCTACATACTCATCCACTAGCATACTCCCCTGGACGAGCGCCTCGAACTGACTCTCTAAGGCACTGAGAGCCACGTCCGGGAAGAACTTCTCCTTGAAAAGCTTCTTGAAAGCCTCCCAAGTCAATCCCGGAGCTGCTATCCGCGTATCCGTGCGGAACCAAGTGAGGGCAAGGTCGAACATCTGGCTGCCCGCTGCCTCTATCTGCATGCTGGCTGGGATCATCGCCAGCCTGAAGATGCCCTCTATATGCTCGATCCAGTCGTCGGCGTACAGAATCCCCTCTGTGCCGCGGAACTCCTTAGGCCGCATCCTCTAAAAATCGATGATAGTACCCGGCCTAGGATACTGAGCCTGCTCTGGCTGTGGCTGGATCTGAGCCACTCTGTCGACCGCTGTCAAAGCCACCTGATGAGCATTCTCAATGCCCATCCTCATAACATCTGCCTGGCGGTGCTGCGCATCCATCATCTCTCGGAAGAATGCGAACAACTGCGTGGCATCTACTGGCGCAGGCGGTGGTGGAGGAGGTACCACCGGGACAACTGGGGTGGCTCTCGGATCAATGGGAGTAAGGGGATCTCCGAGAGAAACTGACGCTCCCTCAACCGCAGGAGTGGCGAGTGGAGCGGTAACAGCTGCCGGAAGTCGAGCAGGTCGAGAGGTGGCAGACCTCTCGGTGGCAGCTGCTGGGGCGGTGCGCTGAGATCTGGTCTTCGGAGGCATCCTAAACACAGATCAAAAGAAGTCAATATAGTGCAAGAAACGATAACATCAATGAAAGACAGTAATATTGCAAAAGAAATAATTTCAGGAAAAATTAAGATAGCAAGAAAAATCAGGAGGGGTCCTAGTTGTGATTGAGCACACTCTCTCTCAGCCTATCTCCTATATCCTACTGCCAGTAAACTAAAAAGCAGAGACCTGCATGGGCCACCACCAAAAACGTGTCACGACCCGCACCCGAAAATCGGGCATGAGCCGTGGGTACGTCCAGCCTACGCCGCAGAATCGGCGGTAGAACGCTGTAAAGGTCCGTTCTAGGTCAACCAACTATCTAGATAACTCACAGAAAAATCCGACATGACCTCTCCAAAAGGAGGGCAAAACCACGCAATATATATATGAATCTCAATCACAAAATCTAGGGGAGAAATAAGCACGATATGATATAAACAAAGAAAACCAGAACCAAGAGAGCAAGACAATCCAAAATAATACAGTCCAGGTCTAAAAGCTACAACATCTCACAGAAGCACAAAAGAATAAGTACAGTCATCCAAAATACAAACCACTGGAAAACCCAGGAAACCCACCTAGCTAACTAGGGTGCTATCGGCGTCTCCTCGGCGCACTCCTCCTCGGGGTCACAACAGTCGTCAATACCAGGCCCGTAGAACGTAGGGCAATAGTCCTCAGGATCCTCTGGAAAAAATATGCCCAGTCAGGACTGGAGCGAAGTACATAACTCTAAAAGCAACTCCAAATACATGGTAAGGTGTATATGACGAGCAATAGAAAAGTAATCAAGATGCACAGGAAATAAATATATGCTGGAGCACAATAAGTAGCTGCAATATAAACTGGAGAACAATACAAGTAGTGGAAAAGTAACTGCAGGTGAGAAACATGAATACTAGCTAAGTGCCTTGAGCACAAGTTCGTTATATGATCGGCTTAGGTTGCACATGAAAGTCACTACGATAACTCCGTTATGCGTGAGTTGCATAACCGACATACACATGAATACTGTTTGGCTTTGATCATATAACCAACTCACTACTTCCCTCCCCCACTAATACCATTGGATCCAACCACAACACGCTACGTACATGATAATAGCTCGTGCACACGAAGGCGAGAGCACAAGAAGCACATGATAGCACATGATAATCACTACCCGAAGCACATGATGAAATACACGTGATAGAGTACCCGCTGAACACGGTAAGGGGGATAGCACCTCATGACGGGATCCACTAGTACCAGCTCGTGTAATAAAGTGTCAGAATCAAGTATTACAGTTCTAGAACAGGTGATATAAACGCTATCATGAAATGGAAACTATCAGAGGTAGGTACTCGCCTGATGTCCTGAGCAACTGATGAGGATCGAGGTCCGGACCGGTGACGCAAGGATCTAATGAGAAAAGCAAGGATTAAACAGGGTTCTAAGCATTTAAACTGATATAAAATAATTAAAAACAGGCTTCTAGGGCTATTCTAGGTCGAACGGGTCAAACCGGTGAAAATCGGGTCAAAAAGTCAACCCGGGGTCCAAAAAGTCAACTCTAGGTCAAAACTAGGTCAAACGTTGACTTTTACGGTCAACGGGGACAAATTTGGTCAAAGTTAGGTCAAACTAGGGTGCCCCTGAAATTCTAGGTCAAACCGAGCTCATTAAGCCACTAAACTCACAAACTCGCCTAATCGAGATACCGGGATACCCTCGGTATCCGATACCTCGCCCTAGGCCACGTACCCCGCCTAAACCCGCTAAAACCTATGCTAGCACGCGTAATTATATATATATAAACATATAAAAATCACTCCCAAGCATTTCCTAGGCTAATGCTCAAATACCCCGCTCGAAACTCAATACCTTGAATATCTCAAGGTATCGAGATACCTCGGTATCTCAAGGTATTGAGGTTTCGCCCTAAGGCCCTCTAACTAGCTATCTAGCTATTAATTATGCACCTAGTTATTAATCTAGGCTAGGTAATATAGATATCTACTATATTTATATATATCTAAGTATGTATATACCTATGTATATAGATATCCACACACATACCCAATTACCCATACCTTACCCAACATAACATATATATATATATATATATATTACCTATCAAGATATCTATATATATATATAAGTATAGGTATATAGTTATCTATATCTTAGGTAGATATATCTAAGTATCTAGCTATCTACCTATCTAGTATCTATCAATCTAAATACCTAGCTATCTATCTATCAATATATCTTATCTACCTAACTACTTATCTATATATCTAATCTATAATACTATCTATCTATCTATCTATCTATCCTACTATCTATTAAACCCATTTCTAACCATCTTCCTATCTATCAACATAGGTATATACATATCAATCTCTCACTCTCCCTCACTAGCTCTACTGCTACTGCTCCCTGTGCTCAAAATGCTGCTGCTGCTCGCTGTTATTGCTGCGCTGCTGCTGCTCCTCTTGGCACTGCTGCTGCTGCAGTTCCCTGCTGCTGCTGTGCTGCTGCTGCAGTGCAGCAGCAGCTGCAGCCACTGCTTGCTGTTATTGCTGCGCTGCTGCTGCTCCTCTTGGCACTGCTGCTGCTGCAGTTCCCTGCTGCTGCTGTGCTGCTGCTGCAGTGCAGCAGCAGCTGCAGCCACTGTTTGCTGTCCCCCCCCCCTTTCCTCTCACATACACACACACACACACCCATATATATACATATATATATCACTATATATATATATATATATATATACATATATATCTATATATATAACTACTAGATAGATATATATATACACACTCTAAACACTCTCTAACACACACACCTACACTCTCACAAACACACTAATACACACACTCACACACTAATACACACACACACATAAATATATATACATAGCTACATATATATATACACTTAATATATATATATATCTACACACACTCTCAACTATATGTATATACATACACCTATATATATATATACACATACACACACACAAGCACACTTACACATATACATATGTATATATACACATAGACATATACATATACAAGTACATAAATATAAATACACACACACATATATAAATATATATATAACACACATACATATATATAAATATATATATATAGACACATATCAATACAAACACAATCACGCACACAACACTCAAACCACACGCCCTACTCACGCCCAACGACCCCGACACTTACCAATACCCTAAAATATATAAAATATAGTCCGAAAACTCTAGCACACACTCTCCGATACTAACCCAACGCGCGCACAAAGCCGAAACGAGAAAACCAAGTCAAAATGGCCGTTCGGTCATTTCGACGAATACGTGGTGCGCGGCTCGGACAACCTCCTGAAACGCACACCAAACAAAATCAGAATCGGCCCAAAATTTACTCACGCGCTCTACACGACGTCTAGATCCTAGAAAATACGCTCCCACATCGATTCTAGGCCCGTGGCGGAAACGCACACGCACTTAGAATCGGCGACGACGAAAAGCCCCAATTTCGCCCGAAATGCCCGTTTCTCCGCGACACGGCTTTCCGTGTCCGAACGGAGACACGCACTCACCCTCTAGACACCCGACAACGTCTACCTAGGTCCATCTAACCTAGGGCATCACCCAAAATTGGGCCAAATTCGGATTCCACCCGAATTCGACACAAAACCTAATGTCAAAGTTTCTAAAATCACCCAAACTAGTTCCAACTTCCTCCTACGGGTAGGGTTAGGGTCTAGGAGGGTTCTACAACACTAATTACACTACACAAAAATAATTAGGAAGGGGAAAGTTAGGTTTTACCTCTTGGAAGTTGGAATCCCAAGGCCAAAGTCTCACAATCCCTAGAATTCACCTCCCTCAAGCTCCAAGCCACCAATTCTAGCTCTCACACTAGATCTAAGCTCCTCACACCTAGGTTAGAGAAAATGCAAGGTGAGGGTTAGCTTAAGGAAGAAGGAATGAAAGAAAGAAAGAAGAAAAGTGGAAGAAAACTTACTTTGGAGGAAGAAGGAGAAGAAGAAGAAGAAGAAGAAATGAAGAAGAAGAAGTGGAAGAACACAAAGCAAAGGGGAGGGGCTGCTGGTTTTCTCACGGGTGGGGGGGTAGGTAGGCCGGCCATGTAGAAATAAATAGGTACATAAGTCACCAAATTCCTAAAATGCCCCTATTTACTTAGTTTTGGGTTCCGGGTTCCAAATGCGCTCAAACTAGTTCCAAATCTCTCCAACTAACCTCCTAAAAATAAAATAATAATTCTAAGCCCCAAAATAATTCTCACAAGGGTGTGGGCTGGGTCGGACATGGGTCCACTAGGGTCTGACATGGGTCCAGGCTAGCCAAAACCCTAAAACAATAAAAATAAAAATAAGACAAGCACTAATTAATTATAAATATAAATAATTAAATACAATACACTATTTATCAAATAAATAAAAAAAAAAACCCTATTTTCTAGAATTGGGTAGTGACAGGAATGGTTTTGCTTCTGCTGTTGTTGCCTATTCGGTTGTTGTATGCTAAGGTAGATGGTTTGTTAGTTGCTTTGATTGCTTGTTTTATTGTTTTCTTTACTTATATATATATATATATATATATATATATATATATATATATATATATATATATATATATATATATATACTGTTATTTCCCTTATTATCATCATTATTATTATTAATATTACAAAATACATCCTTATGATTATTATCATTACTATTTTTATTATTGCCATTATTTCTAAAAAAATTATTTTATTTATTATTATTACAAATTAGTGGTATGCCGTCGATATACGTGCTATTATTTCTATTATTATTAAAAGTAAAAATTCTAGAAATTAGGGGAGGTTACAAATATTCCCTTTAGTTAGTTAGATACCATCCGTAACTAATTAGATTCCCTCAATAACCAAAAGATTCTATTCATACTAGATGTAGAATTCAAATTAGGAAAATAAGGGGCAAACTTGTAATTAATTATACTCCAACCAACCCAAATAGTGGCCGACCCTTTGGAGAAGAATTTTTACTTCATTTATCCACAAATTACTTGTTCTTCCCTAAGCTACCCCATTTTCCAACCAATTCCAACTCCCAACCACCCAATTTCCACTCATTTCCATTTCCATGGAGGCCTAGAGTTTGGAGCACAAGGAGGAGCATTGGAGAGGAGCCAAGCCAGGAGAATCGTGTCCAATTCACCCTCATTGGTCCAATTTGGTGGAGCTTTATTGGGACACAACTCCCAATAGGTAAATTCTTTTTTCCTACCAATTTCTACGTTACAAATCTAAATTAAACTCATAGGAACCTACTAATAGTTAGATCCAACCTCATAGGTAGAGTATTAGGTGGTAGAGAGCCTATTCCTAGTAGATCCATGTGTTTTTATAGGACATTTGGTGGAATTACCAATTTTTGTCCACCAAGTTTTTATTGTATTGTTCCCAAGAGAAATTTAGTGCCTATTTTGGTTTCTGCTTGTGTTCTAGTGTCCATAATTGGATAATTGGTGTTCGTGTCATAATACACCATGATACGTATTGGTAGTTTTGATAATTTGGGTGTATTATAGCCTCTTTGTGTCAATTACTTTATATTGCTTTAGATCTAATTGTTCTAGCTATATTCATGTCATATTCTATATAATTTGGTGTTCCAATGGAATTTTGTGTTTGGTATCATGATGTATTTGGTATAGAGAGAAGTATCATAGCTTGTACCATGGTGTGGTTATGTTGATACGAGAGTATCCTGGATGTTTTAAGGGGCGATGGTGTGTGTATTTGTGCTCATGAGTGTAGTGAGGGGATTATTGTGTGTGTGTGTGTGTGTGTGTATGTTCATTGAGATGTGAGTGTACATTTGGAGATGTGCGTAGTGGAGGAGTGAGGAGGTTCTTGTAGCAGGTTGTTGCTATATTGCCAATGCAGCAACACTTGACAATGCTATGTAGCAGCTGCTTGGTTGCTGCAGCCTGGAAACAGCAATACAGGTAGCACCAAGAGCTTGCTTGAAGTGTAGGCCTTGCACTAGCCTACATATCAGTGCAGGACACTCAAACCCAGTTGGTGCAGCAACAAGTATGAAAGGTGCAAGAGTGGTTGTGGTAGCAGCAGTAGAGGGCTGCTATGGACTGTGTCCAAAGCAGCACTATACTGCTATAAATTAGATAGCAGCAGTGTACCAAGCTGTCTGTAGCTATTATGTTGTACATGATTTGCACAACAACTACAAGTTGCATTTCATATTAGCTTATGCAGTTATGGGTACAAGTGGAGGAGTTTTGGATATGATGCACTATGATACCAGTGTATATCAGAGGAAAGTGAGGTAGTATGTTTGTGGTGTGTGTAGTGAGGGTATGCACAAAGGAGTATCAAGAATTATCAATAGGTGTATTTATGCATAGGTGTTAGAGTGTTTATATGTGTATGAGTGTGTGTAAAGTATATGATTAGTTAGAGTTTCTAGTGTCAAGTATGTATCTTAGTATCTTGACCCAATACCTTACACTCCTATATACTTACCCATTATCTAATTTTAATACTACTTAAACATTATTTGTAATACCTTAACCATATCTTGTATAATCATATATACAACTATTATTATAGGTAATTAGTTGACACACACACACACACACACACACACACACACACACACACACATATATATATATATATATATATATATATATATATATATATATATATATATATATATATATGACTAGAAAACCTACAAATAGCTTGGTGATAGCTAATATAACTGTATAGGCCAACTAAATAGGTATTGGAGAACCCAAAAATAAGTATTGACCAAGTTTTACCCTATTGACCTAGAATTGACCTAGAAACCTAAATTAAGGATTATTAAGATTGTTTTTGATATTAATTCAACTTTTGACACTATAAATTCATAATATAGATCACTTGTGACTCCGGTACAGACACTGGCTTGTATTTTCAGCTTAGGACCACATGCGAGTATATTCTCTGTTAGTTTCTTTTACTTGATAGCTACTATGCTACATGTTCTTATTAATGTTATGCTTGATTCCTGACACGATGGTACACGAATTGGTATAATATGGATCCTTAGTCATGAGATGTTGCTCTCATATTTTAACCTTGTTCATTGTACTGATATTTAGACCTTGCTCTTTATGCTGATATTAGACCTTGCATTGTGATTCATAGGTTATGACGTGTCATGGTTAGATCCATTATACTAGTCGGGGTGGGGGAAGTGCTAGTTAGATATGTGATCATATCCTTAGACCTTGTGGTAGTGTAGACCTTGTGGATAGTCAATCATACCCTTCACGTATGATTGAGCCATATCTTAGTATAGACCTTGATTCACCCAAGTCGATCACATATCGAACTAGTATTTCAAAAAACCTAGTTAGTTACAGTTATTTCCTATTTCAGTTCATACTCATTGATTATGCCATACTACTCCTGTTTACTTATTCTAATTAATTACAATGCCATTATCCTGCTCTTACTTTTTTATCATGTATTATATTTACTATTATCGTTTTATAGTTTTTATTATGTAATTGGAACTGCTGTTAGAGTTGTACTCGTTCCATCCCGACTGGATATATTTTTAGGGGATTGCTTGGAAGATTAATATCCCACATACTATGGACCCTAGAAGGGTGAGATTGCTGAGATTGACTTTATTGCTCAAGAGGAGCATGGAGTAGTTGCGGGAGAGACCCAGCCCGAGACTGCTTAGTTAGTTAGCTAGTACTCTATTTTGCTACCAGATCTGTCTCAGGGAACTATTTGTGATATTGGATGTTATATTGGGATTTGGACTTGTTGGTTGTTGTCTTGACTTATTTAGACTTGTGACTACTTTCACTTCGTTATCATATCCTACGTACCTTATCTTTCTTGGCATGTGATTGTGTATTATATTGTCATATATTATCCTCCTTATGGAGTTGAGATATTATTGTGTGGATTGTGACTATATAACTGTGAGGTATTAAACAACGTTCTACCGTTGACACTATGACGTAGGCTGGACGTACCCACGACTCATGCCCGATTTTCGGATGCGTGTCATGACAAGGGGTATTCATCTAGACCTTGAGAAGAAAAAAGCCATCCTTAACATGCGTCCCCCAAAGAATATCAAAGATCTTTGTGGTCTTCAAGGGAGATTGCCAATTCAGAAGATTCATATCTAATCTCTCTGGATGGTGCCAACCGTTCACTCAATTAATGAAGAAAGGACTCTTTCACGTGGAATAAAGAATGCTAGCATGTATTTGATGACATCAAGAAGTATCTCACTAATCCTCTAGTTTTGGTGGCTCTAGTAGTGGAAAAACCCTTCTTACTCTATGTTCGTGCAATGAATCATTTTCTTGGTGCACTACTAGCTCAGAAGAATGATGCAGGTCATGAACAAGCCATCTACTATCTCAAACGAATGATGGTTGGTGCTGAACATAGGTATAATCCTGTAGAGAAGGAGTGTCTAGCTCTGATATTCGCTATCCAAAAGACGCGATACTATGTGGCATGACAAATAATCCATGTCATCTCCCGGGTTAATTTCCTCAGAGCGCTCATGACTAAACCAGGAGCACTAAACTCCCACCTAGCAACATGGAAAATGCTGCTTTCTCCATATAATATGGTGTTCGTTCCACAAAAAGCAATCAACGACCAAGCATTGGCCGACTTTTTTGCAGCCCATCCGGTGCCAGAAACTTCCAAACTCTTTGACAATATTTCGAATGAATTAATTGAGTCAAACACATCAGAAGAGTCAATTTGGCGAATATTCTTTGACGGCGCTTCAAGAACGAGACCTAAAGGCAATATTATCGTAGTAGCGAGGGTGGTATTTGCCTCGCCTGATAACTTGGTCATCTATCGTACTTATTCCCTCATGGAACCGTATTCCAACAATTTAGCAGAGTATAATACTTTAATCATCGGACTCCAGTTTGCTAAACAACTGGGGGTAGACTATCTCGCAGCCTACGGTGATTCTAAGTTGATAGTCAGCCAAGTCTGAGGAGAATACAAGGTTCAGCATGAAGATCTTATCCCATACTACAAGGCTACTATTGATATGGCCTCGACTTTCTCAGGATTATTCATTGAGCATGTACCTCGGTTGCAGAATATTGAAGCAGATGCTCTTGCTGGGCTAGCAGCTTCATTAGCTATTTTGATCAAAATTTAACAATCGATCACAGTGATTGGTCGAGAGTTATTTTGTGCTAGGAAAAACCTTTATATCTGTCAAAGGTACACTGCAGAAGCAAATGTTGACATCAAAGACTAGCGGTTCTCGTTCATAGACTATGTTGTCTATAGAATTCTTCCAAATGATCCGAAGGAAGAAACTTCTGTTAAGAGATGCTCCTTCAGATTTTATTACAATATAGCCACTAAAATATTGTATCATCGTTCGTACGACGAGATTTTGCTACAATGTCTATCAGACGCAAAAGCAAAACAAGCACTCTGTGAAGCTCATGACGGTACTTGTGGTGCACATCAACCAGGTCCTAAACTGCAGGATCGTTTCCGATGTATGTGTTACTATTGGCCTACTATGGTAGCTTATGCCATAAAATATGCAAGAAAGTGCAGGGCATGTCAAATTTATGCTGACTTTATCCATCAACCTTCGAAATTCTTACATCCGACGGCCGCGTCATGGCCATTTGAAGCATGGGGCACTACAAAAAAAACCTCATTTCTGAAGGCAATATTTCCTTGGAACTGGAAATTTGTTGTCGAAAATAGTTTTTCCGAGGGTATCTTACCGTCATTTGCCCTAGGAAAAGCAAGCATCAAAAAAGGTTCTTTTCCGACAAGCCGTCGGAAAGGTGTGCATTTGCGATAGCAAAAGACTATCGTATTTGTTTTCTCATCATGGTAAAAAAGCTTTATGAACATAAGACGGATAGATATTTTCAATAATTAATACCGTCGAAAATAAAAAAAATTAGTGGTAAAAATGTTTACAAACACGACGAACAATTTATTTTTTGACATTTTATTTCCGATAATCTATGTTTCTCAAAAATACTATTTAAAATGGACGATTTATTTGTGACTACATTTTGTTTATCGATAATTGAAAATTTTGACAATAAAGAACATGGAAAAAATTGTATTAAGCTTCTCGGAAAAAAGATTGTAAAGTTATTTTCGATGATTAGAGATCCTCAAAAATGTTTGAGATTATTTACAATAAAAGGAAATCATCAAAATTATTTTTTGTGATTGCTAAAACAGTCGAAAATTAAAATTCATGTAATCAAAATTATATTTTTAGAGAATTTGTCTTCTTAAATTATTTATCGAAAATGATGATTAATTCTATAAACATCATTTCCGATGAATGAGGGTTGTCGCAATTTTATTTTTTCGATCACCATAGTTATTTGAAAATATAAAAATAGCAAAAATCATTGATAGTAGGAATACACTGATAATTAAAGTAAAAGATAATGTCATAATCATTCATTGATATAAAAATAATGTGACACAAAGAAACCAATGTATTTTAAGTACATTAAACTTGTAATGTCAAATCTCAAAGAATTTTCCAAGTCTACGTATATTAAAGTCAATATGTTTTTATGAAACTAAAGCTTGTTGAATTATTCTTCAAAGTCATTACTAAGTTTTGCATCCGAACCACTACTTCCAACATTATCCTGTTACCAAAAAAAATTCAATAAGGACAAATGTAATTTAAAAACAATTAAGAAATAAACTCAACTTACAACTTTTAAAATTATAAAGAAAGGTACATACCACACATGGTGATTGCCTTGTACTATGTTCAGAATTTTGGGTGTTGTTTAATAACATTTGAACTTGTTCTTGCAGATTGCTTAATTGACCTTTTACATCTTTTATCTCATATTTTAATTGCTGGTGATTTTCTTCAAGTTTAACACACCTACGCTTGTTGCAATTTTGGCTAGATGAGTACAAATTTTTACTTTTCAAACCACCCCCCAAGCCAAGTACCCGACCATGACTAGGTACAATCACCTCTCTATATATGTCCCAGTCATTCACATTCATATTTTTCTCTACAACAAAACTTTTTTTGTTTTCCATCGTTTCCTGTAATGATATCGTAGATGAGACTCAATAAGCTTATAAAATAAGTAGTAATTACTATAATATTATATAACATCTTAATCGAATATCACAAACACATAGAAAATTAATAGAGTATGGTATGCATTTAAAGAACACAATGAAGAGTGAAAAAGTATACAACATACATAGATTTTTTGCCTTCTTACTTTGCCAAGTTTCTCTTTCTCCCTCATTTCCCTTACTTACATGAAACTTCTTGACATAATCAATTGGACTGGGTTCAATTCCAATTTGATCAGGCTGTTAAGAAAAAATATTATTATTATTTTACTATTGTATTAAGCCAATACCAAAATTATCTTACTTCCCACATATAAAAGCAACCAAAAACATGTAAAAATCTATATAGACATGAGAATATATAATATACAAAATAAATTTTGGAGCATTCTTGCTTTTATACCTCTTTTTTTTGCACTTTGCAAATGAAACTAAACCAGTGGTGTGCACAATTGTTGATTTTTCCCTGTTAGGAAATATGATATTCATATAATTTTGAAAATATGATATTCATATAATTTTGAAAATTTTGTGGAATAGCAATATGGATTTACTTTATGATTAAATGGTTTGATAAATCTAGATTTGATGGAAAATAATATAATATAATGAATAAACACTACTATAGAGGATCTTAAATTTTGAGGACGAAATTCTTTTAAGAAGGGTAGACTTGTCACTACCACGTTCTAAAAACAGGGATATTTTTGACTTTTTATATATATTTGATATTGCGTGTATTTAATTTAAATAATTGTATGGGATGTGTATATATATATTATGTACAGTATTCATTAATATTTGAGCTGGTAGACTTGACTTAGAAGCCCACTAGATGAACACCTGACCGAATTATAGGATTATGTATTAATTTGTATTAATTAGAATTTAATTATTTGGGATTGTGAATAATTACCGTAATTTTATTTAATTCTTGCGCCTTGCCGTTACTTCGATATTTGGAGCGCTACCCTATCTTTTGCCTTCCAACAAATTTCACAACCTTGCCCTAGACGTGCCCGCCTTCCATTCTGACCTTTTTATAACTCATAATTATGCTCTCTTGTGCTTCATTTTAGCCGCACGATATTCGTCATGGACGTTTATTTAATTTCTAAATAAAATCTGACTTTGTATCGTTATGCGTTCCAATCGAAATTGGAGACAATCTCGACCCATTTTCGTGTAACCCAAATTAGGATAATATTCTGTTTTGAGTCTTCTTCACTAATGATATTTGTGTTCCAACCTAATTTTGGCCCCATGTACTCCTAATTAATTTTAGAACACCGTTTATATTTATTTCTAATTAAATTGGGGATACCAACTTTGACTAATTTTATTTTAACCCAATTTAATCCAAGTGCCCCATTAATTAAGCCTATACCAAACACACAATGCCCCCTCACCCTACAAAACACCAAACACCAAATCGCCCACCAATTTTTCATTATTTCATGTGTCTGTACAAATACCCAAATTTAAGGGGGCTAATTTACAAATGTTGCATTAGGTGTCAACACCCCATTGGTTCAAACCAAATGGAGAAGCCCACAACCCTTGACCGGTTCAAACCTCAACCCACTCTCTACATTGTGTGAACCCAATTTCCTCATGACAAATCTGAGCCACCCATTCAAAATGGGGCTCATCATCACCACACACCTCCCATTACCTCTCCTATAAAGTGTCTCTTTCTCCCCTCTTCCCAATGCAGGCCCTAATTCCAAGGAGCCTTGAAAACTTCACCCTCATCTTCTCTCTCCTTCCTTCTCACAAGCTCTCAACCGTAACAAAAATTTTCCCATTTCCTATTCTCTTCTTCCCTTCTTCTTCTTCTTCTTCTTCTTTTAAAAAAAGAGAGGAGAATAATCCCTCCACCACCATCACCTGGCCAGCCAGCCCCGGCCACCCGTCCGAACCGACTCTGGACACTGTTCACCCGGCCAAGCTCCTCTAGCGTCTCTCTCCATCCATCTCCTCCCCTCACATCCCGCCGGAGCCGACGCTGCTGCAACCCGCTCCTACTCTGGTCGACATCCCCTCCGGCCCGGCCAACAGTTCGAGCCCGACCCCAGCTGCTACTGCTTCTTCCCCGGCTCCTCCTGCACTCGACCTCCTCCAGCTCCTTCCCCGGCCAAGTCCGCCTGAATCCGGGCCGACTACTATCTCCCTCCAGCTCCTTCTCCGGTGAGCCCACCCGCAGTCACCAGCAACCCGCTCCTCTTCCCGACTGCTACTACTGCTCCACCCGGCTCTCCTCCAGCTCCCCCTCCGGCCACCGAGCAGTTATTTTCGACCCTGCCATCACCGTTCTTCCCTGCCTCCTCCTCTCCATCAACCACCTCGCCAACTCGACGAGCAGCCCGAGCCTCCCCAAGCCCGCCGGAATGCTGCACCCCGCTTGACTGAACCTCGCCGAGCCCGTCATTGCCTGAAGCCGCAGTCCCTCAGTCGAGCTCTTCGACCATCCTCCTCCTCTGACTTCACACCACGAGTACCACCACCCTTACCACCGGCAGCACCACCCCGTTCCTCCAGTCACCCTCCGCCTCGACTTCCCTGTTCTTCTCGACCTCCTCCAGGGTTCCACCTCGACCCCGCAGCCCCTTGTCGACTCTTCTCCCCATCCTTGTCGCCAACCTCACTGAACCACCACCTGTTCATCGTCACCATTACCATCACCATGATCAACATCATCACCAACACCATCGTCATCGTCGTCAAGCCGATCGTAGGCCCGTGCGCAGGTTCGTCCCTGCCCCCCTTCAGGATTGTGCGTATATGTATATTTAGTTACTTATTAATATACGTTGAGATATACTTTGGTATATATATATATATATATACATATATATATATATATATATATATATATATATATATATATATATATACATATATATATATATACATATATATATATATACATATATATATATATATATATATAGTATATGTGATTATTTAGTATATGTATGGTATATGGGTGTAGGTATGTACGTAGTAGCATACGTATTGATATATATATTAAATGTATATTGGTACATATATATATAGCATATTTCTCAAACTAGTAGATATATTAAAATGTATTTTTGGCATATATGTGTGTGTGTGTGTATATATATATATATATATATATATATATATATATATATATATATATATATATATATATATATATATATATATATATATATATATATAGTATATTCTCAACTAATATATATATATATAGTATATGTATGGTGCATGTATCCCTAATACATGTTTAATATGTATACGTACGTAGTATTAATTCTATTTAAAGTATATCTAAATGCATATATTTATTATAATTACAATTAGTTAGTATTGATGGCTATGATAAATGATAATAGGTATTATATACCCATATACTAGATGACCCTAATGTAATTACGGATACCCCGTAGTTACATTGACCTGTGCCATGAAGTATGATAGCAGACTGCCATATGTACACTCACGTATTGGCGAGACCCGTATCACCGACTGTCTGAATTCACAGCAATTACAGACACGATACCCGCGCAATTAGATGCGTACTTGACCCTAGTTGACTAGTGCCATACCTGGCATAGCCCTGAGTTCTATATATTATGATTGTGTTAGTTTAAAGTTTGATGCAAATATTATATTTTATGATATGTCTATAAGACTGTTGGATCATCCAGACGATACTCTGGAACAGGATATTGGTGTTACCAGCTAAGGACCCAAGGCGAGTACATTCTCTGATAATTTCTAATTATTTGATAATATCTATAATTCCAGTATCTAAAAATATTATATCTGATTCTTGACACTGTGATACACGGACTAGTATATATATTGGATCTACAGTCATGAGATGTTACATTGATTATCGTATTGACATTGTACACGATATTAATATTTAGACCTTGTACATGATATATTGGATATTGCTCGTGTATCGTGACGTGTCGTGATTGGATCCACTGTACTAGTTGCGGGCGGGGGACATGTTAGTAGATTATGTGATCATACCCAACTCTACATGCATCATAGCTCACCCCACACTTTACGTCGGGTGTGGCCTGACCATTACATGCCTCATAGCTCTTATATATGATTAGCCTGACCACTACTTGCATCATAGCTAACCAAATAGTTAGCCTGAAATTACATAAATCATAACTAATCATATGTAACCAGCCTGACCTTGTCCCAAGCCGATCACATGATAGACTGATATTTCAAACACTTAGAATAGTTATAGTTCTCTATTTTAGATCATATACTACATCACCTGTATATGATATTGTACCTCGTTCTCTTTGTTTCATATATGCACTGACTGTATCATATTGTCTATATTACCTGTCTCTTGACATTGCCTGTCTATTTACATTGTCTGTCTCTTTATTTTGCCATTGCATTTATTCACTGTCTTCTCTCAGTATATAGCATTATCTGTTTATTATTTTATAGTCCTTATCAATTAAATGGAACTGTTATTTGAGATATACTTTGCTCCTTCCTGAATGGAAATATTTTTTCAGACTATGCCTTAGAGGACTGGTGTCCGACATTTATGGACCACAGGGTGAGTAGCTGCAGACTTGGGCTTGGTAGTTCAGTTGTGATTCCGGAAGGTCTAGCTGGAATCACTAGTTATCTAGTTAGTTCTTTTAGCAGATTATTTTGGTACCGGATTTGTCTCCGGCATACTCCTTGAGACTTGGATTATATTGTTGAGTTAGACTATTTCTATTCAGACTTGCGTTGTATCTTACTTGTTTCTTCGAGATCTTATCGTGCTGTAGTTATGTGATTGAGTATGTTGTCCATATTATATTGTGGTATCTGTGTCTTCTCATGGAGTCGGACGCTCATGTGAGATTGTTTATATAGCATCAAGACCTAGACAGCGTTCTACCGTCGATGCTGCGGCGTAGGCTGGACGTACCCACGTACTCGTGCCCCAATTCTGGGTGTGGGTCGTGACACATTTTTAGTGGTGGCCCATGCAGGTCAGACTTCACAAGTTGTACGATGTCGTGGTAGTGCGACGTCTTAGTTGTACTGCTGCGTGCCTGCTATAGAAGATAGGACCTAGGATACTAGGATGAGAGAGGATACTCAATCACAAAAATTCTTGAGAGATTCCTATGATGACCCCTTGAGAATCTTATTATAATTCCCAATTTAAATCTTTTTCCTTGTTTCAGTCCGCTCTCGCTTGTTGTTACTGAACTTGATTCTTGTTGATCAGTTATTAAATTAAAATTTTGGTATCATTGTTGAGTTTGATTCTTGTTGACCAGTTGTTAAATTTAACTCTTGGTGTCGTTGTTGAGTTTGATTTTTATCGAGATAAATTTTATGGACTAAAATTTACGGTATCATCTGATAACATATATTGATGAGAACAGTGAGAAAGGTAAAACGTCTACTTTGGTTATGGAACCTAGAGTTTATCGTAGCCATATTAGCTGTCGTGACGAGAATGTAGGAACCTGACTTGGATGTACATACTATAGTTATAAAACTTAGGGTCTCTCGCAGTCATACCGGTTGGCGTGGCGAGGATTTTAGATGACATGATTATAGAGTTGCATACCTTAGTTACGGAACCTGTCGTTTATCGCACCTGTGCTTGCTGGCGTGGCGAGGATTCTGAGTGCCATGATTTCGGACAGACGTGTATGATTATCAGGTTGTATCTTAAATTGGTTCTTAAAGTCTCATCGCAATACTTATTTTTTGTTATTATAGGACTTGTTCCATCGCTTCATTTCCTTTGCTAGTAGTAGAAATACCTTCAGTCCTCAATCCAGTTCCTTTTTGAGCTTCTATTCTTTGAGGATTCCTTGTTAAGTATGATAATTAGTGACTTGCAATTAGGTCTGTGTCTTGAGTATTAGTATTGACTGAGTGTTGCTTATGAGTTTATAAGTGCTTCCTAGTTGGACATGTGAGCAATAGGCATTAATCTAGAGTTAACCCATAGCATAGTACCTTGCAGCAATGGTTCTATGATGATGTGTCATTATTATTAGTATTGGTACTATAGATAGAAGGAGAAAAGAGTATCAGTAATGGTTCCAAGAGTTAGTATCAGAGCCATCATACCCGTCCTGACTAGTCATGAATTTATATAATTTGATGATCTATGTAAACAATTAAGTATCAAGGAATTGTGCTAAAGATTAATGGAGCATGATGTTTAATTCAATGATTGATACTTGGGGGTGTTAAGAGTAAAGGAATATACATGCATAAAAGGTATTAATAAGATGCCATGGGTTGAGGAATATCAATATGGATCGTGCAAGGTATGAAGTGTATCACAGAATAGTGTAATAGGCTGTAAAAGAATTAAGAGAAGATACGTATACATCAATCGAGATATAGAATCATATGCATGACTTTGAGAGGTTCTAACAAGTGTGATGAGGTAATCTAATAATGAAGTTAGTGTTACCATGCCAAGAGTATTAATGTTTCGATATCGAGGATTATTGAGAATTGTGCTAGTAACAGTAAGCACTTCGTGTGATGATAATTAGATTGGTGTACCAGTTGATATAGATTGAAAATTATAGAAAAAAATATGTGTGATGATAACTTTAATCATTGGGAGTAATAGTGCAAGTAATCCGGGTAGTGTAAATTTTCGTACACAGTTGAGGTTGTAAATAATTGGTGTATTAGTGTGCACCTTGAGTATTAGAGACTGTGAGTATTTATATGTATACTTGTGGATTTAATTTTATCGTTTGAAGAGTGAAAATGAATTGTAATTTTTAAAACTTTAAGGAGTTGAGATTTTATGTTATTAAAATGTTTGAGAATTCAAAATTTGATTCAATAAACATAGTCAAAGCTATAAAGATTTTAGAAGTGATTAAAATTTTATTTCGATATTGAGTATTTGACTTTTGAGGAAGTATATGCTTTTCATTTTAAATCGTTCGAGAAGTAAAATTTTGATGATTTTATTTGGAGGATAAAATTTTATGGTGGGTAAGAAATATATATTAGTATATGAGTGGATGAAGTGCATACGTAAGGATCTGTTGACTTGGGCATGATTGAGATGACACTGCAAACAGACTTGGGTGTCCATCTAGAGTTGTATTAGAGAGAACAGTACTTAGTATGGTGTGTTGCACTTGGTGTGCACTTGAGTGATAAGAACAACTAGTATAAACAATTGTAGTAGGTAAGAGAGCTAGCAGTGAGTATGCTTGTAGTAGAAACAGTGGTACCTAAAGGGATACAGGTATCAAACTTGGGATGCATCATTGACCTATGGTTATGTTAGAGATTCTTGGTATCAGATCTAGGTATCAATAGACAGGTGTATGCAATGAGGATGTATTCATGAATCTTGTGGACTAGTGATTAGTTAGTATGGATATCAGTATATAGAGATAGGGATTAGTGAGTGAATATGCCAGAGTTAAGTGTATATTAAAGGATTAAGATGTCCAAGTAATGGATTAGAAGGCTATGTTCTGTTCTTTCCTCATATTTCTTTTCCATCTGTTTATTTGATTGATTGATTCCTTAGTACCATACCTTGTATCAATATTTTTTTATTTTTTGTTAGAATATAGTTAGTATTACACCTTAGCAGAGACTGTAATACCATGACAAAGGAGACCATAACCATACCTGTTTCTCTAGATTGCATGTTGTATGACTGTAGTTAGAATTTTTCTTAGACCTTGATTGTTGGGAGTTTGATCATGGTGAAGAATCAATGAAGAGGTTATGACTTGACAGAGGGGACAATGTGTCTTAAATTTTGAGAATAAATGATTATTTAAATAAAGAGAGTTGAGAATTTAATATGACATAATTGACGATTTGTTAAATTATAACTTTTTATGAAGATTGTGGTATGATTGAATTTGTCATTAAATTTTAAGGAATTTAAGAAGATTACCATTGTATTTATTTGACTTCAAGATATAGATTTATTTTGAATATTGCAATTAAAGATTTTACGAGTATTATATTATTTGAGTATTGTGTGGAAAAAAGAAATCGAGGATTAAGACCACTAATGGATTAGTGTTGAATTCCAATTTTGGGATAAGATTTTTAAATTTTTTTATAAACGTGCATTGACTGGATTTTCAATCAAAGGATTGGATAGTGAATTTTGTATTTAGTGATTTACCCATGGTTTGAGAAGTAAGATGATTAATGGGTTAGTGTTTGAATACAAACTTTTTGGACGAGATTTTTTTTTAATTTTTATAAATATACATTGGGTGGATTTAAAATTAGAGGATTGAATATTAAATTTTCGAGTATTTAGATATGAACTTAAAATTTCGGAGAAAATTGTGATAAAAATTGAAATTGATTTTAAATTTGAGGATTTTTAGGAAATATGATATTAATATAATTTTGAAAATTTTGTGGAATAGCAATATGGATTTACTTTATGATTAAATGGTTTGATGAATCTAGATTTGATGGAAAATAATATAATATAATGAATAAACACTACTATAGAGGATCTTAAATTTCGATGACGAAATTCTTTTAAGAAGGGTAGACTTGTCACTACCACGTTCTAAAAACAGGAGTATTTTTGACTTTTTATATATATTTGATATTGAGTGTATTTAATTTAAATAATTGTATGGGATGTGTATATATATTATGTACAGTGTTCATTAATGTTTGAGCTGGTAGACTTGACCTAGAAGCCCACTAGATGTACACCTGACCGAATTATAGGATTATGTATTAATTTGTATTAATTAGAATTTAATTATTTGTGATTGTGATTAATTATCGTAATTTTATTTAATTGTTGCGCCTTGCCGTTGCTTCGATATTTGAGCGCTACCATAGCTTTTACCTTCCAACAAATTTCACAACCTTGCCCTAGACATGCCCGCCTTCCATTCTGACCTTTTTGTAACTCATAATTATGCTCTCTTGTGCTTCATTTTAGCCGCATGATATTCGTCGCAGAAGTTTATTTAATTTCTAAATAAAATCCGACTTTGTATCGTTGTGCGTTCCAATCAAAATTGGAGATAATTTTGACCCATTTTCGTGCAACCCAAATTAGGGTAATATTCTGTTATGAGTCTTCTTCACTAATAATATTTGTGTTCCAACCAAATTTTGGCCCCATGTACTCCTAATTAATTTTAGAACACCGCTTGCATTTGTTTCTAATTAAATTGAGGATACCAACTTTGACTAATTCCATTTTAACCAAATTTAATCCAAGTGCCCCATTAATTAAGCCCATACCAAACATACAACGTCCCCTCACCCTACAAAATACCAAACACCAAATCACCCACCAATTTTTTATTATTTTATGTGTCTGTGCAAATACCCAAATTTAAGGGAATAATTTGCAAATGTTGCATTAGGTGTCAACACCCCATTGGTTCAAACCAAATGGAGAAGCCCTCAACCCTTGACCGGTTCAAACCTTATCCCACTCTCTACATTATGTGAATCCAATTTCCTCATGACAAATCTGAGCCACCCATTCAAAATGGGGCTCATCATCACCACAGACCTCCCATCACCTCTCCTATAATGTGTCTATTTCTCCCCTCTTCCCAATGCAGGCCCTAATTCCAAGGAGCCTTGAAAACTTTACCCTCATCTTCTCTCTCCTCCCTCCTCACAAGCTCTCAACCGTAGCAAAATTTTTCCTATTTCCTATTCTCTTCTTCCCTTCTTCTTCTTCTTCTTCTTCTTCTTCTTCTTCTCCTCCTTCTTTTAAAAAAAAAGGACAATGATCTCTCCACCACCATCACCCGGCCGGCCAACCCCGGCCACCCGTCCGAACCGACTCCGGCCACTGTTCACCCGGCCAAGCTCCTCCAGCGTCTCTCTCCATCCATCTCCTCCCCTCACATCCCGCCGGAGCCGACGCTGCTGCAACCCGCTCCTACTCCGATTGACATCCCCTCAGGCCCGGCCAATAGTTCGAGCCCGACCCCGGCTACTATTGCTTCTTCCCCGGCTCCTCCTGCACTCGACCTCCTCCAGCTCCTTCCCCGGCCAAGCCCGCCTGAATCCCGGCCGACTGCCATCTCCCTCCAGCTCCTTCTCCGGCGGGCCCACCCGCAGTCACCGGCCACCCGCTCCTCTTCCTGACTGCTACTGCTGCTCCATCCGACCTCCCTCCAGCTCCCCCTCCGGCCACCGAGCAGTTCTTTTCGACCCCGTCATCGTCGTTCTTTCCTGTCTCCTCCTCTCCATCAACCACCTCGCCAACTTGACGAGCAGCCCGAGCCTCCCCAAGCCCGCCGGAATGCTGTACCCCGCTCGACTGAACCTCGCCGAGCCCACCATTGCCTGAAGCCGCAGTCCCTCAGTCGAGCTCCTTGACCATCCTCCTCCTCCGGCTTCACACCACGAGTACCACCACCCTTACCACCGGCAGCACCACCCCGTTCCTCCAGTCACCCTCCGCCTCGACTTTCCTGTCCTTTTTGACCTCCTCCAAAGTTCCACCTCGACCCCGGAGCCCCTCGTCGACTATCCTCCCCGTCCTCGTCGCCAACCTCGCTGAACCCCCACCTGTTCATCGTCACCATTACCATCACCATGATCAATATCGTCACCAACACCATCGTCATCATCGTCAAGCTGATCATAGGCCCGTGCGTAGGTTTGTCCCTGCCCCCCCTTAGGATTGTGCGTATATATATATTTAGTTACTTATTAATATACGTTGAGATATACTTTGGTATATATATGTATACATATATATATAGTATATGTGATTATTTAGTATATGTATGGTATATGGGTGTAGGTATGTACGTAGTAGCATATGTATGGTGCATGTATCCCTAATGCATATGTTTATTATAATTGCAATTAGTTAGTATTGATGGCTATGATAAATGATAATAGGTATTATATACCCATGTACTAGATGACCCTAATGTAATTACGGATACCCCGTAGTTACATTGACCTGTGCCATGTAGTATGATAGCAGACTGCCATATGTACACTCACGTATTGGCGAGACCCGTATCACCGACTGTCTGAATTCACAGCAATTACAGATACGACACCCGTACAATTAGACGCGCACTTGAACCTAGTTGACTAGTGCCATACCTGGCATAGCCCTGAGTTCTATATATTATGATTGTGTTAGTGTAACGTCTGATACAAATATTATATTTTATGATATGTCTATAGGACTGTTAGATCATCCAGATGATACTCTGGAATATGACATTGGTGTTACCAGCTAAGGACCCAAGGCGAGTACATTCTCTGATAATTTTTAATTATTTGATAATATCTATAATTCCAGTATCTAGAAATGTTATATCTGATTCTTGACACTGTGCTACACGGACTAGTATATATATTGGATCTGCAGTCATGAGATGTTACATTGATTATCGTATTGACATTGTACACGACATTGATATTTAGACCTTGTACATGATATATTGGATATTGCTCGTGTATCGTGACGTATCGTGATTGGATCCACTGTACTAGTTGCGGGCGGGAGACATGTTAGTAGATTATGTGATCATACCCAACTCTACATGCATCATAGCTCACCCCACACTTCACGTCGGGTGCGGCCTGACCATTACATGCCTCATAGCTGTTATATATGATTAGCCTGACTACTACTTGCATAATAGCTAACCAAATGGTTAGCCTGACCTTACATGAATCATAGCTAATCATATGTAACCAGCCTGATCTTGTCCCAAGTCGATCACATGATAGACTGATATTTCAAACACTTAGAATAGTTACAGTTCTCTATTTTAGATCATATACTACATCACCTTTATATGATATTGTACCTCGTTCTCTTCGTTTTATATATGCACTGACTGTATCATATTGTCTATATTGTCTGTCTCTTGACATTGCCTGTCTCTTTACATTGCCTGTCTCTTTATTTTGCTATTGCATTTATTCACTGTCTTCTCTCAGTATATAGCATTATCTGTTTATTGTTTTATAGTCCTTATCAATTAAATAGAACTGTTATTTGAGATGTACTTTGCTCCTTCCTGAATGGAAATATTTTTCCAGACTTTGCCTTAGAGGACTGGTGTCCGACATTTATGGACCACAGGGTGAGTAGCTGCAGACTTGGACTTGGTAGTTCAGTTGTGATTTCGGAAGGTCTAGCCGGAATCACTAGTTATCTAGTTAGTTCTTTTAGCAGATTATTTTGGTACCGGATTTGTCTCCGGCATACTCCTTGAGACTTGGATTATATTGTTGAGTTAGACTATTTCTATTCAGACTTGCGTTGCATCTTACTTGTTTCTTCGAGATCTTATCGTGCTGTAGTTATGTGATTGAGTATGTTGTCCATATTATATTATGGTATCTGTGTCTTCTCATGGAGTCGGACGCTCGTGTGAGATTGTTTAGATAGCATCAAGACCTAGACAGCATTCTACCGCCGATGCTGCGGCGTAGGCTGGACGTAACCACGTACTCGTGCCCCAATTCTGGGTGCGGGTCGTGACACATTTTTAGTGGTGGCCCATGCAGGTCAGACTTCGCAAGTTGTACGATGTCGTGATAGTGCAGCGTCTTAGTTGTACTACTGCATGCCTGCTATAGAAGATAGGACCTAGGATACTAGGATGAGAGAGGATACTCAATCACAAAAATTCTTGAGAGATTCCTGGGTTGTGTGAAAAATATGGTTGTGTGAAGCTTTGGCTTTGCTTGCTTCATTTATAACACAAGACACGTGACTCTTCATAAAGTCACACACGGCAGATCAGTTACAAAAGAAGCAAGCAAAGCCAAAGCTTCACACAACCATATTTTTTACTACAAGTATCCATGCAAGACATAATGCACCACATCACATAGTCATACTCACCATGCTGATCCTAACACAACTGTTCATGTTATATGTCACAATTGTGGTTTAAAAGGAAATATTTTACATCAGTGCAAGGCTAAAAAATTGGTTGATATGAATATGTATAAGTGAATTCCTAAAGCTAACCATTATGGATCCAAAACTACTTGGATACCAAAGTCTTTGTCCAATGTTGTAGGTGAAGCTTCTTATGTCGAAACATAGCACCAAGGTGAATATTGATGGTTGTAAAGCTATAAAGATCATCTTTCAAGCAATTGTACCAACATAAGTGTGGCAACGAAAGCTACTTTGGTAACATAATAAATATTTTCTTCCTAACTGGCTAAATTTTAGAATCAAGCATATTTTAATTTTTAATTGTTAATATGAGACTTATGATACTAGCATGCTTAGTTAATTCTTATTATTTCATCTAGTATGACTAGTGTTTGAGTGTTTTTAGATGTTTTATTGACTATTGCACATGACTAAATATGGATTTGAATCATATGTTCTTAGATCACCTTGTTTATTTAGTGCAAAATTTTCAAGTATATTTTTTTCATCTTTGTGAAATGAGATTTACGATATTTGCTTAATTTTTGTTAACTCTGGACATCATTTTGCTAATATCTTTACTAATCTCCTAGCCAAGTATCGCCACAACTATATTTGTCGAGAATTAGAAATTCTGAATTTGAATAATGTACGAAGACTTAAATTGATTAAATTCTTTTAAATCTAAGTTCTCTAAAAGTAAAAATTATTTTGGGTATAAGTCGAAAGGGCCCTTCTGTCAAAAAGGCGTAAATAGCCTAAGCGACACGGTACTTAAGTGTCTTCGGACTACCGCTAGCTGGGATCCGACCCCTACAGCTAACCCAAGATGATCGACACTTTATAGAATCATGATTTGTTAAGGTCTTTTCTGTAATTTATTGTTCCAAAGACAACAATGAATTCAAGGTCTACTTTTTGACTTAAAGTTGCCAACTGTTATCATCAATAACAGGAATTTCTACTTTTAACTAGGCTTTTAAAATTATAAGTGATGATCAGTAATTATTGGCCTGGTCTTTAGCAGAAATTGATGGTAATGATATTCTAGTTACAATTGGTATATTTTCTAGGCTATACATTTTCTATATTCTGCACTATGAAAGCTTTTTTGAGAATTGATTTTAACTATCTTTTGCAACTAAGCTTTCTTGTGATCTTTCTTTCTCAATCTTTGGATATTTACTGAATTTGTATTATTGTTGTCCAAATTATTTTGTACTACATAAGAATACATATAATTAATATGTTCTTCTTCTTATGTCTTTGGATTATTCTTATTACTTAGCAAAATGATTTGTATTCTGATAATTTCATGAATATCTTTTAGCTTTTATTTTGATATGTTCTTGACTTAAGGTTTAAATGGGCACATTTATCTTATTAATGGTTTATCTCATTAATCTTAAGTGGTTATATAGATTTCTCTATTGACAAGTTATATAATCTTGTTCCCCGTTCACTAATCTAGATATAATAATTTTTAATTAGAATCATATTATTTTCAGATTATGAATTTTCTTGATGAGATGTGTATTTTATTTTATCAAACCTTTTATTATTTTAGAACTAGCTACACATATTTAAGGAGGAGAAAATTAATTTCTTAAGTCTTTTGTACCCTTTAATATGTGGTATACCTAGTTCATCATGAATATTTATTCCTTATTTTAAATATTTGTTGATTGTGTTCATAGTATACGGAGTATCTCTAAAAGTTCATGATTATTTATATTTAGATAGGTCATACTTTGTAGGGCATCATTCCAATAATCTGAATATTTTATTCTCAAGTATTTTGGTTCTCTCTTTTACATTCATGTTTATCTAAAGAGTATTCATTAGCATGCTAAAGTAATTGAGTTCAAATGCATGAATCATGGATACTCGGATAGATTTTTTTTAATGACTTTTGACAAAAAATCATTCATGTTCAGATTTTTTTATATAATTTACAATTATGTCTTGTTTTTCTTCACTTTGTGTTTCATATGTTGTCTATATTTGCTCCACTAGCTATATTATTTTGATAAAATGACAAAGGGAGAGAAAAAGGACCGATATGAAAGACTAGTACAAAAGGACGAAAGAAGCAATACAGAAGAAGACAAGGACCGATGATGCGTCTATACTGTCATTCAGGAATTACGGGGGAGACTTATATTTTTCAAAGATTTGTGCCCAGGTATGAATATTGACGTATCGATCAAAATTTATCAATTATCAAAATGGAGGAGATTGTTGGCCCAAATGGGTAACCGTCAACTCGATTTCGATAATTAACTAATTATGATCTGGTATGACTCAATACGGCACATAAAATGACAATCATTGCATCTCCGTTACTTCGCTGAAGATAATGTTGCTGTAATGCCCCGCTCCTAGCGGGTTACTTATGGAATACTTGTTACTTTGACTCGGTTGAGAATCGAGTCTCGGAAAAACCTTACCGCCAAATCAATACGGACGAAATGCAATGAACCCTTCAAAATGATGGAACGACTTCTATTGAAATGAGTCCAAGAATTTTTGTTGGTTATTTGGCTGCTTGGTTTTGTGTTGCTTTGTGTTTTGTCTTGCTTTCGATGACTTGGTTTTCATGATTCACTTTTATCGCTTATGCATTCATTTTGAATCATAAGAGAAATAGATCGAAGGATGCTAACTAAGTATTATTGCAAATTTTATGACTCATAACCAAGGAGTGATCGTTGCATAAGGCTTCTCCATTCTCTTGTTCGATTTAATCGGTGAGTGGCTTAGGTCCTTTGATGAATCCTTTAGTCTGCACGTCTTAATAAAGAATCTCTAGTTCACTATATTAATGTTACCTCACTAACAAGATAAGCTAAAAAGAAATATTATTGCATGCTTCAAGTATAGAACTGCTACCTTACTAGTCACGTCGTGATGCTTACCTGCCCCTCGTATGTTGCATATTGAGTAATACTGCTGGAAACCTCTTGACTTGATCTTGTAAATGAGAAAAGGAGATATACTTGCTTGTTTATTGTTTATCAGTTGCATGATAGCATATTTATCTGATAAAAACTTGCATTCATGCATTTGGGTCAGGATAATTTGTGCACAAGATTTATCTCTCGAGCAGTTCCTGGGGCACTGGAGATCGTTCGGCCTGGAAGAGATCTAGATACCCTGAGGCTTGAAGTCCTTACTTACGGGAGGGTATAGGTCTATTAGTGAGATGGACTTATACGTCCCAACTGCTAATCCCGTGGAGGAGACCATCATGTAGATAGGGCGCATGCTAGATTTACCTTCTTGTATACCTAACACTTGATGCCAAGATTGATTCATAAGTTTATTCATATATACAAAATTATGGCTAAGTTGTGTGTCTGCTGCAGGGATAACCGTTCTGTCGTGGGTAAGAATTATTATAGGCATGGTTCAATTTATCGTTTATGTTTCTTGTATGAATTATTAAAAAGAACTAGACAACTAGAAAGATCACCTAAAATGCTAGCTTCACATGTTTACTTAGTGTAGATTTCTATGTGAGTTTGGCCACGATCGCTCACCAGTACATGTTGTAGTACTGACCCATATTTGTGGGAAAAATCTCCAGGTTCTGGTAGCGAGAGATTAGCAAGCATTTTGAACCAGTGCTAGCACATGCATCCAGCGGAACCGTACTCGTGCTGCTTCCTTAGCTTTCCTCTCCTGTGTACGAGCTCTTCTTCTGCTAGGTGTTTTATTTTGGTCCTACTAAAAGGATATGATGTGTGGGTGTTGTGGCTAATTTTGGATTTGTAAAAAGGGATGTAGCCATCTATGGCATATTTTGTAACCAGCTAAGCAAGTACTTTGTAATCCAATATTCAAATATTCAATAAAGAAAGTATTTTGTGTTTCTATCAAATGTGTTCAACTTTGGTTCTCGGCATTTTGAATCATATGTCTCTATATATATGTATATTTTTGTCTAACTTGTGTCTTGTGTAGGTACTATGTCTAGTGCAAGGAAAACTTACGCTTGCACGACATCGCATCCAAGCGAGGACGATCAGTTCCGTAGGGACCAAGCGAGGAAGATCGGCCCTTACGGGACTGGGGCATGACAAGTGGTATCAGAGCACGGCTTTACATCCTTGGCCTCTTCAAATATCGTTTTCAAAAATGATATAAGTTTCTAAGCGGTTTCAAAAGTCCCGAATTTTGAAAATGGTTGCTAATCTATGTAAGTAAATCGAAGGTGTTAATGTCCCGATCTTGGAAGTGTGAAAACCCAATGTCCCATGCAATAAGTTTATAATACGTTGTAAGACTAACGCAAGCTACTCTCTTTTGCAACAAGATGACAATAACAGGTAATAAAGGGATATCGCGCACAACAAGCGTGAGCGATGACCAAGTCGATAGGCTGATTGTGATGTTTGAAAATCAGAATGATCGACATGAGGCCCAATAGGAACAGTTCAAATCTTAGCAGCAACGGGCTGATGCTAGAGCCTTGGCACAACAGCAGCTTGACTCTCTGACTCAAATAGTGACAATACTGGTAGCCCACAGTGGTGTATCGGGAACCACCGCGACACCTGCGACAGCCGCGACTGCACCTCAGGGAGCAGGCTTAGCAGAAACTAATATGCCTCGATGGAAGACCAAAAAGTCTACCTTTAGGGGTGCTGAGTTTCTGAAGTTGAACCTTCCGGAGTTCTAAGGCAGGACTATGCTGAATAAGGTGATGTGGATCACAAAGTTGGAGGGCCTGTTTGAGTTTGCTTCGATACCTGCGAACAAGAGCATGGCGTGTGCAGCCATGCAGCTGCGGTTATGTGCACACGATTGGTGGCAGATCAAGAAGCTTGATCTTGCCACAAAGCAACAGGATGGTAGAATCTCTTGGGGATGTTTAAAGATGCATTTCTTGCACAATATCTTATGCCAACTGTCAAGCAGAGAAAAGAAGATGAGTTTATCAAACTTAAGCAAGGGAGCATGTCCGTCGAGAACTATGAGTCAGAATTCTCCAAGCTTGCTAAGTTCTCTAGCTCAATGATTCCTAATGAGGGGGCCCGTACACATCGATTCATAAGAGGCCTAAATGACAACCTGAGAAAGGATGTTATGAACCGAGAGTATAAATCGTACATTCAAGCTTTTGAGGCAGCAGTGCAGAATGAACAGTTCATACCGCGAAGTGCTTCGAAAAAGGCACCGGCTTCTCAAAATCCTTTTGCTAAAAGATACCATAATGGGGAGAGAAAGATAGCGGGCGAGCATCGCCCTGGTCAAGAGTGTAGTTACTGTAGTTAATGGGGTCACACCATAGATTTTTGTCATTCTGCAAACAATGAGTATTTTAACTGTGGACAAAAGGGCATATGCCTATCAACTGTCAAAACAAGAAGGTTTTACCACCATACTGCAATAACAGTACTGGTCAGAATGATAATAAGAATCCCGTGCCAGCTCAAGTTTAAGCTAATGGACAAACTGATCAGACAAGAAGGCCTAGAGTTTATCAGTTGAATATTGAGCGTGATGCAAGCGGACACGATATTGGTGAGTCTGATTCCTTTGACCTCTTGATGCCTTGATCTTAGACTCCTTGATCTCTTAAGTTTCGAGGACAAAACTTCTTCTCGGTGGGGTATTATGTAATGCCTCGCTTCTAGCGGGTTACTTATGGAACACTTGTTACTTTGACTCGGTTGAGAATCGAGTCTCGGGGGAACCTTACCGCCAAATCAACATGGACAAAAGGCAATAAACCCTTCAAAATGATGGAACAACTTCTATTAAAATGAGTCCAAGATTTTTTGTTAGTTGTTTTGCTGCTTGGTTTTGTGTTGCTTTATGTTTTGTCTTACTTTCGATGACTTGGTTTTCATGATTCGCTTTTATCGCTTATGCATTCATTTCGAATCATAAGAGAAAGAGATCAAAGGATGCTAACCAAGTATTGTTGTAAATTTCAGGACGCATAACCAAGGAGTGATCATTGCATAAGGCTTCCCCATTCTCTCGTTTGATTTAATCGGTGAGTGGCTTAGGCCCTTCGATGAATCATTCAGTCTATACGTCTTAATAAAGAATCTCTAGTTCACTATATCAATGTTGCCTCACTAACAAGATAAGCTAAAAAGAAACATTATTACATGCTTCAAGTATAGAACTGCTACCTTACTAGTCACATCGTGAATGCTTACCTGCCCCTCGTATGTTGCATATTGAGTAATACTGCTAGAAACCTCTTGACTTAATCTTGTAAATAAGAAAAAGAGATAGACTTGCTTGTTCATCGTTCATCAGTTGCAAGATAGTATATTTATCTGATAGGAACTTGCATTCATGCATTTGGTCAAGACAACTTGTGCACAAGGTTTATCTCTCGAGCAGTTCCTGGGGTACTGGGGATAGATACCCTGAGGCTTGAAGTCCTTACTTATGGGAGGGTATAGGTCTATTAGTGAGATGGGCTTGTACGTCCCAACTGCTAATCTTATGGAGGGGACCATCATGTAGTTAGGGTGCATGCTAGGTTTACCTTCTTGCATATCTAACACTTGATGCCAAGATTAATTCATAAGTTTATTCATATATGCAAAATTATGGCAAACATGTATATCTACTACAGGGATAACCGCTCGATCGTGGGTAAAAATTATCATAAGCCTGGTTCAATTTATCGTTTATGTTTCTTGCATGAATTGTTAAAAAGAAACTAGACAACTAGAAAGATCACCTAAAATGCTAGCTTCACATGTTTACTTAATGTGGATTTCTAGGTGAGTTTGGCCATGATCGCTCGCCAGTACATATTGTAGTACTGACCCACGTTTGTGGGCAAAATCTTCAGTTCTGGTATCCAGAGCTTGGCCAGCATTTTAAACCAGTGCTAATGCATCCATCCAGCAGAACCGTGCTCGTGCTGCTTCCTTAGCTTTCCTCTTATGTGTGCGAACTCTTCTTCTGTTAAGGATTTTATTTTGGTCCTACTAAAAGGATATGATATGTGGGCATTGTGGCTAGTTTTGGGATTATAAAAAATGATGTAGCCATCTATGGCATATTTTGTATTCAGCCAAGCAAGTACTTTGTAATCTAATCTTCAAGTATTCAATAAAGAAAGTATTTTGTGTTCCTATCAAATATGCTAAACTTTGGTTCTCTGTATTTTGAATTATGTGCCTCTATATATATGTATATTTTTGTCTAACTTGCATCTTGTGCAGGTACTATGCCTGGTGCAAGCGCAACTTAGGCTTGCACGGTATCAAGCCCAAGTAAGGACGATCGGTTTCATAGGGACCAAGAGAGGACAATCGGCCCTTAAGGGACCGGGGCGTGATAGTTGTAATAAGTCTACAAGCTATGATATTGAGTCTGTATTTTATATTTATTGAGTCTAGGAAAAAATATACATCGGGTTCGTGTTGGCACTAGGAAACGCAAACCCATATTAAACCAGAACCTAGTCCACTCAAAATAGCCTGAACCAAACCAAACCTGGACCCAACATTCTGGAAATAGGCCAACAAAGTTTGGACAGAACTCGGGATAAACTCGAGGCAAACTCGGTACCCCTAAGACCCAGTTTGCAATGTTACTCCGTAAGACCAGGATTCTAACGTTCAAATTTTTGAATTTTGGGCATCCAAACTTGGCACGAACTCGGTTCAAAAAAACTCTATGAATAAAGATTGAATTCCACATTCTTATTCTCTCATTCACTCACTTTCATATCTCTAACTTCCTGAGCTATAAACTATCTTTATTCCCAAGATCAACTCCCAGCCTTCTAGTGCCAATGTGGTTCCGATTTAGAAGTCTGATCGAGTTATAAAATCTTGGTTTATCAAGTTTTCTAGTATTTGAAGTCGGCGTGGCCTTCTGATCAAACGCAGGTGTGAAGTCTTTAGAGCCTTCGGATTAAAGTTCGATATTGTAAGAAGTCTGCAAGCCTTAGGATCAAAGCTTGTGATTCACTATTGGTGATTATAGTAGATACAACTTCGAGCAAGAGTTCTCAGGCCCTCGACTAGTCTATTCAGAGGGAAATTAGGATAAAATTACGGTGTTTGTGTTTTCTCTTCTCAACTCTTACTTTACTGCATATTCATAATTGATATATCTGTAGGTACATATACTGCCTTTACGTAGCTTAAACTTTAATTGGGGTTTATTATTCCTTTGCACATACGCACTTTATTCACCCTCCTATAGAGTTGCCCTAATGGTCCTACATTATGATCATCTAGGTATGTATAGTTTGGGATGCCTTACTATTATATGTTAGTGATCATACATCTTGTAAACTTGTTGCTTGCTTAAGATTGAGACACCTAGGATTCTTGACCCAGGATTGCCTGATTGATTGTAGAGTAAACCCTCACATGTCTAGACAGTCGTAACCATATCTCGGGGTATGGAGTACTCTGGTATACGTAGCTGGCTTTGTATGCCCCCGCTCTCCAGTATTCTGGTTCTGGGGTGTGATAACGCGCATGTTACAACGATTGCTCATCCATGCGGCAGAACTTTGTAGGGGGACCTGCACGTGTTCTAGATAATTTCACATGCACGCTGTTAGGTCATGTACTTGTGTCTGTGTGTGTATATGTGTGTGTTTTCCTGCCACTATGACACACCCCTACCTCAGAGAGAAGGCCAGCATCAGGCGGCCACAGATCGACAATGCTCCGGACGAACCCCTCAGCGAGGTAGACAATATCCCTCGGCATTTTGTTTCACAAAATGAGAGACAAGAGTTCGCTCTCCTCCCTAGCCCGCCTTTTTATAGGCTCCTGAGGCGCATGAGAAGATCGTGGCGATGAATAAGGCAGTTATGAGAATGAACCGGATGCCTCAATTTTTTGTGATCCATATTTATCTCCTCGAAAACTGCCGTTGAATCAGAGTCCCAAGAAATCTACTTACGGATGGAGTCAAATCCTACATTAAATGGAGATTTGAGAGCCTAGCAAAGACTCGTCCATGCGCTCGCCATCCATGCGGCCCAAAGATATCTCCTCCATAGTTCTTATTCAAAGTATTCCAAACATATCAGTTTGAAAACTTTGAAAGGGTCATGTAGAAGCATAGAAAATTTAGATCCATGCGCTCAACAACCATATGCCCAAAAGAAGACTTTGAAGAAATCAGGCCGCATGATGACCATACGTCCAAGAAAAAACATCATCCATGTGCCCCAAATATTGGCTGCATAAAGGCCTGACACAGATCATGTCTGACATAGAATCCTGACAAAAAATATTTTTTGGACGGTTCAAAAAATGTGAGCACACTAAGCGACAAGAAGCTCTCGTCAGACTAATAATGACTTCTAACAGGTATGCACCACCACGTGTACGAGGCCACATGCATCCTCGAGTACATGCATCTCTGGCCTAATGTGTCCCAGACTCCATGCGTCCCATGCATCTTTGGACTCATGTGTCCCAGATTCCACATGTTCTATAGTCTCTCGCCTCATGCATCCCAGACTCCTTGCTTCCATGCATCTCTGGTCATGCGTTCCATACTCCATGCGTTCCATGCGTCTCTGGCCCTATGCGTTCCAGACTCCATGTGTCTCATGCTTCCCTGACTCCATGCGTCCAACGTGACAAGGTTTTATGAGACAAAATTTTTCTGTTGTAACTGACGTGATTCTCTTCAACTAAATATGGGCTACGTATCAAGATGACCAAGTCACGCAAACAAAAGATAAGAACCGCCCAGATTTTCAATAATAGCAAATTCCAACAAATATCCACGTAGCAGCTCGACCTGACCCAACTATATCTTGTTAAGGATGACACGTAGCAACCTGCCCATCATGTGCGCCTAGTTGCAACCGCATTCTTTTAAAGGAGCCCCCTTGCGACCACCAAATAGAAGCACATGCGACAGTTATAGCCCATCAACATGATGGCCATAAATAGGAGCAACTTAGACGTTCCAATGGCTGGCTGGTTTTTTCTGCTTTAGAGACCATACCCTTCCAGATAAGCTACGTACATGCACACAAGTTCAAGAGAGAGAGAAAAGAGAAGAGAGTATCCATCATTCACTCCTCGGACCGTCAATAGAGTAAAAGATTCGCTGCAGTACTCGATCTCCATCGTCACATTATCCAGATAAAAAATATTGTACTTAGATTTTCTATCTAGGATCTCTTTGTACTCTTTTTGTTTATTATTAAATAAAAGTTTTTCCAAACCTACTTCAATGGAAAACACAAGTATCCAAATGGTCTAATAAATCTGGAGACAAATTCGATAAAAATCAAATCTAAAACTAAACTAAACTATAGGTTCACAGTTGGGGCATGTACTGCCCTGAAGGACCAGATCTGCATGTCACGACCCACACTCGGTATAGGGGTACGAGAGCGTGGGTACGTCCAGCCTACGACACAGCATCGACGGTAGAACACTGTCTAGGTCAAGCACTATCTAAACAATCTCGCACTAGTATCCAACTCCATAAGGAGACACGGATAAGACTATATAAATAACAACATACTCAATCACATAACGACAGCACGATTAGAATTCGAAGAAATAAAAAACAACAACACAAGTCTAAACTTTAAATAATCTAACTCATAATAAACCAAGTCTGAAATAAGATTTGCTGGAGACAAATCCGGTACCAAAAAATGCTAAAGGAACTAACTAGACAACTAATGATTCCGGCTAGACCTCCCGGAATCACGACTGCACTACTAAGACCAAGACTGCAGCTACTCACCCTGTGGTCCACCAGTGTCAGATACCAGTCCTCTAGGCATAGTCTAGAAAATGTTTTCCAGTCAGGAAGGAGCAAAGTATATTTCTAATAGCAGTTCTATATCAATAATATAAACTATGTAGCAGTATATAGATGGAAATATACAAGATGCATGTATATGTACGAGAAGCATACAATAAAGGATATACTGGAAATACTGTAAGTAAATGCAGGAAAGGAAATAATATGTCAATGAGCAAGAATACTATAAATAAGTGTGTGAGTACTAGCTTTAACATGTGATCGGCTTGGGACTGGTAAACTCATTACATTGGTTAGCGATCATCCTTAAGGTCAGGCTAATCCGTAGGAATAGCTATGATGCGAGTAATAGTCAGGCTAACCATATGTAACAGTGATGAGGCATGTAATGGTAAGGCTGCACCAACGTGAGGCGTGGATGAGCTATGATGCATGTAGAGTTGGGTATGATCACATATCTACACTAAAATACTCTCCACCCCCGACTGGTATAGTAGATCCAATCATGGTACGCTATGGCGCGGGATTTCCTAGGGAGGTAGCAAATCTCCCCGAAAATCAGTGTCTGTACATTACAAGATAACAATGAAACAAGACTTGTACAAGCTATACCATGAACAAGAAATAACATCTCATGACGAGATCCGTATATACCAATCCGTGTAACCATCGTGTCAAGAGCATGGATATTTACACTAGATACAGTGAACATAGGGGATATCATAAATAAGAAACTAATCAGAGAATGTACTCGCCTTGGGTCCTTAGCTGGTATTACCAATGTCCTGTCCTAGAGTATCGTCTGGAGGATCCAACAGTCCTATAAACCTATAATAAATGTAACATTGTATCAGGTGCTACACTAACACCTGAATTTAATTTATACTAGTATACACTTTATTAAATACATATTATAAGAAAATACCAATATACATACATATATATACATATATGAATACATACATAGAATTAATTTATATACCATATAAAATACCCAATATACATTCATATACATACATATACTAAATATACCAATTTTAAAAAATATACTAAGTATATATACAAATACATATATACATATACCTATTTTAAATACATACATATACTAAATGTATATATACGTATGTACCAATTATATATAATGCGTACTAAATATGTACATATACCAAAATATGTTTATAAGTACATATATATATCAATACAATTATAGATATACCATATATACATTTACATACCCAATACATAGGTATATATATATATATATATCAATTATAAATACTAACATATACTATATATATATATATATATATATATATATATATATATATATATATATATATATATATATATATATATATATATATATATATATATATATATATATATATATATATATATATATATATATATATATAGGTATATATGTATATACCATAAATACGAACATATATATATATATATATATATATATATATATATATATATATATATATATATATATATATATATATATATACATACCAAAAATACGTTTTAATATATATTACTAAATACGTATATACAATATATATCGAATACATATATATAAATGGAGAAATACATACACACATACTCATATACACCAAAATATGTATTAATATGTATATATGTATATACCATATGAATAGAGGGAAGAGGGAGAGAAGCTCACTGGGGGTGGTGGTTCCGATGGTGGCCACTGACCGAAGCTACAGCAGGGAGCCGGAGAAGATGGCCGGAGTCGAGGGGAAGACTCGGGGCTGAAGGGATGGTCGGCCGGGTGAAGAACAACAGAGGGAGAGGTGGTGTTCGTGGTGCGGTGGGGAGTTGTGGCTGACAGTGGTGGTGGAGCCGGTGGTCGGATGGATGAGGGTGTTGCACTGGCCGAAGCGGGTCAGGGCTTGGCCGGTGGTGGTGCGGGGGATGAAGGAGGCTGGTCGAGGAGGAGATGGAGGGAAGCTGGCCGGAGCAGGGAGCAAGGGAAGCTCGGGGGAGATGAAGGCACTGGTGGTGGTGGTTGTAGCTTGGTTGGCTCCGGGGAGCAATGGCTGCGGATGTCTGCCGGAGTAGGAGGCAGTGAGGTCCAGAGTTGCAGAGGGAAGGTGGCTGAGGTGCGGGATTCGCCGGAGTTGCACCAAGGAGGAGCTGGTGGGGAGTTCGACCGGAGTCGAGGGGAGCTAGGAGGGAAGCTGGGGAGGAAGCAGCAGGAGGAGCTTGGCTTGCTGCGGGGTGGAGCTCGGCCGGGGTCGGTGTACAATGGCAGATGTTTCTGATGGGGGAGGAGGAAGCTTGGCAATGGCGGCTCGGCGAGGTAGCTGTTGTCGGTTGGCCGCCGGAGAGGGCTCGGGATGAGCTGGGTCGCGCCGGAGTAGCAGGGAAGAATGGCTCGGCGGGGTCGGTTCGACTCGAACGGCCGATCTGCGGGGCTGTCCGGAGTGCAGAGCAGCGGGGAGCTCGAGTGAGGCTGAGCTGGCTGTACAGGGGAGAAGATGGGTGTCTTGGCCGCCGGAGAAGGTGCTGCGGGGTGGCCGAGAAAAAGCTTGGGGACAGTGGCTAGTGGCCGGGTGAACAGTGTTTCCCCCCCTCTTATTTCTAATTCAAATTAAAATAAAAGGAGAAGAAGAAAGGAATAAGAAGAAAAGTGAAGAAGAAAGGAAAAAATGGAAAAATTTTAGAATGAGGGAGGAGGCTACGGTTGGGGGCTTGGGGCTAGCCTAGGTTTTGGGGATTAGGGTTTTCCTAGGGAAGAGGGGATGATGGAACATTAAATAGGGAGGGGTGAGATGAGTATGAAGGGTGATAATGGACCCACTTTAAATGAGTGGCCAAGATTTGATATGGAGAAAATTCATTCATGTGAGGATGAGGGTGTTGACTAGTCAATATTAGGCTTCTCCATTTGGTTGACCCAATGGGGTGTTAACACCTAATGTAATAATTGCAAATTAGCCCCCTTAAATTTGGGTATTTGCACAGACACATAAAATGATGAAAATTGGGTAGAGGATTCGGTGTTTGGCATTTTGCAGAGTGAGGGGGCGTTGTGTGTGTCGTACGGGCTCAAATAGCAGGGTACTGGAATTAACCGGGATTAGCGGGATCAGACAAAATGGTATCCTCAATTTAATTAGAAATAAATGCAAGTTGTGTTCTAAAATTAATTAGGAGTACGTTGGGCCAAAATCAGGTCGGGTCATCAATATCATTAATGAAGAAGACTCAGAACAGAATATTACCTTAATTTGGGTCGCACGAAAAATAGGCCAAGATTGCCTCCAATTTTGATTGGAACGCACAACGATACAAAGTTAGAATTTATTCAGAAAATAAATAAACGTCCGCGACGATTATTGTGCGGCTAAAATGAAGTACAAGAGAGCATAATTATGAGTTACAAAAAATGGCAGAACGGAAGGCGGGCACGTCTAGGGCAATGTTGTAAATTTTGTTGGAAGGCAAAAGCTAGGGTAGCGCTCCAAATATCGAAGCAACGACAATGCGCAATAATTAAATAAATTACGGTAGTTAATTACTACCTCCAATAATTAAATTCTAAATAATACAAATTAAATACAAAATCCTATAATTCGGACAGGTGTTCATCAAGTGGTTTCTAGGTCAAGTCTACCAGCTTAGACATTAATGAACACTGAATATAATAATATATTTAATTACCCATCTCACAAAATTATTAAATTTAAATACACCTATAATGAAATTATTTAATATATCTACCACAATACTAATAATTATAAAAAGTCAAAAATACCCCTGTTTTCAGAATATGGTAGTGACAAATCTGCCCTCCTTAAAAGAATTTCGTCCTCGAAATTTAAAATCCTCATAGTAGTATTTATTCATTATATTATTTTTCATCAACGGTTAAATTCACCAACCCACAAAATCCTGAAACAATCCACCTTGTCATTTCACAAATTTCAAAAATTCAGAGATTATTGTATTCCTGAAAAATTCTCAAAATAAAATCAGTCTCCATTTTCCTCACAATTTCCTCCGAATTTTTAAGTTAATTAAATATTCGAAATTTGATATCTACTCCTCAAATTTAATTTCAATCAATGCATATATAAAATTGAATCTCGTCCCAAAAGTCTGAATCCCAACAATAATCCATCAATGATCTTATTCTTCGGTTTTATTTTTCCTCAAAAAACTCAACAATGCGACACTATGGATCCTTCAAATATAACGTCCGCAATATAAAATTTTAAATTACTATCTTGCAATCAAATAGATATAATGATAATTTCCCAAATTTTCTTAATTTTTATCACCAATTCTATCATATCATAACCTTCCTAAAATTAATAAATCCTTAATTTTGCCATGTTAATTTCTTAACTCTCTATTTAAGTTAATGTTTATCCTCGAGTTTCAATCATACCTCAATCTTCGTAAAATCAATGATCCATCAATTCTGTTATATTAACTCCTTAACTCTTTATTTAAATGAATGTTTATCCTCAAATTTTAATCATCTTGTCCCTTTTGTCAAGTCATAACCTCTTCATAGATCTTTGCTATGGTCAAAACCCCAATGATCATGGTCTAAGAAAAATTTACCTACAGTCATACAACATACAACTTAGAGGAAACATGCATAGTTATGGTCTGTCTTATCATGGTATTGCATTCTTTGTGAGGGTGTACTACTAACTACATTATAACAAGAAAATTACGAATACAAGCCACGGTACTAGGGAATCAATCAATCAAAAGACGAAAACAAATATGAGGAAAAGAAAAGAAGGAACCTGCTAACCTATTTCTTGCGGTATCTCCTATATCTAACATACCCTTAACTCTGGCACATTCACAAACTAATTCCTATCTTTGTACACTGGTACCCCTATCAATTAATCAATAGTCCATAAGACATCCATGATTAAATCCTCATTGCATACACCAGTCTATTGATACCTAAATCTGATACCAAGAATCTCTAATATAACCATGGTTTAATAATGCATCCAAGTTTGATACCTCTATCTCTTTAGTACCATAGTTTCTACTACAAGCACACTCACTGCTAGCTCTTTTACCTACTATAATTGTTCATACTAGTTGTTCTTATCACTCAAGTGCACACCAAGTGTATCACACCATACTAAGTACTGTCCTCCCTAACACAACTCTAGGTGGACACCCAAGTCTGTTTGCAGTGCTTTCTCAATCATGCTCAAATCAACAGATCCTTACACATGTATATCATCTACTCATATACTAATATATATTTTTCATCCACCATAAAAATTATATCCTCATAATAAAATCATCAAAATATAACCTCTCAACAACAAAAATGTATACTTCCTCAAGAGTATATATTTAATATTGAAATCAAATTTTAATCACGTCTAAAATCTTTATAGCCTTGACCATGTTTACTGAATTAAATTTGAACCCTCAGAAATTTAATGACATAAATCTCAACTCCTCAATAATTCTCAAAAATTAAAATTCATTTCCACTCTTTAATTTATAAATCCACAAATATACATATAAGTGCTCACGGTCTTTTATACTCGAGGTGCACTCAATACATCTATTGTCTACAACTTCCAACTGGGTACTAAAATTGTACTGCCCGAATTAATTGCACTATCACTCCCAATGATTTAAGTTATCATCACACGTATTTTCTTTCATGATTTTCAATCTATATCAACTGGTATATCATATAATTATCATCACGCAGAGTGCTTACCGTTATTAGCATCATTCTCGACTAATCCTCGATATAGAATCATTAGTACTCTTGGTATGATATCACTAGCTTCATTAATGGATCACCTCATCAAACTCATTAGAACTCATGATTACCTGTACCTTCTATAACACTCATGTTTCTTTACTCTCCTGGGCATGTATATGGTTCTTCATCTCGATTGATGTATAGGTATTTCCCTTTAACCTTTATCAGCCTGTTAAACTAATCTGTGATATGCTTCACCATTTTTATTACCAATTCTGATATTTCTCTACTCTTGACACCTCATTATAACTCTTTATGCATATATATTTCTTTATATTTTTACACACCCGATATCAATTATCAAATTAAACATCATGCTCCATTAATCCTTAACACAATTCCTAGACACTTAATTGTTTACATAGATCATCCAATTATATAATTCATGATTATCCAGGACGGGCATGTTGGCTTTGATACTAATTCTTGGAACTATCACTGATACTCTATACTCTCCTTTACTCTTAGTACTATAATGACACATATCCTAGAACTATTGCCACAAGGTACTATGCTATGGGTTAATTCTAGATTAAGGCCTACTGCTCACATGTCCAACTAGGAAATACTTATAACTCACTAGCAATACTCAGTCAATACTAATACTCAAGACACAGACATAATTATAAGTCACTAATTATCATACTTAACAAGGAATCCTCAAAGAATGGAAGTTCAAAAGGAACTGGGTTGAGGGCTGAAGGTGTTTCTACTGCTAGCAACAAAAGAACGATGGAATAAAGTCCTGTATAACAGAAATAGCTAAGTGTTGAGATGATACTTTAAGAACCAATTTAAGATACAACCTGATAATCATACATGTCTGCATGACGCTTAGAATCCTCGCCACGCCAGTAAGCATAGGCGCGATAAACGACAGGTTCCGTAACTAAAGTACGCAACCCTATAGTCATGTCATCTAGAATCTTCGCCACGCCAATCGGTACGGCTGCGATAAACTCTAGGTTCCATAACCAAGGTAGACGTTTCACCTTTCTCACTGTTCTCATCAATATATGTTATCAGATAATATCGTAAAGTTTAGTTCGTAAAATTCATCTCGATATGAAATCAAACTCTACAATAAAACCAAGATCCTAATTTAATTAACTGATCAACAATAATCAAATTCAAATCAACGAGTGAGGACGGACGGAAATAAGGTGATGGATTTAAATTGGAATTATAACAAGATTCTCAAGGAGTCGTCCTAGGAATCTCTCAAGAATTTTGTGATTGAGTATCCTCTCTCATCCTAGTATCCTATGTCCTATATTCTATAGCAGGCACGCAGTAGTACAACTAATATGTCGTACTACCACGATATCGCACAACTTGCAAAGTCCGACCTGCATGGGCTACCACTAAAAATGTGTCACGATCTGCACTCGGTATAGGGGTACGAGAGCGTGGGTACGTCCAGCCTACGCCGCAGCATCGGCGGTAGAACGCTGTCTAGGTCAAGCACTATCTAAACAATCTCGCACTAGTATCCAACTCCATAAGGAGACACGGATAACACTATATAAATAATAACATACTCAATCACATAACGACAGTACGATTAGAATTCGAAGAAAAAAATACAAGTCTAAACTTTAAATAATCTAACTCAACATAAACCAAGTCTGAAATAAGATTTGCCGGAGACAAATTCGGTACCAAAAAATGCTAAAGGAACTAACTAGACAACTAATGATTCCGGCTAGACCTCCCAAAATTACGACTGCACTACTAAGACCAAGACTACAGCTACTCACCCTGTGGTCCACCAGTGTCAGATACCAGTCCTCTAGGCATAGTCTGGAAAATGTTTTCCAGTCAGGAAGGAGCAAAGTATATTTCTAATAGCAGTTCTATATCAATGATATAAACTATGTAGCAATATATAGATGAAAATATACAAGATGTATGTATATGTACGAAAAGCATACAATAAAGGATATACTGGAAATACTGTAAGTAAATGCAGGAAAGGAAATAATATGTCAATGAGCAAGAATACAATGACTAAGTGTGTGAGTACTAGCTTTAACATGTGATCGGCTTGGGACTGGTAAACTCATTACATTGGTTAGCGATCATCCTTGAGGTCAGGCTAATCCGTAGGAATAGCTATGATGCGAGTAATAGTCAAGCTAACCATATGTAACAGTGATGAAGCATGTAATGGTAAGGCTGCACCGACATGAGGCATGGATGAGCTATGATGCATGTAGAGTTGGGTATGATCACATATCTACACTAAAATACTCCCCACCCCCGACTAGTATAGTAGATCCAATCATGGTACGCTATGGCACGGGATTCCCTAGGGAGGTAGCAAATCTTCCCGGAAATCAGTGTCTGTACATGTACAAGATAACAATAAAACAAGACTTGTACAAGCTACACCATGAACAAGGAATAACATCTTATGACGAGATCCATATATACCAATCCGTGTAACTATCCTGTCAAGAGCATGGATATTTACACTAGATACAGTAAACATAGGGGATATCATAAATAAGAAACTAATCAGAGAATGTACTCGCCTTGGGTCCTTAGCTGGTATTACCAATGTCCTGTCCCAGAGTATCGTCTAGAGGATCCAACAGTCCTATAAACCTATAATAAATGTAACATTGTATCAGGTGCTACACTAACACCTGAATTTAATTTATACTAGTATACACTTTATTAAATACATATTAGAAGAAAATACCAATATACATATATATATATATATATGAATACATATATAGAATTAATTTATATACCATATAAAATACCCAATATACATTCATATACATACATATACTAAATATACCAATTTTAAAAAATATACTAAGTATATATACAAATACATATATACATATACCTATTTTAAATACATACATATACTAAATGTATATATACGTATATACCAATTATATATAATGCGTACTAAATATGTACATATACCAAAATATGTTTATAAGTACATATATATATCAATACAATTATAGATATACCATATATACATTTACATACCCAATACAAACGTATATATATATATATATATATATATATGTATATATATATATATATATATATATATATATATATATATATATATATATATATATATCAATTATAAATACTAACATATACTATATATATATATATATATATATATATATATATATATATATATATATATATATATATATATATATATATATAGGTATATATGTATATACCATAAATATGAACATATATATATATATATACATACCAAAAATACGTTTTAATATATATTACTAAATACGTATGTACAATATATATCGAATACATATATATAAATGGAGAAATACATACACACATACTCATATACACCAAAATATGTATTAATATGTATATATGTATATACCATATGAATAGAGGAAAGAGGGAGAGGAGCTCACTAGGGGTGGTGGTTCCGATGGTGGCCACTGGCCGGAGCTACAGTAGGGAGCCGGAGAAGATGACCGGAGTCGAGGGGAAGACTCGGGGCTGAAGGGATGGTCGGCCGGGTGAAGAACAGCAGAGGGAGAGGTGGTATTCGTGGTACGGTGGGGAGATGGAGGGAAGCTGGTCGAGGAGGAGATGGAGGGAAGCTGGCCGGAGCATGGAGCAAGGGGAGCTCGGGGGAGATGAAGGCACTGGTGGTGGTGGTTATAGCTTGGTTGGCTCCGGGGAGTAATGGCTGCGGATGTCTGCCCGAATAGGAGGCAGTGAGGGCCGGAGTTGCAGAGGGAAGGTGGCTGAGGTGCGAGATTCGCCGGAGTTGCATCAAGGAGGAGCTGGTGGGGAGTTCGACCGGAGTCGAGGGGAGCTAGGAGGGAAGCTGGGGAGGAAGCAGCAGGAGGAGCTTGGCTTGCTGCGGGGTGGAGCTCGGCCGGGGTCGGTGTACAGTGGCAGATGTTTCTGATGGGGGAAGGGGAAGCTTGGCAATGGCGGCTCGGCGAGGTGGCTATTGTCGGTTGGCCGCCGGAGAGGGCTCGGGATGAGCTAGGTCGCGCCGGAGTAGCAGGAAAGAATGGCTCGGCGGGGTCGGCTTGACTCGGACGGCCGATCTGCGGGGCTGTCCGGAGTGCAGAGCAGCGGGGAGCTCGAGTGAGGCTGAGCTGGCTGTGCAAGGGAGAATATGGGTGGCTTGGCCGCCGGAGAGGGTGCTGCGGGGTGGCCGGGAAAAAGCTTGGGGACAGTGGACAGTGGCCGGGTGAACAGTGTTTTCCCCCCCTCTTATTTCTAACCCAAATTAAAATAAAATGAGAAGAAGAAAGAAAGAAGAAGAAAAGTGAAGAAGAAAGGAAAAAATGGAAAAAATTTAGAATGAGGGAGGAGGCTACGGTTGGGGGCTTGGGGCTAGCCTAGGTTTTGGGGATTAGGGTTTTCCTAGGGAAGAGGGGATGATGGAACATTAAATAGGGAGGGGTGAGATGAGAATGAAGGGTGATGATGGACCCACTTTAAATGAGTGGCCATGATTAGATATGGAGAAAATTCATTCATATGAGGATGAGGGTGTTGACTAGTTAATATTGGGCTTCTCCTTTTGGTTGACCCAATGGGGTGTTAACACCTAATATAATAATTACAAATTAGCCCCCTTAAATTTGGGTATTTGCACAGACACATAAAATAATGAAAATTGGGTGGGCGATTCGGTGTTTGGCATTTTGTAGAGTGAGGGGGCATTGTGTGTGTCGTACGGGCTCAAATAGCAGGATACTGGAATTAACCGGGATTAACGGGATCAAACAAAATGGTATCCTCAATTTAATTAGAAATAAATGCAAGTTGTGTTCTAAAATTAATTATGAGTACATGGGGCCAAAATCAGGTCGGGTCATCAATATCATTAATGAAGAAGACTCAGAACAGAATATTACCCTAATTTGGGTCACACGAAAAATAGGCCAAGATTGCCTCCAATTTCGATTGGAACGCACAACGATACAAAATCAGAATTTATTCAGAAAATAAATAAACGTCCGTGACGATTATTGTGCGGCTAAAATGAAGCACAAGAGAGCATAATTATGAGTTATAAAAAATGGCAGAATGGAAGGAGGGCACGTCTAGGGCAATGTTATGAAATTTGTTGGAAGGCAAAAGCTAGGGTAGCGCTCCAAATATCGAAGCAACGACAATGCGCAATAATTAAATAAATTACGGCAGTTAATTACTACCTCCAATAATTAAATTCTAAATAATACAAATTAAATACAAAATCCTATAATTCGGACAGGTGTTCGTCTAGTGGTTTCTAGGTCAAGTCTACCAGCTCAGAGATTAATGAACACTAAATATAATAATATATTTAATTACCCATCTCACGAAATTATTAAATTTAAATACACCTATAATGAAATCATTTAATATATCTACCACAATACTAATAATTATAAAAAGTTAAAAATACCCCTATTTTCAGAATATGGTAGTGACACTGCAGGCTCAGCTATATCACCATATATGGTCAATAATAGGTAGGTAACCGTCCTCATCGTAGTCACCTAAAAAGTTTACCCCGTCAGGATATAACGAGTATAATTCAAAGAATACATTTCCAAATATATGGCAGTGAATATAAGAAAAAATATTAATAAATACATGATAAGCAAGTAAACTGATATCAAGACATGGCAAGTAAAGGTAAAATATGTAATCATAAGTAAGCATGGTAAATGGCTTCAAGAATAGAATAAAACAAGAAGGAAAATACTAACTACATGTTTTGAAGTACTCCTTGGATATGTGATCGGCTTGAGAGAGGCACAGGCTATACTAAGATAATGCTTAATCATACGTGAGGTATATGATTGGGCATGCATATGGGCTAATTAAGGCGTTAATCACATATGGGCATGCATATGATTGGGCATGCATATGCGATACTGGCTCCGAGGACAATGTTAAAACTCGGGAGTGGCATTACGAGTAAGGTAACATGATGCCCCATGCAAGCATAAGACACAAATCTCTATTCTAGTCAATGATCCTTGCAACTCCTACCCAAGGGTTCTGTTACTAAGCCATGCTTAAGCACAAAAGATACAAATATAAAACTATGAGATTCTCCAGAAGATAAGATATTAATCAAGAAGGACATTAATTATGAAGGATATCTAATTTACTCAGAGTGGGATAGAAATTAACGAATTCAAAGCAGAGTAGAATTCCTGTGATTGAGTATTCTCATATTCCTAGTCTTGTATCCTATTCCAGGCTCATAATAGTACACTAGTCCTAAGTACTACTATGATATTATACTAGTTGCAAAGTTTGACATGTATGGGTCACCATAAAAATGTGTCATGATTCGCACCCAAAATTTGGGCATGAGTCATGGGCACGTCCAACCTACGTTACAGAGTTGGCAGTAGAACGTTGTACCATAAGGCACAAATATGATCTATAACTCACACAATAATATCTCACTCCTCTAGGGAGAATAATAACCAATAATCATGAAATACCCAATCACAGCTCTAAGATAGATAATCACACGATAGGAATATGACAAAGAGAAATAAAAGCCTCAATAATGGTTCAAATAGTCTCCAAAGTAAATACTGAAAATCCAAATAGCAAGTGTCCAAATGGTCTAATAAATTCGGAGACAAATTCGATCAAAATTAAATCTAAAACTAAACTATGGGTTCACAGTTGCAACTTGTGTTGCGAATTATCCATGATCCTCCTGAAGAGCTAGATCAAGCTCAGTTATATCACCATTATATCCATAATGGGTAGGTAATCGTCACCATCGTGCAATTCCAAATATATGATAGTGACTATAAGACAAGAAATAGTAATGAATACATGATAAGCAAGTAAACTTATGTCAATACATGGCAAGTAAAGGTGAAACATGTAATCATAAGTAATCATGGTAAATGGCATTAAGAATAGAATGAAACAAGAAGCAAAATACTAATTATGTATTTTGAAGTACTCCATAGATATGTGATCGGCTTGGGGGAGGCACGGGCTATACTAAGGTAATGATAAATCATACGTGAGGTGTATGATTGGGCATACACACGGGCTAACTAAGGCATTGATCACATATCTAACTAGTACTTTTCTGCCCCAACTAATATACATGGATCCAAAATCATGATACATGGGCCATAAGCGCAAAAGAATACGAGTATGGTGATCACAACTACACTGCAAACATGAAAAGTAATATATCATGAAAGAGGGATCTATATGCTACTATCTGTATAACGAGAGTGTCAAGAACCACAACTAGTTTTCTACTTGTAGGTAATACAGTACCTATTAGACTCACTTCATTATTTCTGTGGTTAGATTATGTTATAGGCCTTTGTATCAGCTTTCCGAAAAACTAAATGGATGTCACGCCCCAGTCCCAAATTACGTAGGACCAGGAATACGTGACACGCCAGCTACGCATTCGACCAGACTCTGGTCTGACTCGAATACGTATAAGCTGTAATATAAAGGGCACTATCTAGATATTCCATAAATGTAAACCTCTATGTCTCAATCCACAATGTACATCAGTATACAAGAAAGAGCTAAATATGCTAGAGTCGGCCGCCCCATAACACATTAACTCGAATAGACTCGAGAAGAAGTATGAGTCTATAAAACTAGGCTACAACAGCAGATGAATAATCAATGTACAATAACCATAATGCCGGTAGATAAGATGTGAGTACCTGGTACCATGCTCGCCAGACATGTGTCTCCAACAGTAACTCCAAATGCTCCATAATCATCTATGCTGTAAAACTGGTAGGGAACCAGGTCCTCAGAGGGACGTAACAAGGTATAGAAATATAATATGCCAAGTAAACAGAAAGTACAAGTGCACGACAGGGTACTCTATCATAACCAACTAGTGTGACACAGTTTAAAGACAATGTTCAACGCGTGGGCTGTCCAAAATAAAACTGTAGCTCCGGACAAGAAAATACATGGCACGTACCGCAGCTCCGGACAAGGAGTCACACGGGTGGTACAACTACTCTAGATACAGGATCACTACAAAAATAGTATATATATATAAGCGCGTACAGAGTAGCCCAAACATCTAGTAACTGTCTTCTCCTTCCCAAGCGGTCAACGATTGTGCGCTGAACCTGAACCTCTATCTAGCAGTCTCGACAAACGGAAGATAACTCAACAGATGCGACCCTAAGGTCGTCCCAGTCTCTGGTCATGATGTCAGTATCAGGATACAGGAATCTGGCACGATCACAGTGTATGAGTGTGTCCTAGGGTATCGATGTACTCGAGTACGTGCACCAAGATACTACAAAGTATCTAACCATTTTCTAATACGTTACGACGAATGTCAGCACCCGGTTGTGATCCGGACGTAAAGTATCGAGCGTCAACATAAGTACTTGCATAATGTACATAAAGAACAACAAATATCTGTAATCTGAAATATAGGATGGCAAGGTACACTTGCCTGCGTCCGGCTGCTGATGACGGGGTCCCGGTACCACATGTCACGCCCCAGTCCCAAAATACGTAGGACTAGGAACACGTAAGCATGCCAGCCGCATGGATATGGCAACTCTAATATATGGAAACCAAACCCATACGTACGCTGTAATATGAATATAAAATCTACAAGTGGTATAAACATATATCACAAGTCACAGGGTACAATCTAAATCTCATCCACAAAAAATTAATATAAATGAATAACCATCATCTATATAACTAGATCTTAACATAAGTATCTAAGGATGATAGTTGGATGGAAACAAATCCACTACCAACTCGAATGTAAGAGCAAATACAAAATAAGTACAACACAACAACACCATATGAGAATACCAGCTAGCAATCACGGGCTCGAAGAGAGGACATCCACGAAACATATATAACCATCCAAATCTGCGCTCCTATAAATACTCAAGAACAGATACACCTGGCAGAGGACCAGGTCCTCAGAGGGACGTAACAAGATACAGAAAAGTGAGCCAACTTGAATACAGTAAACATGCATATTATTTGAAAATAAATAAGTACGCTGTACAAGACATCTATATGAATGCAAATAAGGACAACTTTTTGACGTATGGGCAAGGGTAGGCTACTCGATCTACCTCACAACTCACACACACGTCAATGGATATCAGAAATCGACATACCGCGGGGGTAGCGACCAGCGAGACTCCAGAAATCGATATACCGCGGGGGTAGCGACCAACGCGACACACGCCCGTAGTGCGAACTATATACTACGGTTTACCAGAGTGGTTAAAAGCCCATACGCCTAATGATTGTCCTCTCATGATACTAGGTGCCATGTGTGTGTCAACATATCTAATATATAGTATGACTAAAAAAACTACACATGCAATAAATAAACAGAAATACAATAAATATAAAGAAATATACTAAGCATGTAAAATACTGTAAGCAATTTGGCAAGGTATCTTGCCTGGTCTGAAAAGGATGAAGTCCCAACTCAAGGCGTCGTCCGATCTACCCGTCACATAAATTAAACAAGTTAGATTACAAAAGTGGGTAAATAGGTTCCTCCATTTAATCTATTTTAATTTTGAATAAAATAACCTAAAATAGTATTTTAATCTTATTATAATCTAATTTTATTGTTAAACCCTAATTTTGTCTAAAGAACTGAATTTTATCAACTCGAGATTCATGGCACGCAAATCGAGGCAATCTGTTGATCGAAAAGTCAACCAACACAAACTCAACTTTCATGCATGATTTCCTGTAGATTTCAGCGTCAAAAACATGCTAGAATTTATGGCTCGTCCGAATTCAAATTCGTTTGGGAATTATGGCACATACAAATTTTGTATTGTGCACCGATGGTTAAATTCTAAACTAGAAGTTCTATAGAATTAACAGTATGTAAATAATTCGAATTAAATTCTAGGAAAAATATATGTCTCGATATTAGCTTTTCGAAACTTTAAACAGTTCGTGATTCTGATTCCGGGTTCTCCCAAAATTGCGAAAATATCGAAACACGTCTATTTTCGGACATGCTGTGCTCTACGAATTTTCCAGAATTTAATACTAATAATTTCGAAAAACAATTTATATAATCAGAAAGCTAACCTCAATATCTTTCTAACGCAAGAAACTAGGTCTCGTTTGGAGTCCGAAGCTATGCGCAATAGCTTCTGGAAGATGAAGGAACCCTAGATGGCAATTCTCCAAAATCTCTCTCTATAAATAATGGGATAATTAGGGTTATCATATTATATATATATAGAGATGTACCTGCAGCTGAATGGATATCTATAGACTGACACATGTCAGAATCTGATTGGATGGTTTTATTTATATTATTTATTTTTGATTTGCCTTTATCAAAACATTATTTAAGTCATTTTAAATCTAAATAACTCCAAATAAATATTAAAAATAATCATAAAAATCTGAAAAAATTACAGAAAATATATTTTGAATCCAAAAAACCTAGAAAAATACTTGGGATAATTTTATATTCATAGGTTTTCTACTATAATTAGGAGAAACTCTAAATATTAGTTTTACCCATATAACTAAAAATAAATACTAAAATTATTCCAAAAATTCTGAAATAATTCCAGAAAATATATAATAATATTATAAACCCTAGAAAATAACGTGGGTCCATTCTATATTCCTGGGATTGCACAATAAATTATACAAGTCTTAAAAATTAGTTATTAGCCTAATTACTCCCAATAAATACTAAAATACTCAGAAAATTTCCAAACAATTCTAGAAAATATATGTGCCTATTTAGAACCTAAAATAAAAATTTGGGATATTTTTAGTTAAGTTTGAACATAAAATAAATTCTTCAAAGTCCTAAAAAAATTAGTGTTACTAGTTTTTAATTAACTAAAAATTATGGAAAAAAAATCCCAATAATCTAAAGTAGCCTAAAAATAATTCTAAATAAATATTTATATAAGTAAATATACTAAAAAAATTATTTTCTAATTAACTAAGAGAATACGCTAAATAAATTCAACATCTATAATAAATATAATAATATAAAATATACACAAAATACCTATTTTGGATTTGGGAGTTTACAATCTACCAAACTTAAAACAATTTCGTCATCGAAATTAAAATAAGGCATAATTTGTTAAATCCTTCACATTCGTACATAAGGTACGTCGATCGCAATCTCTTCCAAAAATTTAAATAACAAAATCTATTCAAATCTATCACGATCATTTCAAAATTAAGATAATCATTGTTCAAATCAAAATTTAACCTATTGTAATCTCTTCTCACTTTTCCAAATCATCAATATCCAAATTTAAATTGAATCCATATAATATCTTCAAGATTTAAATAACCCATATCAAATTTACCTCACGATCTCCAACTATCCTAATCTCCTCTAGAAGTAATTCGAGTCCAATATTATTCCTATTTTCACTTATAAATTTTTTTTGTATTCTTCAACTTTTTAAATTCCATTCACATCCTCAATATTTCAAATAGGTAGTCCAACCATCAAATTTTAATTCTTAATTTAAATCATCAAATTGAAAAATAATTTAAATACAGTCCACCAATGTTCAAGTCTGAAATTATATATTTATCCTTCAAATTCAAATTGATGATTTTACCTTCAATACTTAAAAAATTAAATTATGTACTTAAGGTATAAATATTGGGTCCTCAATATCAAAATTCTTAAAATTCATTAATCCTCATCATCTTAGTCATTCTTCTAAAATTCTCAAAATTAAATGGCTTGAACCTCTCCCAATCTAATCTTACTCGATCACAATCTAAAAGAAATTTCTCTCGAGTTGCCAATGCACTGCTACCCAACTTAGAATTTACCCATCTATCACAGAAGGCTATATACTTTAAGAAAAATATTCCTTAATTTATTTACTCATGTCATTCAATCCTCAAAACTTCAACGCCGATTATATCATATATGATATGTCCTTAATTATGAAAGAATAATCCTCAAGTATGTGATCGGCCTATGGGGTATATCTTGTACTCTCTGTGTATCAAACTTATACCAAGCATGAGGTTTCGTCTTTCCGAAATAAGGGAAGACGGAGATCAATAATAAAGAGTTCAAGGGCGAGGTAATAGAATAGAAGTATCGGGATCAAGGCGTTTAAAGAATTCAAATAGGAATTGTCAAAGCAGTTGTGGATTGAAGTCCTATTTTGGTAATGCCTATCCACATGCTCGCATCTGTACAGTTATATAACGGATACGATATGCTTAGACATATCTAGAGGGCAAGTTCATTCATCTACTAATCACTAGATATCTCAATCCACGTAAAGTAGTTATACGAAGGGCGAACCACGCGCACTATGGTTGATCAGACCGTAGTACACTGATTCTGAAATGTATTAATGTATGCATCCACTAATACATATATAGTGAACAAGCTTGATGAAAGAATAAGTTTGCAAAACTAGGCTATAATAGCGGTATAAGTCAAGGTGGTACAATAATTATAGGTACGCTAGATGATGATGAAAGGAGGTACAAGTCAATTCAAGTTCACAAAAACAAAACAAAAAATAGAATAAGCAATAATAATAAAGACTCTACAAATCTCTATAGTTATCATACAACCTCCTTGTCTATGTCGTTAGTCGACCAAATGGGGGCAAGGACGTCTAAATTCTATTGTCTGAATAAACACTGTCATCTTATGCTAGCATACACTTAATGTCATTCAGCTACACTTCAATAATAGGGCAAAAGACTATGTGATACTAGGTTGTGAGGTATGCTACCCAACTTATAATAATTAACTAATACTGTAATTGCCTTAAGGATACCGTAGAACTCCTGTTAAGGTCTACGGGAAGGGGTCTTGGTATTTATTAGGGTATCCTCTTTCATTACATAGGTCATGGTCGTCCTAAGTCTTAATCATAGCGCTCATGGAGCAAGTGTCAATAGTAAGGATAGAAGAGTTACTGGCCGTCAAGGGGAAAGGATCTAACTCGTATCGAGGTGGGGGTACATGTTATGCAATTTAAAACTAAGGGATAAGCGCCAGGTCTCAATCTACAAGAATAGCTTAAACCATCAAGTTCTAACTACTAAGCACACAATTTCAAAATTCAAGAGTAACCACCAAAATCCTAGCAAGCTATATATATCCTAACATAGAATAAATTTACTTGGTCTATAATCAGCAGTGTCAGATGGCACGAGTTGAAAGATGAAGAATAGAGGAACAAAATTTGGTCGTCGCACAATTATCGAACGCTAAGGTCGCAGAGGAACAATATATAAAATTAAAATAGGGGGCACTATATAGCATCGTGGTTTTCTAAGGAAAAGTGGTATGCTAGTTGCTATGTTCGAGGTATGATCAAGAGAAACGTTATATTCATTGCTCTTGGCTTCCTAAGGTACTGTCTGCTACTAATAAGACAATGATCTAAGTTTATAGTTCTAATATTATCTCACCATAAGTGTTAGGTCCAGCCCTAATATTTAACCCTGGATTTCTATTGATTCCTCAATACTAGGGTCAAACACTATGGTCAAACTTCTAACTAACTCTAGTAGTGTCTATACTACTCTCAAGTCTTCATATTACATCAAGGGGTAATGGTAAACCAATTCTAGAGATAAGGATTTCTAGGGTTCATTAGATATTCTAAACTTAGTGGTGTGTCTATATTCTCGTCGTATTCTTAATAGGTGTGCTACCATAATTATCATCCTAATAACAGGGGTTCCTATATTCTAGCAGAAGGCTATACTCAAAGAACTATTAGGGAAGTACAGGAATCAAGCAGGATGCAATTATTCAGATAGAACAGATAGGAGAAAGATGAATAATAGTCAATTATGGATGAGACCCTATACTCTATTCCTAGGTGCAGGCTTGTTCGGTATAATAACATAACCGAGACAATATGCTCTCGACCTGCATGGGCCACCACTAAAAATATGTCATGCCCCAGTCCCAAAATACGTAGGACTAGGAACACGTAAGCATGCCAGCCGCATGGATATGGCAACTCTAATATATGGAAACCAAACCCATACGTACGCTGTAATATGAATATAAAATCCACAAGTGGTATAAACATATGTCACAAGTCACAGGGTACAATCTAAATCTCATCCACAGAAAATTAATATAAATGAATAACCAGCATCTATATAACTAGATCTCAACATAAGTATCTAAGGATGATAGTTGGATGGAAACAAATCCACTACTAACTCGAATGTAAGAGCAAATACAAAATAAGTACAACACAACAATACCATATGAGAATACCAGCTAGCAATCACGGGCTCGAAGAGAGGACATCCACGAAACATATATAACCATCCAAATCTGCGCTCCTACAAATACTCAAGAACAGATACACCTGGCAGAGGACCAGGTCCCCAGAGGGACGTAACAAGATACAAAAAAGTGAGCCAACTTGAATACAGTAAACATGCATATTATTTGTAAATAAATAAGTACGCTGTACAAGACATCTATATGAATGCAAATAAGGACAACTTTTCGACGTATGGGCAAGGGTAGGCTACTCGATCTACCTCACAACTCATACACACGTCAATGGACATCAGAAATCGACATACCGCGGGAGTAGCGACCAGCGAGACTCCAGAAATTGATATACCGCGGGGGTAGCGACCAGCGCGACACACGCCCGTAGTGCGAACTATATACTATGGTTTACCAGAGTGGTTAAAAGCCCATACGCCTAATGATTGTCCTCTCATGATACTAGGTGCCATGTGTGTATCAACATATCTAATATATAGTATGACTGAAAAAAACTACACATGCAATAAATAAACAAAAATGCAATAAATATAAAGAAATATACTAAGCATACAAAATACTGTAAGCAATTTGGCAAGGTATCTTGCCTGGTCTAAAAAGGATGAAGTCCCAACTCAAGGCGTCGTCCGATCTACCCGTCACATAAATTAAACAAGTTAGGTTACAAAAGTGGGTAAATAGGTTCCTCCATTTAATCTATTTTAATTCTGAATAAAATAACCTAAAATTGTATTTTAATCTTATTATAATCTAATTTTATTGTTAAACCCTAATTTTGTCCAAAGAACTAAATTTTATCAACTCGAGATTCATGGCACGCAAATCGAGGCGATCTGTTGACCGAAAAGTCAACCGACACAAACTCAACTTTCATGCATGATTTCCTGTAGATTTCAGCATCAAAAAACATGCTTGAATTTATGGCTCGTCCGAATTCAAATTCGTTTGGGAATTATGGCTCGTCCAAATTCAAATTCGTTTGGGAATTATGGCACATACAAATTTTGTATTGTGCACCGATGGTTAAATTCAAACCTAAAAGTTCTACAAAATTAACAGTATATAAATAATTTGAATTAAATTTTGGGGAAAATATATGTCGATGATCTCGACATTAGCTTTCCAAAACTTTAAACGGTTCATGATTCTGATTCCGGGTTCTCCCGAAATTGCAAAAATATCGAAACACATCTATTTTCGGACATGCTGTGCTCTACGAATTTTTCAGAATTTAATACTAATAATTTAGAAAAACAATTTATATAATCAGAAATCTAACATCAATATCTTTCTAACGTAAGAAAGTAGACCTCGTTTGGAGTCCGGAGCTATGCGCAATGGCTTCTGGAAGATGAAGGAACCCTAGATGGCAATTTTCCAAAATCTCTCTCTCTAAATAATGGAATAATTATGGTTATCATATTATATATATATAGAGATGTACCTGCGGCTGAATGGATATCTATAGGCTGACACGTGTCAGAATCTGATTGGATGGTTTTATTTATATTATTTATTTTTGATTTCCCTTTATCAAAATATTATTTAAGTCATTTTAAATCTAAATAACTCCAAATAAATATTAAAAATAATCATAAAAATCTGAAAAAATTACAGAAAATATATTTTGAATCCAAAAAACCTAGAAAAATACTTGGGATAATTTTATGTTCATAAGTTTTCTACTATAATTAGGAGAAGCTCTAAACATTAGTTTTACCCATATAACCAAAAATAAATAATAAAATTATTCCAAAAATTCAGAAATAATTCTAGAAAATATATAATAATATTATAAACCCTAAAAAATAACATGGGTCCATTCTATATTCCTGGGATTGCAGAATAAATTCTACAAGTCCTAAAAATTAGTTATTAGCCTAATTACTCCCAATAAATACTAAAAATACTCAGAAAATTCCCAAACAATTCTAGAAAATATATGTGCCTATTTAGAACCTAAAATAAATTTTGGGATATTTTTAGTTAAGTTTGAATATAAAATAAATTCTTCAAAGTCCTAAAAAAATTAGTGTTACTAGTTTTTAATTAACTAAAAATTATGGAAAAAAATCCCAATAATCTAAAGTAGCCTAAAAATAATTCTAAATAAATATTTATATAAGTAAATATACTAAAAAAATTATTTTCTAATTAACTAAGAGAATACTCTAAATAAATTCAACATCTATAATAAATATAATAATATAAAATATACACAAAATACCTATTTTGGGTGAGGGAGTTTACAACCACGTCCAAGTCCTCAGGTCCCGTAGTACCTAGAGATGAGATACAAATCCAATCAAAATCTATCACACGGCAAGCAGGGACGTGACACACATTTATACATATGCTTAGCCTCAGCTACAACTCACAGGGATACGACGCTAGAGGGTTGTCCAAGGTTGACTAAGGGTTTATTTCAAACACGATCAATCGCCCGTTTAATACCATCAGAACAATCCTCAATCATATACCTTTAGCTATCACTCGTCTTAAAACTACTCCTCGATATATTTTACAATAACTACTACTTAGTTAAGTTCAACATTATTTATCAATTCTCAAAGAATGTCTAATAGTTCGATATTGCACAATATTTCATAATCAATCTCCTACTCCTCAATGTCCATCAATGTTTTAATATCACAACATTTTACAACCATTTAACCCTACTCACCAACAATAATCAATTGCATAAAAATGAATAAGTAACTCATTCAAATCTCTTATAACATTTAAACTCTATACTCCTAATAGCATATATGAATCCCTAAACAAACTAAGGAGTCTGAAGGCGCGGGGGTATGCTCGTCCGGTGGTGTGGAGCTCGGGGGAAAGACTGGCCGCCGGAGAAACACAGCTGGAGGGAGGTCGGTAGTGCGGTGGTACGAGAATGAGGTACGGCCGGAGATTGTGACTGGAGAATATGGCCGGATGCGGAGCTTGGCCCGTGGCAGCGCTCGACCGCCGGAGAGGGAAGCTCGAGAGAGGTGGTGGAAATAAACAGTTGGCCGGAGTGGGTGAGGAGTCGTGGCGTTGGTGTTAGTGGCAACAGCCGGTGGCCGATCCTGGGGTGAAGTCGGAGTATGGGAGCCCGATGGTTGCAGCCCGCTGGAGGTTGTCGTCGAGGTACGTGGCGGCGTGGAGATGTGCCATCGTGTGGGATCTCAGCTGGGAAGTCGAGGCTGTCCGCCAGAGTCAAGGGTGATGGCGGCGGTGGTGCGGGAATGTGTGGCGATGGAAAAGACTGGCCGTGGGGGTGAACCGGGACGCCGAAGAGTGGTGGTGCGGGCTCGTCGGAGCAGTGCAGCCGTGGGGAGATACAGCAGGCCGGGGGGGGTCGACTCATTGCTGGAGAGGCTCGGCCGGCCAGAGTTCATGGCCGTGGGGAAGGCAGCAGGCCGGGGAAGCCGCTGTGGTTGCTCGACCGGAGCAAAGAATGCTCGGCCGGAGATGCAGTGGCAGTACGGCGGGTAGTCCGCAGGCCGAAAGTCGACGGGATGGAGCTGCACAACAGTTATGGCGCCAGAGAACCATGAGTTGGCCGGAGCTCGGGTTCTCCAAGTAAGGAGAAGAAGAAAAAGAAGAATGGAAGAGAAGAAGAAAGGAAGAAGAGAGAATGAGAGAAGAAGAAGAAGAAAATATGAATTATGCATGGGGTTCGGCTGAGTGTGTAGGAAGAGGGAGGAGAGAGAGAGAGAGGGGGGTTTTTCTAGACATGGGGATTAGGGCCGGTTGGTTTTTGTGTTGAGGGTGGGGGAAGTGTTACTTTATAGGGGTTGGTGAAAGGGGATGGATGGGTGAGATCATCATATTCAAAATAGATGGTTGAGATTGATCATGAAGAGGAGAGGGTTTCTTCATGAGGGTGAATGGATGGGTGAGAATGGGACCCCCTTTTGGGACCCTCTCATTTGTTCATGGCCAATAGGGTGGTGCCACATAATTTAATAATTGCAACTTAGCCCCGTAAATTCGAGAAATTGCATGGACACATAAAATGACACAAAAATTGTGGAGAAAAATATGTTTAGCAATTTTCATGGTGAGAGGGTATTGTGCGTTAGGCACGGGTCTAATTAGAAAGGTATTGGGATTAATTTAGGATTAAAATTGGGATTTACAAAATTGGTATCCCCGATTTAAATAGAAATAAAGTGTCCCGCGAATTTAATTTAATTGGGGCACTTGGGGTCAAAATCCGGAAATAACACAAATGCCAAAAATGGTGGGGGCTTGGAGTCAGTCTTGGACCCTTTAGTTGGTCCGACTCAACGGGTTAAGTTGGTATCCCAAAATTTATGGTAACGACACAGGTGTCCGACACGGAATTAAATATGTGTTACTATTTCGGAATATTGTGCAATTAATTTAGAGCACACAAAAATTAATTTTAAAAGACGGAAAATTCCAATGCCTAATTTGGCGGGTCAGGTCAGAAGTATAATAATTGAACAAAATTTATGGGTTGATATTGGGCTCCGAAAAATCAGAAAATGATAGGGCGCGCCAAGGGTTTTAAATAAATGAAATAAATACCAGATAAAAATTTCTCCACTCTAAACCTCGAAATCTGCTACCAAAAACCAAAATTTTCCAAATCCACTCTAACTATCTACAGAATAAATCGAGGGGATTTACATTCTTCCCAACTTAGAAAAATTTCGTCCCCGAAATTAAAGTAAAGCACGATAATATCTAACAGAATCTTAAAATAATCTAGTATTCAAATGTCGTACGTAAATTCGTACCTTGCTCCTCAAAGAAGTACGGGAATCACTGTCGAATAGAATCCTCGCGCTCCCAAGTAGACTCGCCTGGTGAATGGTACTTCCATGCCACTCTGACCAGTCGAATCGTCTGCCCTCTCAAAGTCTTCTCGCTGCGATCGAGGATCTCAATTGGCTGCTCTACGTAAGACAGACTAGGCCTGAATGTAATCTCCGAATGATCAAGCACGTGGCTAGGGTCTGCGACATATCTCTTCAACTGCGATACGTGAAATACGTCATGTACTCCCTCTAATGATGGAGGTAATACAAGACGGTAAGCCACTTCGCCAACTCGTTCCAAAATGTCAAAAGGTTCGATGTACCTCAGACTCAGCTTGCCTCTGCCTCTGAATCTGATGGTACCGCGGGTAGGCGAACTCCAATGGTCTGCGGTAAGCATCTGCCCAGTGTTTCTATCTGTCCTGTGCTGCGTGCTGGTGGCTCTGAATCTGCTTGACCTTCTCTACCGTCTGTGTCACCAACTCTGGACCAAGTATCTGACGCTCTCCTACGTCACTCCAATAAACTGGCGACCTACATTTCCTGCCGTATAGTGCCTCATAAGGTGCCATCTGTATGCTGGCCTGGTAACTATTATTGTAGGAGAATTCCACCAAGTGTAGGTGGTCCTCCCAAGATCCTCCAAAATCAATCATGCATGCTCTCAACATATCCTCTAATATCTGTATCGTGCGCTCTGACTGGCCATCAGTCTGTGGATGATATGCAGTGCTAAACTTGAGGCGAGTTCCTAGGCTCTCCTGTATACTCCGCCAAAAATGTGATGTGAATCTGGAATCACGATCCGATACGATGCTGACAGGCACTCTATGTAATCGTACTATCTGCCTCATATACATGTCAGCTAGTATCTCTGTGGATTGCCCAACTCGGAAGGGCAAGAAATGTGCAGACTTGGTGAGTCTGTCTACGATAATCCAAACTGTATCCTTCCTGCTTGGGCTTCACGGGAATCATGTGACGAAGTCCATGGTAATGTGTTCCCACTTCCACTCGGGAATGGAAAGCGGCTGCAATAGTCCTGCAGTTCTCAGGTATTCCGTCTTGACTCGTTGACATACCAAGCATCTTGCTACGAATCTCGTAATCTCTCTTTTCATCCCATGTTACCAGAATTGCTGCTTCAAGTCTCGGTACATCTTCGTACCCCCGGAATGAATTGAATAAGTCGAGCTATGCGCCTCGGTCATCAACTCCTGGCGTAACTCACCACTCGAAACGTATAGGCGATCTCCATACCTCAACATTCCTGTCTTCATGAATCCTGAGTCTCGTCTGCATGTCGGTCCATGTCCTTTCTCGTAGTCGTCTAAATCTCGTATATGTAGGCATGGCGGCCTTGATCCTCTCAATCAATGTAGACTGATCCTCGAGACTGACCATCTGTCCATCCATGCCTGGCAATACAATCTCAATCCCGAGTTTCTGAAAATCCTCTAACAACTGGCGATGAATCATAAAAATATGCCATAGGCTTCCTGCTCAAGGCATCTACTACTACATTCTCCTTGCCAGGGTAGTACTGCAACTAGATATCATAATCTGTCATCAACTCTAGCTAGTGCCTCTATCTCATGTTGAGCTCTTTCTGGTCCTTAGAATACACCAAGATATCATCATTAATTACCACCAAAAACTTATCCAAGTACTGGTGGAAAATATTGTTCCTCAAACTCATAAATACTACTGGCACGTTGGTTAAAACAACATGACTAGAAACTCACAGTGTCCATACTTCGTCCGAAAAGTCGTCTTCAGAATGTCCTCTCCCCGTACCTTGATCTTGTGATAACTTGATCTGAGACCGATCTTCGAGAATGCATATGCGCCGCTAAGCTAATCAAATAAATCATCGATGCGCGGCATATGGTACTTGTTCTTTATTCGTTACTGCCCTTAACGCCCTGTAATCGAAACATAAGTATACTGTCTCATCCTTCTTCGGCACTATTAAGATAGTTGCTTCCCATGGGGAAACACTAGCCCGACTGAAACCCTTGTCTAAGAGATCCTCTACTATGGATCTTCAACTCGATCAACTATATCGGTGCTAGTCTGAAGACGAGAGAATAACTGGCTCGGCTTTGGGAGTCATCTCTTTAACAAACTCTATCTCTCTGTCAGGTGGCAGGCCTAGAAGATCCTCTAGAAAAACATGCTCAACTCTGATATAACATGGTGGTACATTGGTTCACCTCCTGCATTGTATACCCCTAAGGTAGATGGGCACCTTGCTCCTGGGCTCCCTGAACTCAACTCAGGATAACCTGGTGGCCTAAAAATATAAATGCATTCTCATCGACAATCTAGTATCGTGTGGTGTTGGCTCAATCAACTCATGCTAGGACGGTGTCATCGTCCAGACTTAACCTCAAAATAAATTCTCCTGTTCTGTTTACCTCAAATTTTTCCTAAATTTTTTTTCCCTCGAGTTTCTTCTTTTCGTTATTTATCTCTTCAAGTCGCATAGTACAATAATGGTATCACTCAAGTACATACTAGACTTTCCTGGAATCCGATTATTATCTCCCAAGTGAGATCCTAAAATTTTTATCTCCTCTAGCTCATAATCATTGTTCCTAGCATTGCTATCATCTACAACTACTAGTTTCCAACATCAGGCTATGCATTTTCGTAAATTATTCTAGGTCATAATCAACAATCCTTCCAGCTCTCAGTACTTCCAAGATCACTGCTACCTCAAGTACGGGTAGGGTACTACTGGGTCCAACTCTCTTGCCAACCTTCCTCACTAGTTCTAGAATCCAAAGAACCCATCAATCTATCCTGATAAGGTAACAATCTTCTCCGAGAAAGGTATACAAATTCTGTCTTCTGTCGTCTGGTCTTTGATCTTCTTCTGGAGGGAAGTCTTCAGTCACAAGCATTTGTCTCCCCGAACAATAGGGGACGAGAAACAAGGATAGCGATATTGACGAAGATTGAACGAATGCAAAGTGGAAGTCCAAGGGCGATAATCACATACAAAGAGTTTTAAAATTGATTATGGATTGAGATCCTATTCAACAATCATAACATCTATTCCTAATTTGCAGGCTCGCTTGGCACAGTCAGGTGACCAAGACGATTTAAATCGGACCTGCATTGGCCACCACAAAAATATGTCACGCCCCAGTCCCAAATTACGTAGGACCAGAAATACGTGACACGCCAGCTACACATTCGACCAGACTCTAGTCTGACTCGAATACGTATAAGCTGTAATATAAAGGCACTATCTAAATATTCCATAAATGTAAACCTCTATGTCTCAATCCACAATGTACATCAGTATACAAGAAAGAGCTAAATGTGCTAGATTCGGCCGCCCCATAACACATTAACTCGAATAGACTCGAGAAGAAGTATGAGTCTATAAAACTAGGCTACAACAGCAGATGAATAATAATTGTACAATAACCATAATGCCGGTAGATAAGATGTGAGTACCTGGTACCATGCTCGCCAGACATGCATCTCCAACAATAACTCCAAATCCTCCGTAATCATCTATGCTGCAAAACTGGCAGGGAACCAGGTCCTCAGAGGGACGTAACAAGGTACATAAATACAATATGCCAAGTAAACAGAAAGTACAAGTGCACGATAGGGTACTCTATCATAACCAACTAGTGTGACACAGTTTAAAGACAATGTTCGACGCGTGGGCTGTCCAAAATAAAATCGTAGCTCCGGACACGGAAACACACGGCACGTACCGCAGCTCCGGACAAGGAGTCACACGGGTGGTACAACTACTCTAGATACAGGATCACTACAGAAATAGTATATATATATATATATATATATATATATAAGCGCGTACAAAGTAGCCCAAACGTCAAGTAACTGTCTTCCCCTTCCCAAGCGGTCAACGATTGTGCGCTGAACCTGAACCTCTATCTATCAGTCTCGACACACGGAAGATAACTCAACAGACGCGACCCTAAGGTCATCCCAGTCTCTGGTCATGATGTCAGTATCAGGATACAGGAATCTGGCATGATCACAGTGTATGAGTGTGTCCTGGGGTATCGATGTACTCAGGTACGTGCATCGAGGTACTACAAAGTATCTAACCATTTTTTAATACGTTACGACGAATGTCAGCACCCGGTTATGAATCGGAAGTAAAGTATAGAGCATCAACATAAGTACGTGCACAATGTACATAAAGAACAACAAATATCTGTAATATGAAATACAGGGTGACAATGTACACTTGCCTGCGTTCGGCTGCTGATGACGGGGTCCCGGTACTACGTCCAAGTCCTCAGGTCCCATAGTACCTAGAGATGAGATACAAACCCAATCAAAATCTATCATACGGCAAGCAGGGACATGACACACATTTATACATATGCTTAGCCTCAGCTACAACTCACAGGGACACGACGCTAGAGGGTTGTCCAAGGTTGACTAAGGGTTTATTTCAAACATGATCAATCGCCCGTTTAATACCATCAGAACAATCCTCAATCATATACCTTTAGCTATCACTCGTCTTAAAACTACTCCTCGATACATTTCACAATAACTACTACTTAGTTAAGTTCAACATTATTTATCAATTCTCAAAGAATGTCTAATAGTTCGATATTGCACAATATTTCACAATCAATCTCCTACTCCTCAATGTCCATCAATGTTTTAATATCACAATATTTTACAACCATTTAACCCTACTCACCAACAATAATCAATTGCATAAAAATGAATAAGTAACTCATTCAAATCTCTTATAACATTTAAACTCTATACTCCTAATAGCATATATGAATCCCTAAACAAACTAAGTTATAAATAATAAAATCATAATGTTTAAACCTGCTCCTCTACAACCCTCAAAGTGTTTATACTCAAATGTAATAACCCCAAGATTTTCCATGCATTTATAAACCCTACTCATCAAGTCTAGCTTCTTAAACCCTAACCTTCACTATGTTATATTAAGCCATGATTAATACTACACTGCTCAAGAAGATGGGGAAGAGTTTACCTAGGCGATGCGTAGTGGTGGTGTTGGCCGGTTGATGGAGAAGAACTCGATGCTGCTCGGCTGTTCGTCATCGACGAACTGTAACTGATCGCTCAGTTGATCGTCTAGTTCCATACAATCGATCACCAAACTCGTCGACGAAGCTTGCCCACGGATCTCACGGCGGAGGAACGTTTGCCATGGCTCGCACTCAAAGCCGGAAGAAGTTGATCTCCGCCGTGGCTCTGGTCAAGGAGAGGAGCTCCGGTGTTCAGTGTTGGCCGGAGGGTGACAGTGAAAGGCGACGGGAATACCAGACCGGAGGTGATGGAGGTCAGTGGTCGAGGAAGTTACTAGCCGGAGGAGTCTGAAGGTGCGAGGGTATGCTCGTCCGGTGGTGCGGAGCTCGGGGGAAAGACGGGCCGCTGGAGAAATACAGTTGGAGGGAGGTCGGCAGTGCGGTGGTGCGGGAATAAGGTGCGGCCGGAGATTGTGACCGGAGAATGTGGCCGGATGCGGAGCTTGGCCCGTGGCAGCGCTCGACTGCCGGAGAGGGAAGCTCGAGAGAGGTGGTGGAAATAAACGGTTGGCCGGAGTGGGTGAGGAGTCATGGCGTTGGTGTTAGTGGCAGCAGCCGGTGGCCGATCCTGGGGTGCAGTCGGAGTAGGGGAGCCCGGTGGTTGCAGCCCGCTGGAGGTTGTCGTCGAGGTACGTGGCGGCATGGAGATGTGCCGTCGTGTGGGATCTCAGCTGGGAAGTCGAGGCTGTCCGCCAGAGTCGAGGGTGATGGCGACGGTGGTACGGGAATGTGTGGCGATGGAAAAGACTGGCCGTGGGGGTGAACCGGGACGCCGGAGAGTGGTGGTGCGGGCTCGTCGGAGCAGAGCAGCCGCGGGGAGATACAGCAGGCCGGGGGGGGTCGACTCATGGCTGGAGAGGCTCGGCCGGCCAGAGTTCATGGCCGTGGGGAAGGCAAGAGGCCGGGGAAGCCGCTGTGGTTGCTCGACCGGAGCAGAGAATGCTCGGCCGGAGATGCAGTGGCGGTGCGGCGGGTAGTCCGTAGGCCGAAAGTCGACGGGATGGAGCTGCACAACAGTTATGGCGCCAGAGAACCATGAGTTGGCCGGAGCTCGGGTTCTCCAAGTAAGGAGAAGAAGAAGAAGAAGAAGAAGAAGAAGAATGGAAGAGAAGAAGAAAGGAGGAAGAGAGAATGGGAGAAGAAGAAGAAAATAGAAATTATGCATGGGGTTCGGCTGAGTGTGTAGGAAGAGGGAGGAGAGAGAGAGAGGGGGTGTTTTCTAGACATGGGGATTAGGGCCGGTTGGTTTTTGTGTTGAGGGTGGGGGAAGTGTTACTTTATAGGGGTTGGTGAAAGGGGATGGATGGGTGAGATCATCCTATTCAAAATGGATGGTTGAGATTGATCATGAAGAGGGGAGGGTTTCTTCATGAGGGTGAATGGATGGGTGAGAATGGGACCCCCTTTTGGGACCCTCTCATTTGTTCATGGCCAATAGGGTGGTGCCACATAATTTAATAATTGCAACTTAGCCCCGTAAATTCGAGAAATTGCATGGACACATAAAATGATACAAAAATTGTGGAAAAAAATATGTTTAGCAATTTTTATGGTGAGAGGGTGTTATGCGTTAGGTACGGGTCTAATTAGAAAGGCATTGGGATTAATTTAGGATTAAAATTGGGATTTACAAAATTGGTATCCCCGATTTAAATAGAAATAAAGTGTCCCGCGAATTTAATTTAATTGGGGCACTTGGGGTCAAAATTCGGAAATGACACAAAGGCCAAAAATGGTGGGGGCTTGGAGTCAGTCTTGGACCCTTTAGTTGGTCTGACTCAACGGGTTAAGTTGGTATCCCAAAATTTAGGGTAACGACACAGGTGTCCGACACGAAATTAAATATGTGTTACGATTTTTGAATGTTGCACAATTAATTTAGAGCACACAAAAATTAATTTTAAAAGACAAAAAAGTCCAATGCCTAATTTGGTGGGTCAGGTCAGAAGTATAATAATTGAACGAAATTTATGGGCTGATATTGGGCTCCGAAAAATCAGAAAATGATAGGGCGCGCCAAGGGTTTTAAATAAATGAAATAAATACCAGATAAAAATTTCTCCACTCTAAACCTCAAAATCTGCTACCAAAAACCAAAATTTTCCAAATTTACTCTATCTATCTACAGAATAAATCGAGGGGGTTTACAATGGATCACATTTTCTTGTCTAAAAATTCCCGAAATGGCAAAAATACTGAAAAGCGTTAATTTTTTGGACACCTGATACTCAAACATATATACAAAAAAATTTAGTTTAAATTTGGTCTATTAATTTATAGATTTGGAAAGCTAACTTCGATATGATTTTGTTAAAAAAATAGAATATTAAAGGAGTCCTGAGTCAGGAGTTACGATAATTCTAAGTTGCTATGGCTGCTAAAAACGAGGCTGATTGTTAAGACAAATTTGGGATATTTTGGACAAAATAAACACATATATGTATCAAATTTATATAAAACTAAATTAATAATCCTTACTTAAGATCTTCTTTAACCTATTTTATGTCTCTAATGGTAGAATTTCTATTTGTTGGCACCTACATATTCTTAGAATTTTCTAAAGATTAAGAATAAGGGTTGAAAGTTACCTTTTAAAGATCAAACTCAATGGAGATCCAACACAAAAGAGAGTCAAATATTCTCCACCAACTAGCTCTCCTCGTCTAGCACTTCTCTATGGTTTGGAATTGAATTTGGAAGTAAAAGAAGTGGGGAAGAAGGTGATTGGGGTTTGAAAATATAGATGGGAAGCAAAGTAGGGTTTTATATATATATATATATATATATATATATATATATATATATATATATATATATATATAGAGAGAGAGAGAGAGAGAGGGGGGGGGTTTGTAGTTGGCGGCCAAGAAGTGGGTATGGGGTGTCGGGCTGGAGGGAGGAATAGGCTGGCCACATGTGGGGGTTGGTTTGGGTTGTTAGGGTTTTGGTTTGGAGAGTGTTGGTTAGGGTTTTACTTAGAATGCTTTGCATACTCAATTACCAACTTACCCTCGACTAAATAAATATGAATTTGAACCCTAAATGGAATGGAATATCCTACTCCCAAATATAATATAATTACTCTAAATAAAATTTACATAATATAATTACCTTAAATAAATCTACTAACTACAATTACCTTACATAAAGTTTAATTAATACAATTCCTTAAGGTAAATCTATTTAGTAAAGTTTAACTAACAAATTCTTATTTATCAAACATTGTCACAATAATATACTAAATTTAGATATTTGGGATATGGAGGTTACAGTCTCGCAGGAAGTAAAATATCAGTTTTCTTTGATCTTTATCACCTCGGAAGCTGAGGTGGTTAGAGCATCTCCTAACAAGAAGATTGACTTCTTGAAAGAATGGTATCCTTCACTAGGAATTTGCGGCGTTTTTGCCAGACGGTCTTTGCTAGTAGTGCCATCCTCCCCGCAGGCTGTCTATATGGGTGGGTTGTCCCTTGCTTTCCAGAGTTCAGTTGACATAGGAAAAAGAACTCGGTCTAATCGGCCATCAACTTCTGACGTTTTGTGGTTGACCCATGTCCATCTAGGCCTTGATAGTAGCCACAAAGTTGTCAAAGTTCACACCCAACATAGCTTGAGCTTGCCCAAGGAGTATTTCACCAGAGGGGGCTATAATTAAAGACACTGCAAGTAAGAAATAAAAAAGCTTAAAAGTAATTTTTATCAAACATTTCTTAAATTGAAGGTTTTAAGTCCTTGACGCATAGACAAAGAAGCTTAGCCACAGAGATAGATGTCCAAGACTCGTGTGCCTATCAAACACATGTTCCTCCAGGCGTATAAATGCAATATCGCATAAGACGGCCACATTTATGCGCATAAAGGAGAATGTTTGCTATCGGCACATATCCATGTCAAAGATTTACAGTAAATGACTATGCACGTCATTAACAGAATTGGGTATGTGCATGTTCTAGATAATTTCTCATCCACACGACAGAACCATGTTAAGTATTTTGATCTGTGCATGTTCTAGATAATTTTTCATCCATGTAGTAGATTGTGCAGATGTGTCTCTATGTTCAGGGGATGCATGTGTAAGGAGGGTCATCTTCTTCAAAGAGGAAAAAAAAATCTTACCCTCAATCGGTATCTGAACGTCGTTATAGAACTACAGTTTTTTAGCCTGGGCCTCGACAGCCTTCCCTTTGCCCTTCGTAGTGGAGGAGGATGATCCTTTGGGGACCATGACGAAGGAGAAGGAGATCAAGAAATCTCAGAACTTAGAATAAAGAATCAAGAGAGAGAACAATGAAAGCAAGTAAACTTTCTCTCTCATACCCGATCACTATTTATAGGCATAAGCATATGCGTCATCAGCGGCCGCATGTAGCATTAATGATGATGAATCATGCAAACGTCGCATAAAACATTAATAAGCACCTCAATTTTCATAAACATGCGACAAAACTGACACCTCAAATCTCGTAACTCAGGGAGGACGATGCTTCGGGATTTTAAAAGATTCTGTTGTTACGAGAATCGAGATGTATTTAATAAATCGTACAAAAATCAAGGAAGATTTGATATCCTGACAAAGAAGTCCATGCATTTACGTGTTATTCATCACACAAAGAAGCAGTATACAGAAATTTTTGAAGTCTATCCTTCTTTCAAAGTATTTTAAACTTGTTCAAGTTTTAAAAATTTTGAAGGGAGTCTTATAGAAGCATGGAAAAATTCAAGTACATGCGCCTGAGCAGCTATCCGCTGAGGAGCTGACAAGCAGACCAAACTCAGTCAGGACGCATATACCTAAGTATTCAAATACTATGTGGCATTCAACCAAAAGAAATCAAATATTCGTCTATGCGGCATAGGCAATGACCCTGAGAGCATGCGACAAAGATAACCGAGTCACATACGTCATTCTGATACAACATTAATTGTTCTGATCGCTTCAAAATCTGTCTAAACGATGGTTACACAACAGAAGTCAATGCTTACGTCAGTGTCATAACTACTTTTGTTAGTTACGGCTGTGTGATGTCACATGGCAGTACCCATGCGACTAGCATCTATGCGGTAAAGCCTCCTTAATCTCCTCCCTCATCAAAGCCTTCATGTGACAGTGTCTCCATGTGACAAAAATACCTCGTCTTTATTATACAGCTAGCAGTAACCGTTATGAAGATGAAGAGATAGCTATGAGCCTTAATACATTAATGGCCCATACGTTATAAACACAAGCCATATTAATTTGAATTTTTTGAATCGTTTTTAACGTATGCCACGTGTCAATTCGACTGGATTATGCTCATATGTTCATATCCGGATTATGCGCCACATTGATTGTAGGAGCTTATATGGCAAGCTAAACTCTATGCATCAAGGTCAGAAAATAGTGACTTTTCAGATTCAAACGTATATAGCCGTTACAGTGTGAATGATTATAAATAACAGTCATCCCCAGTATATCGCTTTAAATATAAAGTGTTTATATTTTGTCAAAATCCCCAACAGAGTAGTACAATAGTATAAATGTACAATAATATTTATTTTCCCATAATGTTTCAAAGCTATTATTCGTGTTCAAGAGTCTTGGATGCGTTATGGATAATAGATCCACTTAAACCTCCCTTTTAGAATTTTAGATTCCTAGTGTGGTTGGAATTCTCCGAACAAAATTGAAAGTTCCCCAGTGAAGTTAAGGATAAACTCTGACAGTAAAACCCTAAAATATTTTTAAAAGCACGTCTTAGCTTTCTCCAACATTACTAGTCTCTAGTAATAGTTGGTAGTTTCCCCTAAGAGTCAACAAAGCCCTTCACCAATTCGAGCTATTATCTGTATTCAAGAGTCTTGAATACACAACAGATAATAGATCCTCCAAAATTTTCTAGCGTAATAGTTCTCAGATCCTATGAAACATTCTCATTGAGATTGCAAAATTAAAATATTTTCCATGCAAACAAGCGTATTCTTAGAGCCTAGTCACTCTAATGATGTCTTATTTCTGATCCCCAGTATGATTGGACATACTTTATTCTCAAATATTTCTTCCCTAGCTAGGTTGAGATATTTCTTACAATGGTTCACGTACATATTACCTCTGAACTACATTATTAACTCCTCTCGAGTGAGCCCATCTTTAGAGCCTAGTCGCTCTAAGGACTTCTTATTTTTAATCCACAACTGGGTTAGAAGTAATCTTATACCCTAGAAAATAATTCCGTCAATATCACCTCTGAATTATTTTCTACAAAGAGTTGTATACCTAGAAAAAATTATTCTGCCATGTCCACATCACCACTGAGCAGATATATTAAAGTCCCCAGAGGAGTCCTAATTTAGAAGTTTGCCATGTCTGCATTACCTCTGAGCAAATATTCTATTTATCGACTCTCAGTTATCATGTCCATATTACCTCTGAGAGTGTTAGTCCTTTCAACTTATTATCTGTACTTAGCCTTAGGTAAGACATGGATAGTAAGTAGTAAGTCCGCTTAAAATTATTCTATCATTTTTTTTCCAAAGAGTGCACTACTTTACTACGTCAACATTACCTTTGGTCAAATATTTGTATTCATAAGTCATATGTATCAAAATTTTGTGGCAATAAAAGTTTGATTTCTTTTGCATAAAAGGAAGATACATCACAAGTTTTTGACCACACAAAAACAAAAGAAAATTATAATTTTTGAGAGTCTTAGGTGTTGGCATGAAGTTCATCTTCTCCACAAGAGTTAAGGTTTTCTTCTCACCCTCGATTTTTTTTATGGACATCGGGGTAAATTATCAACGGCGAAGGGTTGGTGACATGCTCAACAGCAGTGCCTCCTTGCCTTTGCTGAATTTCTTAGCCGAGGAAGAGGATGCTTTGGGGCCATTGCGAAAGAAACGTGAAGTAAAGAAGAGGCTGAAACTCAAGAGAATTTTAAAAACTTGAAAATAAGTTTTCTCTCTCATTTAGCAGCTCTATTTATAGATAGAGCCTATGCGCCATCTGTGACCTTTCTTATACGGCCAAACGTCATGTTCATATTGAATCAACGCCTTCATTCTCGAGATATACAAAAAATTAGGAGCAAAATAGATGCCTCGATTCGCAAACCAATGTGTCGGAGTCGGTACAAGATTTTAAAAAGATTTTGTCGCTTCAAATATCGAGAAAGATTTGACAATCTATCATTAAATAGCTATGTTCTTGTATCCTATGCGCCGAATGGTTCAATAGCATGTGACAAAACTTCTATGTGCCGAGTTGAAATTTTCATCCATGCTTCTTTCAAAGTATTTCGAACTTGTTCAAGTTTTGAAAACATTGAAAGGGGTCTTGTAGAAGAATGGAAAATTTGAGTCCATGCGCATAACAGCTATGCGCCAAGTCACTCTTCAAACAACCTGATTCAATGAAGTCAACACTATGCGCCTAGATGATATGCGACTCAGGATCAAAGTTAGTAAACTTTGGTATTTCTAATGAAGCACTATGCGACAAAGACAGTGATTTTTATGTGTCATGAAGGGCTATGTGGCAGAGACAGTGAACTCTGGAAGCGATATGCAAAAGAAAATAATTCTTATGCGACATGAAGTCCATACGGCATAGACAAAAAGTCTATGCGGAACAAGTAGTAAACTTCATGCGGCAGAAGGCTTTGACGCATACTGCCAAGTTGCATAAGTCGATCTGATACCCTACTAAATATTCTAATCACTTCGTAAAGTATAAAACTGATGGTTATGCATAAAATGCCATTGCTGACGTCGGCATAACAATTATGTTTGTCTGTATACAGCAGAGCTGGCCACGTGGCACTATGCGTCAAGCAGCTATGCGCCTCAGCTAGAAAGTGTATATAGATCTTTATATTTTTCTTTCTCTTCAAAGTTCACATGGCAGAATAGTAACTATGTGGCAGAACGGTTACGAATGTGAGGAGATTATATGTAATTAATGCGCATATGTTTTATTTGTGCAGTAATGCGCATACGTTATGAATGATAGTAGGCATATTAAACAAGAATTTGGAATCATTGTAATGCATGCCACGTGTAGATTCGATCAGATTATGTACGTATGTTCAGATCCATTTTATTCGTTACATCTATTGCAGAATATTATGTGGCAAGCAAAATCCTATGCTCTATGAGTTGAAAACAAAGATTCAGGTGCATATAGTCATTACAGAGAGAATGACTATAATTAGCTGGGATATGTGCTTCCCAAACAAACTTTTTGGCATCGAGCAAAATCGAAAGATGAGTACTTTGGAGCCAATTTGCTGCCATTTTTGCCAGTGATCTAAGATTAGGAAAATTCTTAATTTTTGCCTTAGGATCGTCAACGGAGTAAAGAATTCATCTACGACGATCTCCATCGACACACTTGTCTAGAATTTTCTTTTGTACTTAAAATTCTAGTTTTAGGATTCTTTGTTAATTTATAATCAAGTTCATACACTTTTTATAATATCTATAGTTATGTGATATAAAGTAAAACATACTTAAAAAAAATATTTTGTACCGAAGGGATGATCAAACTTCAACTTGTAACTCAGACTAAAAATGTCAATACAGTCTTATTTTCTGGTTATCCACTTGAGTTATGGCAAAACAGACTAGGACATGTTTATTAACAAGATGCCTAGTCTATGACTTATCTCCAAATATGGGGGTAAGGAGGTAGAGAAGTGTGAAGTCTGTTCACAGATAAAGATCACCAGAAAACCATTCAAACGGGTGAACCAAAGCATAAATCTTCTAGAGTTGGTATACTCAAATATTTGTGACTTCAAGGAGTTCTCCACAAAGGTTGGGATAAAGTACTTCATTACTTTCATCGACTAGTCTCAAAGTACACATTGGCTTATCTACTATCTAAAGGTGAAGCATTCAAGAATTTCAAAGACTTTAAGGATAAAGCCGAGCAGCAAACCTGACAACAACTCAAGAGACTCAGAAGTGATCGAGGCAGAGAGTATTGATCTCTTAAATTCGTATTATTCTACAGAGAACATATAATGTCAATATAATAACTACTTTATATTCTTCTCAATCAAATGGAGTTGCAGAAAGAAAGAACAGCATGTTGACAACGATAATAAACTCAATATTGTTGATTATGGGACTTCCAAACTACTTTTGGGGAAAAGCTACACTTACGGCTACTTTAATTGTGAACAAAGTATTGTACGCAACTTTTAACATTATTTTTTGTGAACTCTGGTTCAAGGTCAGACCCAACTTGAATTCCATTCAAGTGTGGGGGTGTTGGGTGATGTGAAGCTTCCGGACATAAAAATTTAGAAGCTAGAAATGAGGACTACGAAGGCTATATTCTTGGGATATACTAAAAAGAATCATGCTCATAGGTTTCTTGATATTAAATCTAATTATATCATCGAATCTTGCGATACAAAATTCTTTAAAGATAAATTTCCATGTCACAAGAACATTGTTCTCATGGATATTTGGGAGAATAGCGTTGGTGCAGAGGAGGCTATCGCTTCCAATAAAAATATAGTCCAAGAATAGGTTATCGTTGAAGAGACAATGTTTGAATCAGAACTCGCAGAGCCGTCGACTAAGAGAGTGAGAAGACAGAAGGACTTCGAAGATAATTTTGTTACCTATCATGTGGAAGCAGATCTGTTTACCTATGATGAGGCGATGAAGACCAGAGATGTCTTCTAGAATAAGGCTGTCAAGGATGGGTTTTACTCTTACTCTATAACCTCCTACAATATTTGGGTGTTGGTCGATTTGTCTGAAGGAGCAAAACCCATCGGATGTAAATAGATCTTCAAGAAAAAGATAAAGTTTGAGAAAACTTTTGTAAGTTCAAGGCAAGACTAGTAGCCAAGAGATTTTTCGAGAAGCAGGAGATCAACTACTTCTACACCTATTCTCCAGTTGTACGGATGGCAACCATCAGGATGTGCTGATTGCTCTGGGTGCGATACACAATTTGGTGATACATCAGATAGATGTTAAAATAGCATTCTTGAATGGAGAGCTGACCGTAGAGATTTACATGCAACAATCATAAGGATTTGTCATCAAGGGTCTTGAATAAAAAGTATGCCAGTTGTTGAAATTAATGCATGGTCTGAAGCAAGCTCCCATGATGTGGCATGGGAAGTTTGATAAAGTTATTAGATCAAACGGTTACAGGGTCAACAAGACTGATAAGTATTTTTATACTAAGTTTGTTGACGGACGAGGAGTCATAGTTTGTCTTTATGGGGACGAGATGCTAATGCTGGATACGGATTTAGAATATCACAAAGACAAAGAAGTTCCTCTCTTCCAAGTTCAATATGAAGGCCTTGGGGGATGTTGATGTTATCTTGGGAATAAAGATTATCCAAACAGAAGATGGAATGACATTGTCACAATCTCATTACATTAAGAAGATGCTCACACGCTTTAGATATCAGGATCTTCCACGTATCGGTATACTATATAGGTGTAACAAGAAGCTGAAGCCTAATCCAAGAAAAAGTGTCAGGCATCTGGAGTACTCGAGCGTCATCGTTAGTTTGATGTATGCTACAACTGGTACTAGGCCTGACATAACTTTAGTCGTAGGGATGCTAAGTCGGTTCACGAGCAATCTAGATGTTAAGCACTGAAAGGCTATAAAGAAAGTTATTAGATATCTCAATAGGAACCAGAAGTATGCACTTCACTATAGTAGTTATTTGATAGTAGAAGAAGGCTTCAGTGATGTAAACTGATGCTCAGAAGTAAAGAGCGGAAGGTCCACAAGAGGATGTCTTTTCCAAGGGTAAAGATGATATATCATGAAAGTCGAAGAAGCAGACAATACTCTCTCATTCCTCCATGGAATCTGAGTTCTTTGCACTAACAGCTGCAGCAAATAAAGCAGAATAGCTTCAGAAGCTCATATATGATCTTCCACTGATTGGTGCACAGATTTTGGCGATATCGATCTACAACGACAACCAGGCGACTACAGCGGTGTTATCAAATGATCTCTTCAATGGTAAGAAGAGGACTAGGCGGCTTAGGCACTTAATACTGAATGATCTCACCAAGGCTATAGTCATTAGAGTGATTATTGTTCGGAGCTAGAAAAATCTGGAAAATCCGTTCATCAAGGTCCTCAAGCGCCAGCTAGTCGAGGACATAGCAAGAAAAATGGGCTTGAAGGCATTCTGATATTGTGTCTTTGTAATTCTACCATAAAGTTTTCTGCTATTAGTTCAAAGAAAAATCTATTAGACGTCTAGTTTTTGGTTCAAAGAAGGATCATTGACTGGAAAAATATTAGGTATACTAGGTTGTCCTTTGAGGCATTTAAGGGCTACGATCCTATAACTATTGCGGTCTACTATTTGTTATTTGTAAAGAACAAGTCAAGTGGGAGGATGGCCATGGGCCTTAATGAGTTCTCTAGAATTTTGAATCTCATGTGTGCTTTACAGGAAGCACGGGTGGCTCGATGCTATAAAGGGGATGGTACCCCTCATGTTACAATGCATGATACTACGATGAGGTAAGACTCTCGATCCTGGGCCATGTCATAGCGAAAGTAGTATCGCATATAGGCAGGTAGCCTAATGCCGAATAAGTGGAGAGTGGTAGGACATCACTAGAAAGAGTCTAGTTGTCACACCCCGACTTCGCAGAGTCGATAAGTCACCACCGATCGCGATACCGTACAAGTCTAAGGTGCACTTATTCTAGGCAAGAACGTGCATTTTGGTAATTCTTTTGAACACAGATTTAAATCATAATGCAGTAGAAAGTTGAACACAGAATATATGATAAAATAAGCTTTCCATTAATAACTTGTAGAAAAAATTACAATGATATTGAATACAATGATATGTCGTCTCGGCTACATTCATTGAAATTATAAAAAGACTAACAAGCTTCCATGAAATAATACTTGTCGTCCCATACATTACACCCTCTTATAGATTGAAACCAAATACCTCTAAAATGAACCGGCTTTAAAATACTTCAAAATAAGAAGAGCTTTAAGTTGCCTCTCCGAACTTCAGCTAGTAACATGCACCCTCAGGGTTCGCAACAACTGTGGATTTGGATATCAGTACACTTGGTAATGCACTGGTGAGTGAGATGAACCCACTCGCCTAAATCGATACTGCTTATTAAGGGAAAAGCATACATTCAAAGTTATCTTGCTAATTAGAACTATGATGAATTAATGTTCATATCGTCAGCATACTTGAAAGCAGTAAACATTTGACCATAACACTTATCAGTGATAGCTTACCTAACGATGTGCCCATCCCTGCATAAAACGGAGATGATACTTACCGCCCCTACAGAAGATAATATGTTAGCATGCGATCTATCTACATAAGATAATTGGTTATATCGATACCATGAAGGACCATTACATGGCATTGCGACACACCTTACCAATCTGGATTGTAAGCCCAATAGAAGGTCTCGTAATACCTTATGTTGAAGCACGTTTCACATAATTTCTCCCTATGTTGATTTGGTTATAGTGCTCCGAATACTGTTTCGTGGAAAACCAAACCTTGTGAACAAGTTTTCCATGACCATGCAAATGTGTGAACTATCTACCTATAAAAAATATGCATGGCATAAAACCAAATTAAGCAGTATTATTTATATACTCATGCAACAATTCATTTCTCTCAAAGTCGTATGTTCCATTTGCTGACCGTAGGATCGAATATTTTTGAGGCACCATGCCACAACCAACGTTTTTTGGTACCAAAACCCCTTTCAATAGTTCTGTGGTTTTGAACCACAATTGTTCGTTTTACATAGAAAATAGTATTATAGGTCTCGTGCATAAATACACTAGACAGTTACAGTTATCCATGTTCTATCCTTAGTGGAATAGCATCCATTGTGGCTATCAATTACTAGTTACATTCTACCGGACATCATCGATAGGAATGTTTTAAGGCAGCAAGAATTTGTTCATATGAAGGAGTAGAAAAGAAGGGTCCGAACCACCCACAGAGTAAAGAATATACCGAGAAGGAGACCCGCTTCGCAATGATAAAACGTTAGTTACACGCATTCTTGCAATGACACCAACATTATATTATAATCCTTCTTCATTCATTCCTTTCAAAATTCTCAAAAATAAATGTAGACATAGACGTGAAAGCACATTCATCAAAAAATCAAGCAGCAAAAATGTTCAAAGAAAACTATAGTAAAAAGGCCCCGTGAAGGGACTCTTGTATAGAGTTCACTCGCTGAGACACAGTCCACTGCATCTAGGACTTATTCCATCAAAAGTCAATCCATTAGTTGAAATGGTTCTCATATTATTTATCTGAATAGATTCGATGCCGAAGGGTTCCGACTGAGTCGAACTAGCCATATGCACATTACATAGTGCACCGCCTGGCCCAGAGTGGAGCACTACATAATATACCACTAAGAAAATATTTTGTCTCAAAATATAAGAACAAAGATCCTACCTCCGACTAGATAAACAATGAAGGGTACTTCTCCTTCATCTCTGCCTTCATCTCCCATGTCGACTCCTCGACTGAATTGTTTCTCTACTATAATAGAACCAAGAACATTAACTGGTTTCATAGAACCTTATCCTTGTGGTCCAAGATCTGGACAAGTTTCTCTGAATATGACTAGTCTATATGCAGCACTAGCTGATCAAAACTAACTACGTGACTTGGATCATGCACATACTTTAGAAGTTGAGAAACATGGAAGACAACGTGCACGTCAGTCAAGGCCGGTGGTAGCACAATCCGCTAAGCTATAGCTGTCACTCTCTCGAGGATCTCAAATGGACCATAAGCCTAGGACTCAGTTTTCCCTTAAATCCAAACAGTATCACACCCCCATCGGTGTTACCTTTAAGAATACATGGCCCTCGACCATGAATTCAAATGGTCGTCGATGGGTATCTGTATAACTCTTCTGTCGACTTTGTATAATTCAAAGTCTCTCTCGAATCATATGGACCTTTTTGACGGCCTACTCTACTAGTTCTAGTCTAAGAACCTGTCGTTCACCGACTTTATCCCAACATATCGGTGATCGACACTTCCTCCAATATAGCTCCTCATACGGTGCCATCTGGATGCTTGACTGATAACTATTTTTATATGTAAATTTTGCCAATGGCAAGTGCATGTCCCAATTAGTCTTAAAATCTGTAGCACACAGTCGCAACATGTCTTCCAGTATCTCGTTCACTCTCCGTGTCTGACCATTAGTCTAAGGATGGTATAATGTACTAAAATTCAACTTTGTTCCCAATGTTGATTGTAGGCTAGTCTAGAAATGCGACAAGAATCGTCTATCTATGTCTGAAACTATTTTGGCTGGTACTCCATGTAGTCGGATAATCTCATCAATGTAAATTTATGTTAATCGATCGACGCTCCATGTATCTTTGATAGCGATAAAATGAGCAGATTTGGTCAATCTATCCATAATAACCCAAATCATATCATTCTACTGTGACGTCTTTGAAAAACCCAAAATAAAATCTATTGCGATATTATCCCACTTCTACTCTGGAATGGCGAGGTTCTGAAGCTCCCCACATCTCCCCGTCCGGCCTTTAGTGCTCCGCTTTAACTTGTTGATAGGCCATACACTATGACACAAAAGTAGCCATGTTTCTCTTCATACTGTGCCACCAAAAGATTGTGCAAAAGTCCTTATACATTTTACTGCTTCTCAGATGTAAAGAATACTTTGCATAGTATGCTTCAGTCATTATTTCTTTCCTAAGTTCTACCTTGTTAGGAATGCACAGTCTCCCTTTCACCCGTAACATCCACTCTAATCTTTCGTAAAGTCGGTCATCTTTTTTGTCGAAATTAGCTCACGCATCTTATTTAGAAATATGTCATCCTTCTGAGTGAACTTTATCTTTTTTCGCAAACTCGGCTCAAGTTGTAGTTGACCCAGTTGCACTCCATGGGTTCGAACACGGAATTCAATCCTCATTTCTTCTAAATCTTGTAGTACTCTACTAGTTATAACAATGAACACATAAATCTTTGACTTAAAGCATCCTCTACAACATTTTTCTTACTTGGCGTATAAGAGATCGTCAAGTCATAATCTTTAATTAGTTCCAACCAAAACCTCTGCTGTAAGTTCAATTCCTTTTGGGTAAAAATATATTTGGGCCTCTTATGATCCATGAAGATTTTGCAAGCCGCACCATAGAGGTAGTGCGCCACAATTTTAATACGAAAACAATGGCTACAAGATCCAAGTCATGTGTAGGATAGTTTTCCCATACTGCTTCAACTGTCTTGAGGCATATGCTATCATATTTCCCTTCTGTATGAGAACGTACCCAAGGCCAAGCCCTGACACATCACTGTAGATCTGAAACCCTTATGTCCCTTCTGGAAGTGCAAGGATTGAAGCTGAGACGAGCATTGCTTTAACTCTTAAAAGCTAGATTCACATTCGCCAGTCCATATGAATGTGATTCTCTTCTGGGTGAGGCAATGCCAATCTTGAAAAATCCTTTACGAACCTGTGGTAGTATCCTGCCAAATCAAGAAGATTTGAATCTCACTGACTGACATAGGCTGCTTCCAATCTACAACCGCCTCAATTTTTTTTTGAGAAAACAGGGACACCCTCTACTGAGATAACATATCTAAGGAACGACATGCTACTCATCCAGAAATCACATTCAAATTCACAAATAACAGATGTTCTCATAAAGTTTATAGCACGGTCCTCAAGTATTCCATGTACTCTACCCTGTTGATTAAGTAAATAAGGATATCATCGACGAACACGACCACAAACTTATCTATGAAGGGTCGGAAGACTCTGTTTATCATATCCAAAAATATTGTCATAGCGTTCGTCAAACCAAACAACATATCTAGGAATTCATAATGCATGTATCTGGTTCAAAATTCTAACTTAGTGACGTTGTCGCACCCCAGTCCCAAAATATACGGGACCAGGCCACGTGGCAATGGCTAGCTACGCATCAAGTAGACTCCAGTCCAACCCAAATATGTATAAGTTGTATTGTCTAAATATTACTATAAAAATATAACTAAATCTTAATCCACAAGAACATAAAATATCAATAATAAACTAATGTGTTAAATTCAGCTGCCCAATAACACACAAGCTCGAAAAGACTAGAGAAAAAAATAGAGTCTACAAAACTAGGCTGTAGCAGCAGATTAGTAAATAACGAGAATAAGTAAATATAACTATGGAAGAAATAATACAAGTACCTAGTCTCATTAACTGCATAACATGACGATACACATCAGCATCTCTAAAAGGACTCTACAATAGTCTATACTACAAAACTGGAAATGTAAAACCCCTCGACCAAATTTAGGTCTACTTAGCTTAGATAGAGAGACCAGGGTTAGTTTGAAGCCAATTAGAATTAGAACACAGTATTTTAGATTTATTGTGCAATATATGTATCACTTTGTGCACCTTACCGTTGTTTTTATATTTGGAGCGCTACACTAGCATTTGCTTCCAAACAAATTTTACACACTTTTCCTAGACGTGTCAGCCTTCCATTCTGACCTTTGTGTAACTCATAAATACCTTTCTTTATGCTTTATTTTAGTCGCACAATATTCGTTATAAACGTCCATTCCTAAATTTAAATAAATCCAACTTTGGATCCTTGTCCGTTCCAATCGAAATTGGAGACACAATCTTGACCCATTTTGTGCAACCTAAATTATGACAATATTCTATTCTGAGTCTACTACGTCCATGACACTAGTGTCCCACCCAATTTTAATCATATGCACTTCTAATTAATTAAAGAGCACCACTTACACTAATTTTAATTAAATTGGTGTAATGTCCCAATCCAACCCAAAACTAGACCCAACTCCAACCCAAACCCCCACTCACACCCTCAAGGTTCATACTAAATATCATACATCATTTTAACCCACTACATCACACTAAACATGGTGTTTTGCCTCATCAAATCCGAAATCCCATTATTTGTGCAATTTCCTAATTGTTAGGGACTTTTATGCAAATATGCAATGAGGTGTCCCCCTCTCATTGGATCCAAGACATGAAGAAACCCTTTCCTTCTCTTTGACCGGTCTACCCTAGATATTTCCCTCAATTTGTTATACTTCATGTAACTTTATCTCCTTACATCTCCACCCAACTCCCCCTCCGTTCATCGCCACCACAGCCACCCACCTCGACCCCGACCATCTCTACCATCTGCCTCCCTCAACCACCATGACCACAACCCGCTCCATTCACCTCATCATTACCACCATCACCATCCCGACTACAACTTCAACCCGACTACCTTTCTCACCCCAACGACCAACCCCGCCGCCTTAGCCACCCACCTCCACGGCCACCATCATCACCATCTCCACGGCTACCATTATCACCGCCTCTACCGCCACCGTCATCACCATCACCACCGCCATCATCGTCATGACCACCATCAAAAACACCATCATCATCATCACCTGCACACCCTCCGCAGCCACCACCTGACTCCCCCTCCGTTCATCTCCACCACCTTAGCCACCACAACGACCTCGACCATCACAACCACCATCATCCCCACCTCGACGTCTCCTCCACCATCAACAATCACCTTCACCACCGCCATCATCATTACAACCACCGTCACCAACATCACCATCACCCGCACCCCATCTCCAAAGCCCGACATTCGTCGAAGACCACCACCACCTTAGCCACCACCCTTCCGCGGCCATCCCGCCACCGCCAGCATCCCGCCACCGCCGACCCAGCCATTGTCGCTGCTGCTGCAAGATGCTGCCATTGCCGCAGCTGCTACCGGAGCAGCTACTGCTACGCGTTGTGCTCGCCGGAGCACCGCCCTCCCTTGCCGGAGGCAGGCCGCCGATGAGCCACAAACATCGCTCCCTCGGCCTCGATCATGACTAGGTATACATATTTCCTTCTTTTCGTCATGTATGGTTGTGTCGATGTGTTATTGTATGAACTGTGCAATTGTGAAACCTTGTATTTTGTGTATAAGTGTACATGTTTTAGAATAATATTAGAGTTAGTGTTTAACTCATAGAACTTGATTAATTAATGTGTCATACTTATGTTGACCTAAGGGTTTAGACAAACTGGCTTCTTGCATACTAGCATGTTAGCTAGGACTTGTATTTTTGTATTATACGTTATTTAGTTTCGTAACATATTTTGATAACTCGTTGTCTTGCTGTGCACAGAAATTGAGGATGTGACACTTATACATTTTAGCTGCGTACACACGCGACCCTGCTAGTTGACCGGTTGTAATCCCCCTGCGTCAGTTCCTAAGTACAGTGTAGTTATAATTTTTGTACGTACTAGTGTAATGATTGATAATTATATTATATTATATTATATTATATTATATTATATTATATTATATTATATTATATTATATTATATTATATGTATAGGGTCGCTGGACCGTTCAGGCGAGACTTCGTGAGCCGGAGTTTGGTACTCGCAGCTTGAGGACCCAGGCAAGTATTTCTTGCCTTGTTGTACTATTTAAATTCAGTTAATTTTAGTTGCATATTTTATTATTTTAATATTATATAACTGTGCGCGTCCGAGAAAGACTCGGGTGCAGTCAACGAAGGCGTTGACGTTAGGACATGTGTCTGACCTAGTGTCTAGTGGACTCACCTAAAGTTATGGAGTTATCGATATGACTTCTCAGGCCTTGACACGTATCATTGCACGTCACAGAGTGAGTTTATGTAGGAACGCATACTTCATGCTTGACTGGACATCAGTGTGAGCAGCACGTGTGACGGTATTTAGCTTTGTTGTATATTTCTTTAGAGACATGCATTTATAGTATGAGATGTCCATGTCATATTCATGACATGTACATTGGCATTGGGCGGGGAGGACAACAAGTAGGCGTATGAGATACACACATTAGAATCCGTAGTATCCAGAGGAGCCACGGATCCAATGACTTCCTTTATACAGATATCGCGTTCTTCGGAGCGATATGGACGTATATATTTGCAGATACCTCATTCTTCGGAATGATGGACATTACATGTACAAATACCACACTCTTCAGAGTGTGGAAGTTATGCCTACACCTACCCATACGTACCAAGGTTGTCCTCAAATTATATTTTACTTAGCTGGTTAGTTCACCCTCGAGTTTTCACAGTATTTACTTTATGACATATATTTTTGTATCTTGTTACGTCCCTCTGAGGACCCAGTTCCCTTCCAGGTTATTTATGCAGTTTACAGGATGCTTGATCTAGTGGAGTATGGACATCGTTGTAGGTATCTTTACATTTTTTAGCTATTACAATCATGTACTACTTTCCCTTTTTTATTCTGCTTTTATAGCCTAGTGTTTATAGGCCTATGTTGTTCTTTTGGTCTATTCGAACGGATGTATTATTGGACTGCAGACTGATGATGCGTATCATTCTTTCTTGAGATTATTTACCATGGATTGAGATTTAGTTTAGTTGTTGCATGTTAGAATTAGATTATTAACTGGATCACTAAACCTTGGACAGCGTAAATATATTTCGTCGGGTCCATTAAATTAGAAAGCCCTATGGAGTCATACCAGCTGGCCATTGCTATGTGTCTGGTCCCATACGTTTTGGGACTGGGGCATGACATAGTTTTAGTGGTGGCCCATGTAGGTCAGAGCATATCGTTTCGGTTACGTTACTGTACCGAACGAGCCAACAACTTAGGATTAATGTTGAATAAGATCTCAATCCATAACTGATTTTAAAACTCCTCTTGTATTCGATTGTCACCCTTGGACTTTATTACTGTATTCATTCATTACTGTCGACATCATTCTTATTATTTCTCATCTTCCTTATTTTGGGAAGATGGATGCTCGCGCACGGTGATTTCCTCCAGGAGCAGATCCTTGTCAAGACGAAGATGGCATATTTGATAGCATGTTTGAGTAGATGGTTAACCATGATAGAGAAGGTTGATAAGTTCTTTTGTGTTACTAGAGTTAGTATAGACTGTTGTCGTAAGAATTAGACATAGAAGTAGAGACTTAAAACTAGACCCTACCCTTACTTAAGGTAGCCATGATTTGTAAGTATAAGAATCTAGAAAGGTTGTTGATTCTAAGGCTCTAGAATAAATTAGGTGAGACATAGCTAGATGCTAGAAATTAGTGGTAGTCTTATGGTAGTGATACAAGGAACGACATTATGAACTTGACAAGACATAATTTTAGACTCACATCTAGAAGAATATTATCGGGTACTAATAAAAATAGGGTATGAAATAGCACTTTAGGTAGCAAACCATAGTGGTTAATCCCTAGTTACCTTGTGACTTATAGTACCAGACCTAGAAATTTTCTCACCCTTTAGATAATAATGATTACGACTAAGCTAAAATAGATAGGTAGATTTCTAGACCCAATATTTGGATGATGAGATACTTGAGTACTACATGGTAGCTTTCAAATTAGATTAGATGTACTTGACTTATTTCGGTTGTCAGCGTCTATTAGGCTCGTATTTTTACTATTTATAACTCGATTAGTTGTGCTAGTATCTGAAATAGAGTAATTAGATTGAAGGATGAGAGTATCGACAGATGTTATAGCCTTGAGTTGGATATCGTAAACTACCTATATTGGATGGCCAGTTATAAACAATATGGTACCCATGTAGTTTGGATAAAGGGTACACATGGAGTAAACTAGGAGAAACTGAAGGTTTGAGGTAAAAAGGTCGAGTGGCAATAAGATAAGATTCGCGATAAGTACCTGACCTCGAGTTTCTTTTAAAATTTAGAGAAGTAACTAAACCGGAGACAAAGACGTTGGCTCAAGATGATGACAGACTTTGAGATTGAGCTACAGTACCATCCGAGAAAAGCCAACGTAGTAGCTGACGCATTGAACAGGATGCCAATCATTGAACAGGAGGCCCATGGCATTCTTTTTGACTACCCAGCAATACCTATTGAGAGATCTAGAGCAGTTGGGTATAGAGGTCATTATGTCCGGAGAAGACAACCAGTTGTCGAGTTTCCATGTGCAATCGACATTGGTTGTAAGGATCAAGGCTGCCTTGCCAACAGATGCCAGATTCCAGAGGCTTCGACAGAGGACAGAGGCCGGGATGCAGACAGGATTACGCATACACGAGGACGAGACTTTGAGATATGGAGATCGTCTCTATGTTCCGAACAGAAAATTTTGTCAGGAGCTGATATCGGAGGCGCACAGTTCAGCATACTCTATTCATCCAGGAGGCACAAGATGTACAGAGATTTGAGGCAGTACTATTGGTGGCATAGAATGAAGAGGGAGATAGCCCACTTTGTGGTGAAGTGTCTGGTGTGTCAGCAGGTCAAGGCTGAGCATCAGAGTTCTGCAGGTTTACTTAAATCCACTCTCGATACCTGAGTGAAATTAGGAGCACATCACTATGGACTTCGTTACGGGCTTTTCGAGGAGTCCCAATGGTCCTAATGCGGTATAGGTGATCGTGGATCGACTCACCAAGACCGCTCACTTTTTACCTTTCAGAGTTGGACAGTCTACGGAGGTCATATTTCAAGAAACAAAATACATGTTTAGATCACATGCTGACTCATTGGTCAATTAGTAGAGGATTACCAATAGACTCTTAGATTATATATTGACATGTGAGTATGGAGTGTAAATAGAATATAGAAGTCTGACAGGAAACGGTAGCTAAATATTGTGGATTACACATAAACTACTTAGGGATAGAGATTTAGACTTTTGACTAATAGGACATGAGCTTGCTGAACCTAATCCTTAGTAGTAGGTGGTTATATGGGGACATGTTTTCAAATTACCTTAGTCGGTCGATTTTTAGATTTTAGGATTTATATTCTTATTATTATTGGTTGCATTTTATTCTAGGGTATTTAGAATGATTGAATAGATAATTATTACATAATTTATATATATCCTTATTTCTATGTATTGAGTAGAGACCTATGTGGTATTTTATTACATATATTTCTCCTAGAAATTGTTTGAGTTGAGCTTCTAGACTAGGTATGACTAACTGATTAGACTTGTTGCTGCTAAGATTGATTATAAGAAGTTAGGTTGCATAATTCCATTATGGATACTATAGGATAATGACGGTATACTTAGGAAAGAATGTTAAGATATTAACCATCCTAGTTGCAGAAGAAGGTTAGGACAGTGTTTGAGGTATGAAGCGAACAAACATCAGGCTCAGGAGTGTTCCCAGTATGTTAATAGATCCCAGCAGATAGTGCAAAGGCCAGCTCCACCAGTCCTAGGTATGCCCGTAGCATTGCTTGATGAGTTATAGCTTATTATGTGTTTATTTTAATTTCGAGGACAAAATTCTTATAAGTTGGGTAGATTATAAAACCCCTCGACCAAATTTAGGTCTACTTATCTTAGATAGAGAGACCAGGGTTAATTTGAATCCAATTAGAATTAGAACACAGTATTTTAGATTTATTGTACAATATTTGTATCACTTTGTGCACGTTACCGTTGCTTCGATATTTGGAGCGCTACACTAGCATTTGCTTCCAAACAAATTTTATACACTTTTTTTAGACGTGCAGCCTTCCATTCTGACCTTTGTGTAACTCATAAATACCGTCCTTTGTGCTTTACGGAGTGAGTTTATGTAGGAACGCGTGCTTCATGCTTGACTGGCCATCAGTGTGAGCAGCACATGTGACGGTATTTAGCTTAGTTGTATATTTTTTTAGAGACTTGCATTTATAGTACGAGATGTCCATGTCGTATTTGCGATATGTACATTGGCATTGGGCGGGGAGGACAATTGGTAGGCGTATGGGATACACATATTAGAATCCGTAGTATCCAGAGGAGCCACGAATCCAATAACTTCCTTTATACAAATACCGCGTTCTTTAGAGCGATACAGACGTATATATTTTTATATTCTTCGTTCTTCGGAACGATGGACATTAAATTTATAGATACCATGGTCTTTAGAGTGTGGACGTTATGCCTACACCTACCCATACGTACCAAGGTTGTCCTCAAATTGTATTTTACTTAGCTGGTTAGTTCACCCTCGAATTTTTATAGTATTTACTTTATGGCATATATTTTTGTATCTTGTTACGTCCCTCTGAGGACCTGGTTCCCTTCAAGTTATTTGTGCAGTTTACAAGATGCTTGATCTAGTGGAGTGTGGACATCGTTGTAGGTATCTTTACATTTTTCAGCTATTACAATCATGTACTACTTTTTATTTTTTATTCAGCTTTTATAGCCTAGTGTTTATAGGCCTATGTTGTTCTTTTGGTCTATTCGAACAGATGTATTATTGGGCTGTAGACTGATGATGCGTATCATTCTTTCTTGAGATTATTTACCATGGATTGATATTTAGTTTAGTTGTTGCATGTTAGAATTAGATTATTAACTGGATCACTTAACCTTGGACAGCGTAAGTGCACTTCGTCGGGTCCATTAAATTGGAAAACCCTATGGAGTCATACCAGCTGGCCATTGCCACGTGTCTGGTCCTATATGTTTTGGGACTGGAGCGTAACATAGTTTTAGTGGTAGCCCATGCAGGTCAGAGCATATCATTTCGGTTACGTTACTATACCGAACGAGCCTGCAACTTAGAATTAATGTTGAATAAGATCTCAATCCATAACTGATTTTAAAACTCCTCTTGTATTCGATTGTCACCCTTGGACTTTATTACTATATTCATTCATTACAGTCGACATCGTTATTATTATTTCTCATCTTCCTTATTTCGGAAAGATGGATGCTCGCGCATGGTGATTTCCTCCAGGAGCAGATCCTCGTTAAGACAAAGATGGCATATTTGATAGCATGTTTGAGTAGATGGTTAACCATCATAGAGAAGGTTGATAAGTTCTTTTGTGTTACTAGAGTTAGTATAGACTGTTGGCGTAAGAATTAGACATAGAAGTAGAGACTTAAAACTAGACCCTACCCTTACTTAAGGTAGCCATGATTTGTAAGTATAAGAAGCTAGAAAGGTTGTTGATTCTAAGGCTCTAGAATAAATTAGGTGAGACATAGCTAGATGCTAGGAATTAGTGGTAGTCTTATGGTAGTGATACAAGGAACGAAATTATGAACTTGACAAGACAGAATTTTAGACTCACATCTAGAAGAAGATTATCGGATACTAATAAAAATAGGGTATAAAATAGCACTTTAGGTAGCAAACTATAGTGGTTAATCCCTAGTTGTCTTGTGACTTACAGTACCAGACCTAGAAAATTTTCCACCCTTTAGATAATAATGATTACGACTAAGCTAAATCAGATAGGTAGATTGCTAGACATAGATTGCTAGACCCAATATTTGGATGGTGAGATAACTTGAGTACTACATGGTAGCTTTCAAATAAGATTAGATGTACTTGACTTATTTCGGTTGTCAGTGTCTATTAGGCTCGTGTTTTTATCATTTATAACTCGATTAGTTGAGCTAGTATCTAAAATAGAGCAATTAGATTGAAGGATGAGAGTATCGACAGATGTTATAGCCTTGAGTTGGATATCGTAAACTACGATGGCCAGTTATAAAAATTATGGTACCCATGTAGTTTGGATGAAGGGTACACATGGAGTAAACTAGGAGAATCCTCAGGTTCGAGGTAAAAAGGTAGAGTGGCAACAAGATGAGATTCGCAACTAGTACCTAACCTCGAGTTTCTTTTAAAATTTAGAGAAGTACCTGAACCGGAGACAAAGACGTTGGCTCAAGATGATGAAAGACTTTGAGATTGAGCTATAGTAACATCCGAGAAAAGCCAATGTAGTAGCTGATGCATTGAACAGGAGACCCATGGCATTCTTTTTTACTACCTAGCAACACCTGTTGAGAGATCTAGAGCAGTTGGGTATAGAGGTCATTATGCCCGGAGAAGACGACTAGTTGTCGAGTTTTCAGGTGCAATCAACATTGGTTGATCAAGGCTACCTTGCCAACAGATGCCAGATTCCAGAGGCTTCGATAGATGACAGAGGCCGGGATGCAGACAGGATCACGCATACACGAGGACGGAACTTTGAGATATGGAGATCGTCTCTATGTTCTGAACGAAAATTTTTGTCAGGAGCTGATGTCGGAGGCGCACAGTTCAGCAAACTCTATTCATCCAGGAGGCACAAGATGTACAAAGATTTGAGGCAGTACTATTGGTGGCATAGAATGAAGAGGGAGATAGCTCGCTTTGTGGTGAAGTGTCTGGTGTGTCAGCAGGTCAAGGGTGAGCATCAGAGATCTGCCGGTTTACTTAAATCCACTTCCGATACCTGAGTAAAATTAGGAGCATATCACTATAGACTTCGTTATGCGCTTTTCGAGGAGTCCCAATGGTCCCAATGTGGTATGGGTGATCATGGATCGACTCACCAAGACCGCACACTTTTTACCTTTCAGAATTGGACAGTCTACGGAGAACTTATTTTAAGGAACAAAATACAGGTTTAGATCACACGCTGACTCATTGGTCAATTGCTAGATGATTACCACTAGACTCTTAGATTATATATTGACACATGAGTATGGAGTATAAATAGAAGATAGAAGTCTGACAGAAAATGTTAGCTGAATATTGTGGATTACACATAAACTACTTAGGGATAGAGATTTAGACTTTTGACTAATAGGACATGAGCTTGCTGAACCTAATCCTTAGTAGTGGGTGGTTATATGGGGACATGTTTTCAAATTACCTTAGTCGATCAATTTTTAGATTTTATGATTTATATTCTTATTATTATTGGTTGCATTTTATTCTAGGGTATTTAGAATGATTGAATAGATAATTATTACATAATTTCTATATATCCTTATTTCTATGTATTGAGTAGAGACCTATGTGGTATTTTATTACATATATTTCTCCTAGAAATTGTTTGAGTTGAGCTTCTAGACTAGGTATGACTGACTAATTAGACTTGTTGCTGCTAGGATTGATTATATGAAGTTAGGTTGCATAATTCCATTGTGGATACTATAGGATAATGACGTTATACTTAGGAAATAATGTTGAGATATTAACCGTCCTAGTTGCAGAAGAAGGTTAGGACAGTGTTTGAGGTACGGAGCGAACAAACATCAGGCTCAGGAGTGTTTCCAGTATGTCAATAGATCCCAGCAGATAGTGCAAAGGCCAGCTCCACCAGTCCTAGGTATGTCCGTAGCATTGCTTGATGAGTTATAGCTTATTATGTGTTTATTTTAATTTCGAGGACAAAATTCTTATAAGTTGGGTAGATTGTAAAATCTCTCGACCAAATTTAGGTCTACTTATCTTAGATAGAGAGACCAGGGTTAATTTGAAGCCAATTAGAGTTAGAACACAGTATTTTAGATTTATTGTACAATATTTGTATCACTTTGTGCACCTTACCGTTGCTTCGATATTTGGAGCGCTACACTAGCATTTGCTTCAAAACAAATTTTACACACTTTTTTTAGACGTGCAGCCTTCCATTCTGACCTTTGTGTAACTTATAAATACCTACCTTTGTGCTTCATTTTAGTCACATAATATTCGTTATAAACGTCCATTCTTAAATTCAAATAAATCCAACTTTGCATCCATGTCCATTCCAATCGAAATTGGAGACACAATCTCGACCCGTTTTGTGCAACCCAAATTATGACAATATTCTATTTTGAGTCTACTATGTCCATGATACTTGTGTCCCACCCAATTTTTACCCTATGTACTTCCAATTAATTAAAGAGCACCACTTACACTAATTTTAATTAAATTGGTGTAATGTTCCAATCCAACCCAAAACTAGACCCAACTCCAACCCAAACCCCCACTCACACCCTAAAGGTTCATACTAAACACCACATATCATTTTAACCCACAACATTACACCGAACATGATATTTTGCCTCATCAAATCCAAAATCCTATTATTTGTGCAATTTCCCAATTGTTAGGGACTTTTTTGCAAATATGTAATGAGGTGTCCCCCTCTTATTGGATCCAAGACATAAAGAAATCCTTCCCTCCTCTTTGACCGGTCCACCCTAGATATTTCCCTCCATTTATTGTACTTCATGTAACTTTTATCTCCTTACATCTCCACCCGACTCCCCCTCCGTTCATCGCCACCACAGCCACCCACCTCGATCCCGGCCATCTCCATCGTCTGCCTCCCTTAACCACCACGACCGCAGCCCCCTCCATTCACCTCATCATTACCACCATCACCATCACCATCCCGACTACAAGTTTAACCCGACTTCCTTCCTCATTGTCACGACCCGCACCCGGTATAGGGGCACGAGAGCGTAGGTACGTCCAGCCTACGCCGCAGTATCGGTGGTAGAACGCTGTCTAGATCATGTAACTATCTAATCAATCTCACATGAATATCCAACTCCATAAGGAGACACCGATATCACAATATAATATGGAATATATTCAATCACATAAGCTAAAGCACGATGAGATATCGAAGCAAGCAATAAAATACAAGAAAAGTCTAAACGATAAAATAACCATACCTGCAAACAATATCATCCAATCTCCAAGTATACTAGAAAACAAGTCCTCTAGGTCATAGTCTGGAAAAAATATCCAGTCAGGATTGGAACGAAATACACCTCTAACAGCAGTTCCACATATATTGACAAAAACTATAACACAGTGTAAAGAAATACAAGACAGATAGGAATACTGGCAATAAGAAATACTGACGAGCATGGATGTACTGGAAATAGAAATACGAGTACATGCAAGAACAATGAACTGGTATGCAAGTGTGTACAAGAACAATAACTAGAACATGTGGTGATGCTAGATCCATATACTAGAGATACATGTCAAGAATCATCTAACTAAGTGTGTGAAACATCAGCATATCATGTGATCGGCTTGGGACTATATGACTCATTATATTGATTAGCGGTCATCCCCAACAGGTCAGGCTAACCAGATGTAACAGCGATGAGGCATGTAAGGGTAAGGCTGCACCGACGTTAGGTGTGGGTGAGCTAATGATGCATGTAAGTTGGGTATGATCACATAAACTACTAATATTTCCCCGTTTTCTGAGCTAGCACGATGGATTCCAATCACGACTCCTCGTGACAGGTCTCAATGATGCCAACTCGTGTAAAGAACAGTGTCAGAGTCATGTACGCTATACAACAAAAATTATAGAGATAATCAACATAATGGAAACTGTCAGAGAATGTACTCGCCTGGGGTCCTGCTGCTGGCAATACCAATGCCTGTTTTCGAATCTTGTCTGAAATCCAACAGCCCTAAAGACAACATATAATACAATATTGCATCAGACATTAAACTAACGCACAATCATAAGTATTGAACTCAGGGCTACGCTAGGTACGACTCTAGTCAACTAAGGTCAAGTGTTCGTCAATTGCACGGGTGTCACGTCTGCAAATTTTGTGCAAAATAGATAGTCAATGATACGGGTCTTGCCAGTACGTCCGTGTACATATGGCAGTCTGCTATCATACTACATAGGCACAGGTCAAGGTAGTTACGGGGTATTCATAATTACATTAGGGTCATCTAGTACACATAATATACATACATATTATCTTAACTATCATATACATTAGTACTTACAATGTACCTACAATATATATATCAATTATATACATACTAGTCATCTACTAAATAAATACATCTACTATATATATATATGTATATATATATACCAACGTTAATATTAACATATACTAATTAAATTTATACAATATATATGTTTACATATACCTTCATACCAATATACTATACATATACTAATAAACATACATACTACATCATGAAGGAGAGGGACAGGTACGAACCTGTGCACGGGTATGAGATCGACGATGACGATGGTGATTATGATGATGACACAATATATCCAATATGTCCTCCATTAATCCAAAATCAAAGCTCTAGTGGCTGGTGTCAAATTTATATATTTATTGTAAAGCCTTGCACGTGCTAACTTTCCCATCCACTTCTGTTGCTTACATGTCCCTATGTAATATTGCTACTTTGTTGGCTCTAAGCTTCTCTGTTTCCTTCCTTTGCCAAGTGGTGCAAGGATGTTTACAGTCGGTCCTCTCCACAAGAGAATTGCACCAGAGGGATTAGAGTGGTACCTCCTTATGACAAAGTGAAGCGGAAGTAGGAGGGAATCCAAGGGTTGGTGTAGGCTTCCTTGGCGGAGGCGAATGGCCTGATGACGTCAACGTGCACGCGTGCTCACGCGACTTGGTGTATGTTCGAACTTCCCGCGAGAGGCTAAGTGCGGCTTGTTCGCACGCACACAACCCTGAACTGCTCTGGTCGGCCGTGCTTGGTCGACGTCCACAGGGACAGCGGGATACAGATGGAGGCTGCGGCTCCGTGAGATGGAAAATGTGATGCCATGGCGCAGTCATAGTCACTCTCTGGTCGGCAACTTGCGACAATGACCGACTGCTATGCAAGGAGAAGGCCGGGTTCGCGGGGTCGTCAACGGTGTACAGGCGGATGGACTGGACAGTCAGGTCGATGCTTGTTCAGCGGAGGGTAAAGCGTGATGGTGACTGTACTGTTGGAGAGCGGGATTGATAGGCGGCTGGGGTGGCGAGTGCCTGGCCGGGTGGAGGAGTCGTCTCCTGCGGGCTACTGGTCGAGAGGGGATGGCTCAGGGAGACGCGGTGGTTGTCGTGTGGAGGAGAATCATGCACAGGTCGAGCCCGGCGGTGTGGATCAAGGAGTCTCCGGTGAGGGGGAGGCCGTTCAGGCGGGTGAGGAGGAAGTGTAGATGATGATGAATAGGAAGAAGAAGAGGGATAGGTCGGCTGGTAGCTTGGGTTAATTTTAGGAAAAGAGAAAAGGAAAAGAAAGGGAAACATATTATTTATATGCATGTAGGGATTTGATTTGACCTAAAATTAGTTTGACTGGTCAACCCCTCTAGGAATTGGGCTTCTCATATAGGATTTCAAGGGCCATGATGCAAATGGGTTCAAAATGAAGGGCTAGGGTTCAATTGGTTCAAGGTTTGGAGGGCCATGGTCTTAAGGAGCTTGGTGTTGAATTACACACTCCTAAAAAATTATGGAAAAATGAGGAGAATTGGGTTTATTTACATGTCGTGTCCAATGGGATAGACACCTTAATGCACTTTTGCACAAAAGTGCCCAATAATTAAATAAAAATCACAATAATTAATTATAATTAAATATTATGCAATCATTTATACATTAATTTATGAAAAGACGAAAACACCCCTATTCTGAAATTTGAGGGTGACAAGTCTACCCTCCTTAAAAGAATTTCGTCCTCGAAATTTAAGATCCTCAATAGTCGTATTTTACTCATTATATTATTTTTTATCAAAATTCAAATTTATCGAACCCCATAATCACGAAGTAATCCCGCATTATTATTTCACAACTTTTATAACTCTATAAGTATCATATTCCCGTAAATCTTTAAAATTAAAAATCAAATTCTATCAAAATCTCCTCAAAAAATTTATGCTAATCACTAAATACAAAACTTAATATTCAATCCTCTAATTTTAAATCCACTCAATGTATATTTATAAATTTAAGAAATCTAATCCGAAAAGTTTGAATTTTACACACTAATCCATTAATCATCTTACTCCTCTAATTTAAATCCAATCAATGCATATTTATAAAATTTAAATTCTCATCCCAAATATTTGAATTAAAATACTAATCCATCAGTGATCTTAATCCTTGATTTCTTTTTCCACACAATACTCAACAATGTAATACTTATGAAATCTTCAAATATAACGTTCAAAATGTAAATTTTTAGTTTCATATCTTGCAATCAAATAAATATAATGATAATCTTCTTAAATTCCTCAAAATTTAATCATATCATAAACTTCATAAAATCTATGATTTAAAAAATTGTCAATTCTGCCATATTAAATTCTCAACTCTCTTCATTTAAATAAATATTTATCCTCGAAATTTAAGGCACATTGTCTCTCTTTGTCAAATCATAACCTCTTCATTGATTCTTTACTACAGTCAATCCTCCATCAATCAAAGTCTAAGAAAAATTCTAACTACAGTCATACAACATGCAATCTAGAGAAAACAGGTATGGCTATGGTTTTCTTTGTCAAGGTATTACAGTCTCTGTCGGGGTTTACTACTAACTATATTCTAGCAAGAGAATCTTTAATACATGCTACGGTACTAAGGAATCAAGCAATCAATCAAACAGACGGAAAAAGGAACACAAGGAAAGAACAAAATACAGCCTTCTAACATAACCATAGTTTAATAATGCATCCAAAGTTTGATACCTCTATCTCTTTAGGTACCACTGTTTCTACTACAAGCATACTCACTGCTAGCTCTCTTACCTACTACAACTGTTTATACTAGTTGTTCTTATCACTCAAGTGCACACTAAGTGTAATACACCATACTAAGTACTGCTCTCTCTAATACAACTCTAGATGGACACCCAAGTCAGTTTGCAGTGCCATCTCAATCATGCTCAAGTCAACAGATCCTTACACATGTATATCATCTACTCATATACTAATATATACTTCTTACCCACCATAAAATTTTATCCTCAAAATAAAATCATCAAAATTTAACTTCTCGAACAATTTAAAATAAAATGCATATACTTTCCTCAAAAGTCAAATATTCAAACATTGAAATAATTTTTTTTTTACTTCCAAAAAACTTTATAGCTTTGACTATGTTCATTGAATTGAATCTGAATCCTCAAAAAATTAATAACATAAAATCTCAACTCCTCGAAAATTCTTTAAAACTTGAAATTTATTTTCACTCTTCAAATTATAAATTTAAATCCACAAGTATACATATAAATACTCACAGTCTCTAATACTCAAGGTGCACATAATACACCAATTTTCTACAACTCTCAACTATGTACTAAAATTTGCACTGCCCGGATTACTTGCACTGTTACTTCCAATAATCAAAGTTATCATCACACATATTTTCTCCAATAATTTTCTATCTATATTAACTGGTACACCAATCTAATTATCATCACACGAAGTACTTACTGTCATTAGCACCTTGCTCAATAAATCTTTGATATAAAATCACTATCACTATTGGTATGGTAACACTAGCTTTATCATTAGATTATCTCATCAAACTTATTAGAACTCACGATCACTTGCACTTTCTATAATACCCATGCTTTACTTCAATCTCAAGGGCAGGCATATGGTTCCATATCTCGATTGATGTATAAGCATATCTCTTAAACCTTTTTACAGCCTGTTAAACTAATCTGTGATACATTTCACAACTTTCATTACCAATCTTGATATTTCTCTACTCATGGCATCTCATTAAAACCCTTTATGCATATACATTTCTTTACTCTTGATACACCCAGTATCAATTATCAAATTGAACATCATGCTCCATTAATCTTTAACATAATTCCTTGATACTTAATTATTTACATAGATCATCCAATTACATAATTTAATGACTATCCAGGACTCGCATACTGATTCTGATACTTACTTTTGGAACCTTCACTGATACTCTTACTCCTCTTTCTATAGTACCAATACTAATTATAATAATACCTATCATAGAACTATTGCTACAAGGTACTATGCTATGGGTATCTTTAGATTAATGCCTACTGCTCACATGTCCAACTAAGAAACACTTACAAACTCACAAGTCACACTCAGTCAAACTAATACAAGACACAACCAAAATTGCAAGTCACTAATTATCATACTAACAAGGAATCCTCAAAGAAAAGGAGCTCAAAAGGAACTAGATAAGGACTGAAGGTGTCTTACTGTTAGTAAAGAAAAGAAACGAGAGAACAAGTCATGTAATAATGGAAATAGATAAGTATTAAGATGAGACTTTAAGAACCATTTTAAGATACAACCTGATAATCATACACGTTTGTCAGAAATTATGACACTCAGAATCCTCGCCACGCCAGTAAGCATAGATGTGATAAACGACAGATTTCGTAACTAAGGTATGCAACTCTATAATCATGTCATCAAGAATCTTCGCTACGCCAACCGGTATGGCTGCGAAAAATTCTAACTTTCATAACTAAAGTATGTACATCCAAGTCAGGTTCCTACGTTCTCATCATGACAGCTAATATGGCTGCTATAAACTCTAGGTTCCATAACCAAAGTAGACGTTTTACCTTTCTCACTGTCCTCATCAATATATGTCATCAGATGATACCATAAATTTTAGCCCGTAAAATTCATCTCAATATAAAATCAACTCAACAACGATACCAAGAATTAAATTTAACAACTGGTCAACAAGAATTAAACTCAACAATGATACCAAGATTTTAATTTAATAACTGATCAACAAGAATCAAGTTCAATAACAACAAGCGAGAGCGGACGAAAACAAGAAAAAAGATTTAAATTAGCAATTATAACAAGATTCTCAAAGGTCGTCCCAGGAATCTCTCAAGAATTTGTGATTGAGTATCCTCTCTCATCCTAGTATCCTATATCGTATATTCTATCGCAGGCACGCAGTAGTACAACTAAGACGTCGTACTACCACAATATCGCACAACTTGCGAAGTCTGACCTGCATGGGCCACAACTAAAAACGTGTCACGACCCGCACCCGATATAGGGGCACGAGAGAGTGGGTACGTCCAGCCTACGCCGCAGCATCGGTGGTAGAACGCTGTCTAGGTCATGTAACTATCTAATCAATCTCACATGAATATCCAACTCCATAAGGAGACACCGATATCAAAATATAATATAGAATATACTCAATCACATAAGCTAAGGCACGATGAGATATCGAAGCAAGCAATAAAATACAAGAAAAGTCTAAACGACAAAATAACCATACCTGCAAACAATAACATCCAATCTCCAAGTATACTAGAAAACAAGTCCTCTAGGTCATAGTCTGGAAAAAATATCCAGTCAGGATTGGAACGAAATACACCTCTAACAGCAGTTCCACATATATTGACAAAAATTATAACACAGTGTAAAGAAATACAAGACAGATAGGAATACTGGCAATAAGAAATACTAACAAGCATGGATGTACTGGAAATAAAAATACGAGTACACGCAAGAACAATGAACTGGTATGCAAGTGTGTACAAGAACAATAACTAGAACATGTGGTGATGCTAGATCCATATACTAGAGATACATGTCAAGAATTATCTAACTAAGTGTATAAAATATTAGCATATCATGTGATCGGTTTGGGACTATATGACTCATTACATTGATTAGCGGTTATCCCCAACAGGTCAGGCTAACCAGATGTAACAGCGATGAGGCATGTAAGGGTAAGGCTGCACCGACGTTAGGTGTGGGTGAGCTAATGATGCATGTAAGTTGGGTATGATCACATAAACTACTAATATTTTCCCGTTTCCCCAGCTAGCACAATGGATTCCAATCACGACTCCTCGTGACAGGTCTCAATGATGCCAACTCGTGTAAAGAACAGTGTCAGAGTCATGTACGCTATACAACAAGAATTATAGAGATAATCAACATAATGGAAACTGTTAGAGAATGTACTCGCCTGGGGTCCTGCTGCTGGCAATACCAATGCCTGTTTCCGAATCTTGTCTGAAATCCAACAGTCCTAAAGATAACATATAATATAATATTGCATCAGACATTAAACTAACACACAATCATAAGTATTGAACTCAGGGCTACGCTAGGTACGACTCTAGTTAACTAAGGTCAAGTATGCGTCAATTGCATGGGTTTCGTGTTTGCAAATGCTATACAAAACAGATAGTCAATGATACGGGTCTTGCCAGTACGTCCGTGTACATATGGCAGTCTGCTATCATACTACATGGGCACAGGTCAAGGTAGTTACGGGGTATTCGTAATTACATTAGGGTCATCTAGTACACATAATATACATACATATTATCTTAACTATCATATACATTAGCACTTACAATGTACCTACAATATATATATATATCAATTATATACATACTAGTCATATACTAAATAAATACATATACTATATATATATATGTATATATATATATATACCAACGTTAATATTAATATATACTAATTAAATTTATACAATATATATGTTTACATAGACCTTCATACCAATATACTATACATATACTAATAAACATACATACTACATCATGAAGGAGAGGGACAGGTACGAACCTGTGCACGGGTATGTGATCGACGATGACGATGGTGATTATGATGATGACACAATATATCCAATATGTCCTCCATTAATCCAAAATCAAAGCTCTAGTGGCTGGTGTCAAATTTATATATTTATTGTAAAGCCTTGCACGTGCCAACTTTCCCATCCACTTCTGTTGCTTACATGTCCCTATGTAATATTGCTACTTTGTTGGCTCTTAAGCTTCTCTGTTTCCTTCCTTTGCCAAGTGGTGCAAGGATGTTTACAGTCGGTCCTCTCCACAAGAGAATTGCACCAGAGGGATTAGAGTGGTACCTCCTTATGACAAAGTGAAGCGGAAGCAGGAGGGATTCTAAGGGTTGGCGTCGGCTTCCTTGGCGGAGGCTAATGGCCTGATGATGTCAACGTGCACGCGTGCTCACGCGGCTTGGTGTATGTTCAAACTTCCCGCGAGCGGATAAGTGCAGCTTTTTCGCACGCGCACAACCATGAACTGCTCTGGTCGGCCGTGCTTGGTTGACGTCCACAGGGACAGCGGGATACAGATGGAGGCTGCGGCTCTGTGAGATGGAAAATATGATGCCATGGCGCAGTCATAGTCACTCTTTGGTCGGCAACTTGCGACAATGACCGACTGCTATGCAAGGAGAAGGTCGGGTTCGCGGGGTCGTCAACGGTGTACAGGCGGATGGACTGGACAGTCGGGTCGATGCTTGTTCAGCGAAGGGTAAAGCATGATGGTGACTGTACTGTTGGAGAGCGGGATTGATAGGCGGCTGGGGTGGCGAGTGCCTGGCCGGGTGGAGGAGTCATCTCCTGCGGGCTACTGGTCGAGAGGGGATGGCTCAGGGAGACGCGGTGGTTGTCGTATGGTAGAGAATCATGCACAGGTCGAGCCCGGCGGTATGGATCGAGGAGTCTCCGGTGAGGGGGAGGCCGTTCAGGCGGGTGAGGAGGAAGTGTAGATGATGATGAATAGGAAGAATTAGAGGGATAGGTCGGCTGGTAGCTTGGATTAATTTTAGGAAAAGAGAAAAGGAAAAGAAAGGGAAACATATTATTTATATGCATGTAGGGATTTGATTTGACCTAAAATTGGTTTGACTGGTCAACCCCTCTAGGAATTGGGCTTCTCATGTAGGATTTCAAGGGCCATGATGCAAATGGGTTCAAAATAAAGGGCTAGGGTTCAATTGGTTCAAGGTTTGGAGGGCCATGGTCTTAAGGAGCTTGGTGTTGAATTACACACTCCAAAAAAATTATAGAAAAATATACATGAGGAGAATTGGGTTTATTTACGTGTTGTGTCCAACGGGATGGACACCTTAATGCACTTTTGCACAAAAGTGCCCAACAATTAAATAAAAATTATGACAATTAATTATAATTAAATATTATGCAATCATTTATACATTAATTTATGAAAAGATGAAAATACCCCTAATCTGAAATTTGGGGGTGACACTCACCCCGACGACCAATCCCGCCGCCTCAGCCACCCACCTCTACGGCCACCATCATCACCATCTCCACGGTCACCATCATCACCGCCTCTCCCGCTACCGTTATCACCATCACCACCTCCATCATCGTCAAGACCACCATCAACAACACCATCATCATCATCACCTGTACACCCTCCGCAGCCACCACCCGACACCCCCTCCGTTCATCTCCACCACCTTAGCCACTACAGCGACCTCGGCCATCACAACCACCGTCATCCCCACCTCAACGTCTACCCCACCATCAACAATCACCTTCACCATCGCCATCATCGTCATAACTACCGTCACCAACATCACCATCACCCGCACCCTATCTCCACAGCCCGACCTTCGCCGGAGACCACCACCACCATAGCCACCACCCTCCCGCGGCCATCCTGCCACCGTCAGCAACCCGCCACCGCCGACCCAGTCGCTGCAAGCTGCTGCCATTGCCGCAGCTGCTGTCGGAGCTGCTACTGCTACACGCTATGCTCGCTGGAACACTGCCCTCCTTTGCCGGAGGTAGGCCGCCGACGAGCCGCAGACATCGCCCCCTCGGCCTCGATCACGACTAGTTATACATATTTCTATCTTTTTGTCATGTACGATTGCGTCGATATGTTATTGTATAAACTGTGTAGTTGTGAACCCTTATGTTTTGTGTATAAGTGTACATGTTTTAGAATAATATTAGAGTTAGTGTTTACCTCATAGAACTTGATTAATTAATGTGTCATACTTATGTTGACCTAAGGGTTTAGACAAACTGGCTTCTTGCACACTAACATGTTAGCTAGGACTTGTATTTTTGTATTATACATTATTTAGTTTCATAACATATTTGGATAACTCGTTGTCTTGCTGTGCACGAAAATTGAGGATGTGACACTTGTACGTTTTAGCTGCGTACACATGTGACCCTACTAGTTGACCAGTTGTAACCCCCTGCGTTTGTTCCTAAGTACAGTATAGTTATAATTTCTGTGTAGTATAATGACTGATAATTATATTATATTATATGTATAGGGTCGCTGGACCGTTCAGGCGAGACTTCGTGAGCAGGACTTTGGTACTCGCAGCTTGAGGACCCAGGTAAGTATACCTTGCCTTGTTGTACTATTTAAATTCAGTTAATTTTAGTTTCATGCTTTATTATTTTAATATTATATAACTGTGTGTGTCCGAGAAAGACTCGGGTGCAGTCAACGAAGGCGTTGACGTTAGGACATGTTTCTTACCTAGTGTCTAGGGTACTCACCAAAAATTGTGGAGTTATCGATATGACTCCCCAGGCATTGACACGTATCATTGCACATCACGGAGTGAGTTTATGTAGGGACGCGTGCTTCATGCTAGACTGGCCATCAGTGTGAGCAACACGTGTGACGGTATTTAGCTTAGTTGTATATTTTTTTAGAGACTTGCATTTATAGTACGAGATATCCATATCGTATTCGCGACATGAACATTGGCATTGGGCGGGGATGACAACTGGTAGGCGTATGGGATACACATATTAGAATCCATAGTATCCAGAGGAGCCACGAATCCAATGACTTCCTTTATACAAATACCGCGTTCTTTAGAGCGATACAGACGTATATATTTTTATATTCCTCGTTCTTCAGACTGATGGACATTACATTTACAGATACCATGCTCTTTAGAGTATGGACATTATGCCTACACCTACCCATACGTTCCAAGGTTATCCTCAAATTGTATTTTACTTAGCTGGTTAGTTCACCCTCGAGTTTTCATAGTATTTACTTTATGGCATATATTTTTGTATCTTGTTACGTCCCTCTGAGGACCTGGTTCCCTTCAAGTTATTTGTGCAGTTTACAGGATGCTTGATCTAGTGGAGTGTGGACATCGTTGTAGGTATCTTTACATTTTTCAGCTATTATAATCATGTACTACTTTCCATTTTTATTCTGCTTTTATAGCCTAGTGTTTATAGGCCTATGTTGTTCTTTTGGTCTATTCGAACAGATATATTATTGGGCTATAGACTGATGATGCGTATCATTCTTTCTTGAGATTATTTACCATGGATTAAGATTTAGTTTAGTTGTTGCATGTTAGAATTAGATTATTAACTGGATCACTTAACCTTGGACAGCGTAAGTGCACTTCGTCGGGTCCATTAAATTGGAAAACCCTATGGAGTCATACCAGCTGGCCATTGCCACGTGTCTGGTCCTATATGTTTTGGGACTGGGGCGTGACATAGTTTTAGTGGTAGCCCATGCTAGTCAGAGCATATCGTTTCGGTTACGGTACTATACCGAACGAGCCTGCAACTTAGGATTAATGTTGAATAAGATCTCAATCCATAACTGATTTTAAAACTCTTCTTGTATTCGATTGTCACCCTTGGACTTCATTACTATATTCATTCATTACCGTCGATATCGTTATTATTATTTCTCATCTTCCTTATTTCGGAAAGATGGATGCTCGCGTACGGTGATTTCCTCCAGGAGCAGATCCTCGTTAAGACGAAGATGGCATATTTGATAGCATGTTTGAGTAGATGGTTAACCATCATAGAGAAGGTTGATAAGTTCTTTTGTGTTACTAGAGTTAGTATAGACTGTTGACGTAAGAATTAGACATAGAAGTAGAGACTTAAAACTAGACCCTACCCTTACTTAAGGTAGCCATGATTTGTAAGTATAAGAAGCTAGAAAAGTTGTTGATTCTAAGGCTCTAGAATAAATTAGGTGAGACATATCTAGATGCTAGGAATTAGTGGTAGTCTTATGGTAGTGATACAAGGAACGAAATTATGAACTTGACAAGACAGAATTTTAGACTCACATCTAGAAGAAGATTATCGGATACTAATAAAAATAGGGTATAAAATAGCACTTTAGGTAGCAAACTATAGTGGTTAATCCCTAGTTGCCTTATGACTTACAGTACCAGACCTAGAAAATTTTCCACCCTTTAGATAATAATGATTACGACTAAGCTAAATCAGATAGGTGGATTGCTAGACATAGATTGCTAGACCCAATATTTGGATGATGAGATAACTTGAGTACTACATGGTAGCTTTCAAATAAGATTAGATGTACTTGACTTATTTCGGTTGTCAGTATCTATTAGGCTCGTGTTTTTATCATTTATAACTCGATTAGTTGAGCTAGTATCTGAAATAGAGCAATTAGATTGAAGGATGAGAGTATCGACAGATGTTATAGCCTTGAGTTGGATATCGTAAACTACGATGGCCAGTTATAAAAAATATGGTACCCATGTAGTTTGGATGAAGGGTACTACTAGAGTAAACTAGAAGAAACCTCAGGTTCGAGGTAAAAAGGTAGAGTGGCAACAAGATGAGATTCGCAACTAGTACCTAACCTCGAGTTTCTTTTAAAATTTAGAGAAGTACCTGAACCGGAGACAAAGACGTTGGCTCAAGATGATGAAAGACTTTGAGATTGAGCTATAGTAACATCCGAGAAAAGCCAACGTAGTAGCTGATGCATTGAACAGGCGACCCATGGCATTCTTTTTTACTACCTAGCAACACCTGTTGAGAGATCTAGAGCAGTTGGGTATAGAGATCATTATGCCCGGAGCAGACGACTAGTTGTCGAGTTTCCAGGTACAATCAACATTGGTTGATCAAGGCTGCCTTGCCAACAGATGCCAGATTCCAGAGGCTTCGATAGAGGACAGAGGCCGGGATGCAGACAGGATCACGCATACACGAGGACGGAACTTTGAGATATGGAGATCGTCTCTATGTTCTGAACGAAAAATTTCATCAGGAGCTGATGTCGGAGGCGCACAGTTCATCATACTCTATTCATCCAGGAGGCACAAGATGTACAGAGATTTGAGGTAGTACTATTGGTGGCATAGAATGAAGAGGGAGATAGCTCGCTTTGTGGCGAAGTATCTGGTGTGTCAGCAGGTCAAGGCTGAGCATCAGAGGTCTGCCGGTTTACTTAAATCCACTTCTGATACCTGAGTAAAATTAGGAGCATATCACTATGGACTTCGTAACGGGCTTTTCGAGGAGTCCCAATGGCCCCAATGCGGTATGGGTGATCATGGATCGACTCACCAAGACCGCACACTTTTTACCTTTCAGAGTTGGACAGTCTACGGAGAACTTATTTTAAGGAACAAAATACAGGTTTAGATCACACGCTGACTCATTGGTCAATTGGTAGATGATTACCACTAGAATCTTAGATTATATATTGACACATGACTATGGAGTATAAATAGAAGATAGAAGTCTGACAGAAAATGGTAGCTGAATATTGTGGATTACACATAAACTACTTAGGGATAGAGATTTAGACTTTTGACTAATAGGACATGAGCTTGCTGAACCTAATCCTTAGTAGTAGATGGTTATATGGGGACATGTTTTCAAATTACCTTAGTTGGTCAATTTTTAGATTTTAGGATTTATATTCTTATTATTATTGGTTGCATTTTATTCTAGGGTATTTAGAATGATTGAATAGATAATTATTACATAATTTCTATATATCCTTATTTCTATGTATTGAGTAGAGACCTATGTGGTATTTTATTACATATATTTCTCCTAGAAATTGTTTGAGTTGAGCTTCTAGACTAGGTATGACTGACTGATTAGACTTGTTGCTGCAAGGATTGATTATAAGAAGTTAGGTTGCATAATTCCATTGTGGATACTATAGGATAATGACGTTATACTTAGGAAAGAATGTTGAGATATTAACCGTCCTAGTTGCAGAAGAAGGTTACGACAGTGTTTGAGGTACGGAGCGAACAAACATCAGGCTCAGGAGTGTTTCCAGTATGTCAATAGATCCCAGCAGATAGTGCAAAGGCCAGCTCCACCAGTCCTAGGTATGTCCGTAGCATTGCTTGATGAGTTATAGCTTATTATGTGTTTATTTTAATTTCGAGGACAAAATTCTTATAAGTTGGGTAGATTGTAAAATCCCTCGACCAAATTTAGGTCTACTTAGCTTAGATAGAGAGACCAGGGTTAGTTTGAAGCTAATTAGAATTAGAACACAGTATTTTAGATTTATTGTGCAATATTTGTATCACTTTGTGCACCTTACCGTTGCTTCGATATTTGGAGCGCTACACTAGCATTTGCTTCCAAAAAAAATTTACACACTTTTCCTAGACGTATCAGCCTTCCATTCTGACTTTTGTGTAACTCATAAATACCTTCTTTTGTGCTTCATTTTAGTCGCACAATATTCGTTACAAACGTCCATTCTTAAATTAAAATAAATCCAAATTTGCATCATTGTCCGTTCCAATCAAAATTGGAGACACAATCTCGATCCGTTTTGTGTAACCCAAATTATGACAATATTCTATTCTGAGTCTACTACATCCATGACACTTGTGTCCCACCCAATTTTAACCCTATGCACTTCTAATTAATTAAAGAGCGCCACTTACACTAATTTTAATTAAATTGGTATAATGTCCCAATCCAACCCAAAACTAGACCCAACTCAAACCCCCACTCACACCCTCAAGGCTCATACTAAACACCACACATCATTTTAACCCACTACATCACACCAAATATGGTATTTTGCCTCATCAAATCCGAAATTCCATAATTTGTGCAATTTTCTAATTGTTAGGGACTTTTATGCAAATATGCAATGAGGTGTCCCCCTCTCATTGGATCCAAGACATGAAAAAACCCTTTCCTCCTCTTTGACCGGTCCACCCTAGATATTTCCCTCTATTTTTTTACTTCATGTAACTTTATCTCCTTACATCTCCACCCGACTCCCCCTCCGTTCATCGCCACCACAACAACCCACCTCGACCCCGGCCATCTCCACCGTCTGCCTCCCTCAACCACCACGACCATAACCCCCTCCATTTACCTCATCATTACCACCATCATCATTACCATCCTGACTACAACTTCAACCCGACTCCCTTCCTCACCCCGACGAACAACCCCGCCGCCTCAGCCACCCACCTCCACGGCCACCATCATCACCATCTCCACAGCCACCATCATCACCGCCTCCACCGCCACCGTCATCACCATCACCACCGCCATCATCGTCACGACCACCATCAATAAAACCATCATCATCATCACCTGCACACCCTCCGCAGCCACCACCCGACTCCCCCTCTGTTCATCTCCACCACCTTAGCCACCACAAGGACCCTTGCCATCACAACCACCATCATCCCTACCTCAATGTCTCCCCCACCATCAACAATCACCTTCACCACTGCCATCATTGTCACAACCACCATCACCAATATCACCATCACCTGTACCCCATCTCCACAACCCGACCTTCGCCGGAGACCACCACCACCTTAGCCACCATCCTTCCGCGGCCATCCCGCCACCGCCAGCAATCCGCCACCGTCGACCCAGCCGTTGTCGCTGCAGCTGCAAGCTGCTGCCATTTTCTCAGCTGTTGTCGGAGCTGCTACTGCTACGTGCTGTGCTCGCCGGAGCACCGCCCTCCCTCGCTGGAGGCAGGCCACCGACGAGCCACAGACATCGCCCCCTCGGCCTCGATCATGACTAAGTATACATATTTCCTTCTTTTCGTCATGTACGGTTGCGTTGATGTGTTGTTGTATGAACTGTGCAGTTGTGAACCCTTGTGTTTTGTATATAAGTGTACATGTTTTAGAATAATATTAGATTTAGTGTTTACCTCATAGAACTTGAATAATTAATGTGTCATACTTATGTTGACCTAAGGGTTTAGACAAACTGGCTTCTTGCATACTAACATGTTAGCTAGGACCTATATTTTTGTATTATACGTTATTTAGTTTTGTAAAGTATTTTGATAACTCGTTGTCTTGTTGTGCATAAAAATTTGGAATGTGACACTTGTACGTTTTAGCTGCGTACATACGCGACCCTGCTAATTGACCAGTTGTAACCCTCCTGCGTCAGTTCCTAAGTACAGTGTAGTTATAATTTCCGTGCCTACTAGTATAATAAGTGATGATTATATTATATTATATTATATTATATTATAGGGTCGCTGGACCGTTCAGGCATACAGGGTCGCTGGACCGTTCAGGCGAGACTTCGTAAGCAGGACTTTGGTACTCGCAGCTTGAGGACCCAGGTAAGTATACCTTGCCTTGTTGTACTATTTAAATTTAGTTAATTTTAGTTGTATGCTTTATTGTTTTAATATTATATAACTGTGTGCGTCCGAGAAAGACTCGGGTTTAGTCAATGAAGGCGTTGACGTTAGGACATGTGTCAGACCTAGTGTCTAGTGGACTCACCTAAAGTTGTGGAGTTATCGATATGACTCCCCAGGCCTTGACACGTATCATTGTACGTCACAGAGTAAGTTTATGTAGGGACGCGTGCTTCATGATTGACTGGCCATCTGTGTGAGCAGCACGTGTGACGATATTTAACTTAGTTGTATATTTCTTTAGAGACTTGCATTTAAAGTATTAGATGCCCCTGTCGTATTCGTGACATGTACATTAGCATTGGACGGGGAGGACAACTGTTAGGCGTATGGGATATACACATTGGAATCCGTAGTATCCAGAGGAGCCACGGATCCAATGACTTCCTTTATACAGATACCGCGTTCTTCGGAGCGATACGGACATATATATTTGTAGATACCTCATTCTTCGGAATAATGGACGTTACATGTACAGATACCACGCTCTTCGGAGTGTGGACGTTATGCCTACACCTACCCATACGTACCAAGGTTGTCCTCAAATTGTATTTTACTTATCTGGTTAGTTCACCCTCGAATTTTTATAGTATTTACTTTATGGCATATATTTTTGTATCTTGTTACGTCCCTCTGAGGACCTGGTTCCCTTCCATGTTATTTGTGTAGTTTACAGGATGCTTGATCTAGTGGAGTATGGACATCGTTACAGGTATCTTTATATTTTTCAGCTATTACAGTTATGTACTACTTTCCATTTTTGATTATGCTTTTATAGCCTAGTGTTTATAAGCATATGTTGTTCTTTTGGTCTATTCGAACGAATGTATTATTGGGCTGCAGACTGATGATGCGTATTATTCTTTCTTGATATTATTTACCATGGATTGAGATTTAGTTTAGTTGTTGCATGTTAGAATTAGATTATTAACTGGATTAATTAACCTTAGAAAACGTAAGTGCACTTCGTCGGGTCCATTAAATTGGAAAGCCCTATGGAGTCGTACCAGCTGGCCATTGCCACGTGTCTGGTCCTATACGTTTTGGGACTGGGGCATGAAAGGAAAGGAACCAGGTCCTCAGGGGATATAACAAGGTACGTAGAAATATGTCAGTAGTAAAACAGTATACTAGCTATAAGAGTACACAGTGGGGTAAATCTAATATAACCGACTAAGTAAAATGCACATGAGAATAATACTCGTACACTAGGCTGCTATAGTGTAAACCTGGAGACCTCGATAGACACTCCAACAACTATAAAAAACCCATAGACCCCGTCATGGGACCTGCAACAACTATGAAAAACCCGAAGCTCTAGTAATGAGACAACGACAACTATGAGAAAAATAGCCCAACACACTGTGTATGCTCTCCCCTCTCATGTGTCCTCACATTATGTGTCCAAGACATGCGAGGCTAGTGTTAATCCAATATTTAAGTTGAGTTTTTGAATATGGCTAATAGATTAAGTTTAGCATTATGATAATTGTACAATCACTATAGTAATAATTTTTACTCAAACTTAGCATTGTCCATATATGATCTTAAATTTTATCATATTAGCTTCTTTATATTATTTTGTTCGTCAAACATTTATTTGCAAAAAAAGCAATGGACATATGCAACAAAGAAAAGATGATGAGCCAAAGACGACGTTATACCAGAAGATTTCTCTGAACCGCCTACGACATCTCCAGAGCCTCGCACTCGAGGGTTTCGCCCCTCGTGGGGGTTCAGGGGATGAAGCCCCCGAAAGGTATTCAGATTTTCATATATGTTTATCTTTGGAAAATTATTGTCAAGGAAAATGTGTCTTCAAGTCTGCTCAATTGTCAGAAGTTTGGCGTCTTCAAGTGCTCTCGATTTTTCACTTTTATTATATATTTTATATTTTGTTTATAAGACCAAATGTTCATCGGGTTCGTATTGGCACTAGGGGATCAAACTGCTTACTAAACCAATACCTAGTCCACTCAAAATAGCCCAAAATTTGAACCCAATATTCTGGCCTGAAGGAGACCGAACTCGGTCTAGGACAAAACTCGGGCAGAACTCGCCCCCCCCCCCCCCCCCCCCCCCCGCCCCATGACCCAGTTTGCAATGTTACTCTGAGAGACCAGGATTCCAACGTTCACATTTTTTAATGTTAGGGCATCGAACTTTGCCCGAGTTCGGTCCTAGAAAAACCTATAAATAGGCCTTTAATCTTTCATTTCTAATAACTCATATTATATTCAATCTTTTCATCTTTTCTTGAGGATTATTCTTAACCTTCTCAATTTCCAAGATTAACTCACAGCCTTCTAGTGCCAACGTGGTTCCGATTTAGAAGTCTGATCGAGTTGTAAAGCTTGGTTTACAACTTCGTCTTACATACAAGTCGAAAGTCAGCAAGCTCTTCGGATCAAAAGTTTGTGATTGTAAGAAGTCGTGAATCCTTTGGATCAATGCTCGTATTATAACAAGTAGTGAGTCATTCGGACCATTAGTCGATACCTGACTCTGCTGACGAACGTCGGCACCCAAAATCTGACTCGGATGCTAAGATTGACTAACGGTCCTAGGATAACAATACTATACACAAGAGATATATATTACAAACAATAATCTTAATACATCATGGCAAGGTAGACTTGCATGTTTCCAGTTGCTGCAAAGAAGAAGCCTATCCAACGTCCACGTCCGAAGATACCACGGATCACAAATAACCTAAAAAATAATTTAAGGACTAATTAATGATGATGTAACCCCACTAACCACAAATAGGTTCTAAAACTCTAGCAAGCATCAAATTAGGTCCAATGGATAGTTTGGCTAAGTTCAACTAAGCAATCGTCAGACAGGAAGCGTAATCAACAAGTTTTCTAAACAATCAAACTACACAAATATGTATGTCACAACTTTTGCATGCTCGATTGCTAACTTGCACCACGAACATGTGGGTACAAGGTATTCTATATTCTAGGATTCTCATGCATAAGTACGACACTTTAAGACCTCAACTATTTATGAAATCATGCGTTATGGTACTCAATAATTTAGGTAATGCTCTTCCTCAAGTATTTTGATATTTATAACAATTATCCCTAATACATGATTTGGTGTTGATCACAACTTGACGTATTTCATTCTATGTCACATAAATAAAGTTGCCTGAGGTTATGGGTATATTGGTATATCTATAAACACTTGGGTATATGTAAAATATCACCTAACAAATAGGTTTGAAACTTTACAAACTATTTATCATCAACTAAACAAGTATTTGGCCTACTAATCCATGAATCTAATCAACATAATAAACTTGGAATTAAAAGATTAAATTTTAGAATTTTATTTAAAACACGACAAAAACATATTTAAAAAACTATTCTCTAGATCTAAAAATCTATGCATAAAGTAGGCTACTAACAAGCTTTAATTCATAGGTTTTGCACAAGATTAATAGGATTAGCATAACATGGAGATGTGTTTTCAAAACTTTACATCATTGATACACAAAATTATTATCATGAAAGAAAGATGGAAGTGGAATGAAAGTGATAGAGAAATATACCTAGGTTGATTACGATTGAACTTCTCGTCGCATTTCCAACCACTAGGTCGGATGGCTTCCAAACCACTTGGGACTCGAAGGGGGATGACTTGGGCCTGAGGGAGAGTCATTTTCAGCCTGGGAAAGGGATGCACACCAATTCTTCGTGACATGGGCCATCCGATATAGTGGTAGTGATGTCGTAGCCGACCACGGTGGTAGTGGTGAGGTTTGAAGGAGGGGATAGGGGGAAAGTCACCAGGTAGTTGTGTCAAAAGGGAATGAGAAGTTGAGGAGAATGGTAATATGGAGAGGAAGAAGAAAAAAGTGTAGGAATAAAAAGAATAGTATTTAGGCTAGGATTTTCTTGCTCCTGTAAAAACAAAGACTATGTATACACGTAAGAAAGAATGGGAGAAATGAATTTGGATTCAAGATGATGGGCCAACTAGGTTTAATATGGGAGATTTGAGAATTGGAATAAAAAGAAAAGAGTTTGAATTTGAATTGGACAAAAAATAGAAAGAGTTTAATTAGAATATTAGGAAAGATTTTTAAAATTTTGAATGGAGGATTATTAGGAATATTTAAAATTCATTTAGAAATCCTATTAGGAATTATTTGAAGGATAATGAGAATTTACAGAATAAATAATAGGAATGTGTTTAAAATAATTTGGAAAGTAATTAAGGAGATTTAATATGAATTGATATGTTTTAATAAGGAAAAATTTAGTTTGGTGTAATAGAATTATCATATATGATTTGATTTAAATTAAAAAGGAAAGAGGAAGTCGATTAGGTTAATTAAGGATAGATTGATTAGGGTGATTATGGATAGAATTTAATTCCATAACAGGATTTAAAAATTTTGAAATGAAATGTTCTAAGGAAGAAGGATATGGGGTGCTTTTGTATGGCCGATAGAGAGATAAGTGAGATAGCTGTAGCAGATGGATGGGAAGGGGTGAAGTGCTCGGATGTGGGGGTTGTGCCAGCATGGTGAGGAAGGATACGGGAGAGAAATTAAGTTGTTGTGGCCTTCCATAGGAAAGAATTCAATATACATATTACGAACTTTTTAGGAAGCAATTTAATAGGGGCATTAAGAATAGGTATGCATGAATAGAATTCAAAATAGTTTGAAATAATACTTAATTTATAAATCTTCCAAATCTAGTATATATACTAAATATATAAAAACCATAAATATGTATATTTATATACATATACACACCAAAAAAATAAAGAAAAGAATTAATTAATATAAAATATAGGGGGGTCTCCTAGTATATAATATTTAATGAATAGGATTATTTAATGATTGAATGCTTTCTATTTTTGGAGATCTAATTAGGATTACATATGAGATTTAAAATTCAAATCATGGAGAAAGGGTGTCGGGTTCTTAGGTTCATTTCTTTATTTTATTATATTTTATTTTGTAGAGAGGGGGATGCGTGTGGGGTATTGTGCATGAGTCATAGAAATTGGTTTGAGGGTTTGGATTAGATTTTTGGGCTTGGTTGAGGGCGATTTAATCATAGGTGTCTCATATGCCAATATAAATAGTCAAGGTGATTAACAATGTGTACGGAGTATATGGGGGGTTCAAATAAAGGGAACACAAGTGTCATGTGCATAGTTTGGCTCGTCTAGGTCAAGTATGCAAAGTTGGTTGGAAGAAAAAGTCTGGTGTAGTGCTCAAGATATTAAAGTCATGGTAAAGGGTATCAAGAGCTACGAAAAATCTAAGAGATAATTTTAATATCTTGCGAATAAACCTAATTAACACCAACAATCCAAATTACTCTAAAATTTCAAGAATAATCCTACACTAAAACCAGAGGGCTTACAATCTACCTACCTTAGAAAATTTTGTCCTCAAAATTAAGAATAAGGCACTAATAAAAAAATAATTAAAATGTCACCGTATTGAATTATGGTACGTAAGTGTATACTTGAATTCTTAACAAGTAAGAGAACGCTCCCGAATAGAATCCTCGTGCTCCAAATCCTAATAGTACCATGAGTACGCGATATCCTCAAGGTGCCTCGAATTTAAATTAATGATAGATTGGTTAGGGTGATTATGGATAGAATTCTATTAGGTTAATTAAGGATAGATTGATTAAAATTAAAAAGTACCTGACGCTCTCCAACATCACTCCAATATACGGAAGAAGAACACTTCCAACCTTAAAGTGCCTCGAATTGTGTCATCTGAATGCTAGCCTAATATTTGTTCTTGTAGGAGAATTTCACCAAGTATAGTTGATCTTTCCATGATCCTCCAAAGTCGATCATGCAAGCTCTCAACATCCTCATGTATTGGAATCATGCGATCTGACTAGCTAACTGTCCTTCCATGCCGGACAATATAACCTCTATCCCAAGGTCCAAAAGATCCTCCAATACATGACGATGTGCTATGTAGGTCACATGTTTTTTGTTCTATCCATCCGCTACTACTTTCGCTTTGCCAAGGTGATAATGCAGCTCAATCTCAAATTATTTCATCAAATAATTAACCTTCTCTTATTTCTACTTGTGTTCGACCTTCTTCTGGTTCTACATAATCCTTTATACTAATATCGATGTCCTTTTATTAACCCTCTGTTTTTCTTACTTAGTCCCCTAAACCGATATTCCTAAATGCTACTATCCATGTGTGTTTATTTACTTTTGTCAAAAAATAAATTATAGTGTATTCATTCCACCATACCCTCCAACTGTAATCCACTAATCTAATACAATCGTAAAGTTCATACCCAGTATATGTTCTATGATTTATCATTGTTATTGTGTCACCAACCATCCTATTAAAGTTAATTCTCTTCGAATTTTTTGGCTTAACTTTTGCCATATATTAGACCATAATGCATTTCTTAAATTCGTATCCCTATATATTCATCTTCCCACTATTATTAATATGTGTCATCATGTCATACTCATAATCAAGTGTATCCAGTCCAACTCAAAAGCTACCCATTTAGTTACCCAAAAATCAAATCATTCAGACAATATTTTAGCAACTATCAATCCATTTGATCAGTCTAATCATTGGGTTATCTATACTTAAGAATGTAGTACTACCCACCTTAGGATTGCTAGTACACTTACTACATCCTAAGGCAACTAAAAAAATTAAACTAGTAGGGCCTTACCAATCAAAGTTTCTTTTCTTGAGTCAAAATTTTATCTACATCTCCTTTGCGTTGTAACCATTATTTGTCCTCATCACTTTACGGAACTTCAAGATTGTGTCATAACTTAAATATCTAATTGTTCACCAAGAATCTTCATGCCCATAGTAGAGTGTTTTGGGCTTAATAAAGGCTTGTTATACCTATACTCAGTCCTATCGATTACCGAGACAAGGAATCAAATTCTTATCCTACTCTGTCACTCTATCTTATCCCCTCTCTAATTAGAAGTTCTAAGTTTTATAGTCTAATGCTCTTATAGGTTCTCTCCATCAATTGTCTAAGCCTTCAGAGATAATATATATATTCCCCTCTTGATCTGTATGGATCTGTTCTCTTATAACTTGTATTATCATCTTTCCTCAAGTTCTTTAAGCACAGGCTTAGGTTCAAATTCCAAAATAAATTTCTCTTGTACTAATTTTACCAATATTAGTTTGTCCGCAATTCTATTACAATGTATTTTCATATTTTCACCATTTGTATACTTATCATGCTCCTCCTAAGTTGTCCTCGAGTTGACCTCATCCTTTTTCTAATTAATGCACCAAGCTTTTACAGATTCCATTCTCGAATCCCTCAACCTGTTATCCTACTTGATTCTTTAGTCTATTATAGCTTAATTCTAACTTTCATATTATTTTATTTCCTCTACCATAAGCATAAGTTCATCATGCACTCAAAATTCAAATTACATATCCTCCCCGTGTAATCCTTTAATTCAAGTGTAGTTGTACTGGAATTTTATCTCAGATTATAACCTGGGTATAATGATACCAATTATTACGTCCAAGTTAACCCGTTCTCATAATACTTGGTGTAATTCATGTCATATATCAAATCATAATATATTCTACAAGTTTTCTTTATCTATTGTTATCATAGTATGGAAATGGATACCCGCAAGCACAAGTTTACTTGAAATCCTTGTACCTAATAATCTTCATAAGGTGAGAGCATGAAGTTCCATTTTCTCAAGTTCATAATACAGTTTCTTGTATCATCTTGGGCTAATTAATGAAGAAATATGTCCAACGTCCACATCTGAAGATACCACGGATCACAAATAACCTAAAAAATGATTTAAGGACTAATTAATGATGATGCAACCCCACTAACCACAAATAGGTTCTACAACTCTAGCAAGCATCAAATTAGGTCTAATGGATAGTTTGGCTAAGTTCAACTAAGCAATCTTCACACTGGAAGCATAATCAACAAGTTTTCTAAATAATCAACCTACCCAAATATGTATGTCACAACTTTTGCGTGATCGATTGATAACTTGCACCACGAACACATGTGTACTAGGTATTCTAAATTCTATGATTCTCATGCATAATTACGATACTTTACAACCTCAAATATTTATGAAACCATGTGTTATGGTACTCAATGTTTTAGGTAATGCTCTTCCACATGTCTTTTGATATCTACAACAATTATCCCTAATAAATGATATGGTATTGATCACAACTTGACATATTTCATTCTATGCCACATAAATAAAGTTGTCTGAGATTATGGATATATTGCTATATCTATATACACTTGGGTATATGTACAACATCACCTAACAACTAGGGTTAAAACTTTACAAACTATTTATCATCAACTAAACAAGTATTTGGCCTCCTAATCCACGCATCTAATCAACATAAAAAACTTGGAATTAAAAGATTAAATTCTGAAATTTTATTTAAAACACGACAAAAACTCATTTACAAAACTATTTTCTAGATCTAAAACCTACGCATAAACTTGGCTACAAACAAGCTTTGATTCATAGGTTTTGCACAAGATTAATAGGATTAGCATGACATGGAGATGAGTTTTCAAAGCTTTACATCATTGATATACAAAATAACTATCATGAAAGAAAGATGGAAGTGGAATGAAAGTGATAGAGAAATATACCTAGGTTGATTACGGTTGAACTTCTCGTTGCGTTTTCGGCCTCTGGAAGATTTGGATGACTTCCAAACCACTTGGGACTCGAAGGGGGATGATTTGGGCCTGAGGGGGAGTGGTTCTCGGTCTAGGGAAAGGTTGCACACCTATTCGTCGTGACATGGGCCATCCGATTTACTAGTAGTAATATCGTGGCCGAGCACAATGGTAGTGGTGAGGTTTGAAGGAGGTGATAAGGGAGGGAGTCGCCAAGTGGTTGTGTTGAAAAGGAAGGAGAAGTTGAAGATAATGGTAATATGGAGAGGAAGAAGAAAAAAGTGTAGGAATAAAAAGAATAGGATTTCGGATAGGTTTTCTTGCTCCAGTAGAAACAAAGACTATGTATACACGTGAGAAAAGAATGGGAGAAAGGGGTTTGGGTTCAAGATGATGGCCTGACTAGGTTTAACATAGAAAATTTAAGAATTAAAATAAAAAGAAAAGAGTTTGAATTTGAATTAGACAACAAATGGAAAGAGTTTAATTAGAATTTAGGAAAGAATTTAAAATTTTGAATGGAGAATTATTGGGGATATTTAGAATTTATTTAAAAATCCTATTAGGAATTGATTGAAGGATAATGGAAATTTATGGAGGGAATATTAGAAAGCTGTTTAAAATAATTTGAAAAGTAATTAAGGAGATATTATATGAATTGATATGTTTTAATAAGAAAAGATTTGGTTTGGTGTAATAGAATTACCATATAGGATTTGATTTGAATTAAAAATGAGTGAGTGAGTTGATTAGGTTTATTAAAGATAGATTGATTAGGATAATTATGGATAGAATTTTATTCCATAATAGTATTTAAATTTTTTGAAATAAAAATTTCTAAGAAAGAAGGATATGGAGTGCTTTTGTGTGGTTGATGGAGAGATGGAGAGATAAGTGAGATAGCTATAGCGGAAGGATGGGGAGGGGTGAATTGCTCGGGTGTGGGGGTTGTGCTAGCATGGTGAGGAAGGATATGGGAGAGAAATTAAATTTTTGTGGCCTTCTATAGGAAAAAAATTCAATAGAAATATTAGGAATATTTTAGGAAGCAATTTAATGGGGACATTAAGTATAGATATGCATGAATAGAATTCAAAATAATTTAAAGTAATAGTTAATTTATAAATCTTCCAAATCTAGTATATATACTAAATACATAACAACCATAAATATGTATATTTATATACATACATGTACCAAAAAAAGAAAGAAAAGAACTAATAAAAATAAAATATAAGGGGGTTTCCTAGTATAGAATATTTAATGACTAGAATTATTTATGGATTGAATGCTTTCTATTTTTGGAGATTTTATTGGGATTTATGGGTGAGATTTAAAATTTAAATCACGGAGAAAGGGTGTCGGGTTCCTGGGACCATTGCTTTATTTTTTTTCTTGTTTTTTTTCATAGAGAGGGGGATGGGTATGGGTCATTGTGCATGAGTCATAGAAGTTGGTTTAATGGTTTGGGTAAGGTATTTGGGCTCGGTTTAGGGCGTAATCATAGTGTCTTCAATGGCAATATTGTCACCCTCACTTTTTTAGCTAGGGATAGTTTAGTAATTTGGCATGGGTAATTGATTTTAGGAATATATTATTGAATATAATGTGATAATTGTATTCATTATTTAATTATGTTGAGCTATAATTATTTGTGACTAGTATTAGTTATTTTATTAGAGACTTGTGTTAATTAGTTAGTTAGAGAGACTAGCCAATATTTAGACTTGACACATATGGACCTATTTAGATTTGTTATGACAAATAGTGAACCCAACATGGACCCAAGCCCATTAGGCCTTTCTCATTAATTAATTAAGAAGGATTAGTTTAATTATAATTAGTTATAAACTTCCAAAAATATCCACCTTAATTATTCCTCAAAATTTACCATATAGGGGTAACTTGGACATTTAATTTTGCTTGGGGAAGGGGAGAAGAGGCCGGCCACTTTTAGAGGGGGGTTCTCCTCTCTCTCTCTCTCTCTCTCCATATTTGTATTTTATTTTGATTCCAAATTCTAGATCCCCAATTTTTCATATTTCCTCTATTGATTTTCTACTCAATTCATCACCATTTTCTTCTCAAATTCATCACTCTTAGAGCCTTGGAGCCTGGAGAAGCAAGGAGCACAAGGAGAAGGATCTTTGGAGCTAGAGATCGTGTCCGAATCGTGTTCAATTGTATTTTTATTGGGAATCCATCTCCCAATTGGTAATTTCTAAAAAAAATTTTCTTATTATAGCTTCTTAATCATACATTTGATCATTAGAGATGACCCCATGGCATAGGATTACCTATAGGAACAAGTTTTAGTCTATTTGGCTATGTATTATGATTCTATGTGGTATTTTATGTGCATGTTAGGAGAATTATGAATTTGATTGTATGTCATGAGACCAATTAGATCTAATTAGACTTAGATCGGGGCTATGGGACTAGGTATGTGTCCATAATTAGATACGTGTAGGCCGTATCATGGTATTTTGTGATACGGTGCGACACGGAGCCCAAATTTGGGTGTTTTGTGTAATTACTTCTCATTTCTCTTTGTAGCAAGTTGTATTAACTAGTATTAGGTGTAATTGATTAGTAGGAATGATCATGGTAGTGGAATTAGGATTTTAGCACTTTGGTTTGAGGTGGATCATGAATATTTCATAGTGTACTCTATAGGTGTTTGTCTAAATGCCTATAATATATCCTATAGATATATAGTAGCTATTATTAAGTGTTTATATATATATATATATATATATATATATATATATATATATAGTAGTGCATAGATATAGCTATGCTATATACATATCTATATTCTATTTGGTGTGATCGGGGTAGGATTGATTGACTATGCAGTATACACAGTCAGTGAGTTACAGTGTGTGCATGTGTGAGAGCCATGGGGAGTGACTGTGAATCTGGTGTGTTGAGACTGACACAAATCAGTGCAAGCTTGGCTTGGCACTGTGGTACTTGACACGGCACTTGATTAGCAGTTGTAAGCAATGTACACTATCAAGTGTTCAGTAGGGTTGGGAGCTCGTGAAGAGCAGTACTAGGGGGAAGGTTTCGGGCCAGGGAGCAAATTTATGTGGATATGTGCACGGTCCAGGTAACTAATACACCACAGTGGTGTCAGTGAGTGTCTAGTTGTACAGATACGAGGTGTAAGTATTGTGTGTGTGGGTGTCGAGCAGTGAAGGGAATGTAAAACCCCTAATTTTAAAACATGTAATAATTATTTAATTAATCATTTAAATTTAATTGTAGTATTTCTTAGTTAATTGGACAAATAGAATTTATTGAATTTTAATTACTAGGTAAAGATGCATTTAGAATTTGCGGAGCAAAACTATTATTTTATTTTAAATTATTTTAGGAAGTCTTGTAGAAGGCTAAGAGATTTCTAGGATATGCTAATATAATTATCTAGAAATTATATATATATACATATATATATATATATATATATATATATATATATATATATATATATATATATAGAGAGAGAGAGAGAGAGAGAGAGTAATCAAAAGAAAAGAAAGAAAAAGAAATACAAAAAAAACCATTAGTTCACTAATCCTAATAAAAGCCCAGCAACCCCAGCCTAAGCCTCACCCTAACCCCGCTGTACCGAGACCCCCCCCCCCCCCGGCGCGAGTATTCCCCCCGCTCTCATCCTCTCTCTCTCTCTCTATATATATATATTTTATAACTTGTGTAAATCCTAAACCCTTACTCATCCTCCACGATACCAACCCAGACCGCCACCGACCACCGGAGTTCCCGAGCAGCCGCCTGGACCGCACCGCGTCGCGTCCACACAACCGCGAGCACGCCGCGCAGAAAATTGCAGCGACGAACCTCCCTTCACGCACTGATTCCCGCTTCATCTCGTGACCGAATTTGACCACGTCTTCACCGGTATGTTCACGACCTATCCCTCTTCCAACTCTGTATATTAGTTGCCATCGAACAGCATTAAACCCTAGGTAAAAATCGAGACCAAGTTGGAGAAAAATTATAACTTTTACGCTACAGAAAACTGTTGCGACCACCCCTGTTTAAGGACTCATATCTTCCACCACAGACATCAAATCATAGATTTTTCTTTTGCTATATGAAGACCATATAACCAAGATTATTTTTTATTAATTAAATTATTTTATTTGGTGTTATATGCTGAATTAAACTGGGTTAAAAATTATGAAAAACTTGTTCTTAAAACCTTCAAAATTTGTGATACGGAGTACGCTCCGCCAAACGGGACCGCCCCATCATGTACCAATTGCACCAAAAGGCGCGTATGGTATATCCTGATGTGTGGGCTTTTACGAAAACTGATTCGAATGTATGTGCGCGTTGAAATCAACCCGTATCCATAAAAAGTCTCCGTATCGCAATTTTTGCAAAATATCGTACCATTTAGTGTACGCTCGTCAGAATACGATGAAGCTTGTGCCATTGGATTCGTAGTATCACGCTGGTCCTGTGACCCAAGTTTCACGCGATTCTGAGATAGTTGACCAAGTTACCTATTTGCGGGCCCCACGGTTGACTTTTTGGGCGAATTTGTGTTCGGCTCACCGGAATCCAAAATTAGAAAAACACCGTTGAGTTTGTATTGACGTTTAGAATTTGTTTGAACTATAATTTGTCCCATTTAGAGGCCTTTACTCCTGGCACAAATTACGGTGCAAAGTGGGCCACTCGTGGACCCCGTTTTGACCCAAAATTACGATTTTGTCCCTATGTCCAAATTGGACGAAAGGATAGTATTTTTTAGCTATCTCGCTTATTCCGAGAATGTTGGTGATTTTTATTTCAGCATCTGGAGACGTTTATTCGGAGACCTTAGTTTCTGATCCTGTGTACCTGACATCTGGACGCTTACACATTACAGATTGCTTGCCAGGCAAGTATATATTGCCATTGTACTATAATTTACAATCCATATGATGCATGTATTTTATTTTTGTCCATTAGTTCATATATTTTAAACTGCTATATAAACTGCGCATCCAAGGATAACTTGGGTGCAACGACGGTGGCGTCATATTCTGTTTTTATTATATATATGCATGTTGACCAAGCTTATGAGACTACCCTATTATCATGAGGCATTTATGTTTCATTGGCCATGACACAGTTATTACACGAGTGTGAGTCTCATGTAGGACACGGACTTGCGTACTCGGCTGGCCACTGGTATGTATAGGTCGTGCGACGGATAGGGATAACTGCCGATAGAAACTTTGCATGCTAGAAGACCTGGCAGTTATTTAGAGGTATCATCGTGTCATGGATATGACACGCTTAGAGCATGGGATGGAGAGAACAACAAGTAAGACGTTTAGGCTCCTTTGTACTTTCCTTGTGTAACATGTATGCTCCGCCGAAGATATGCGGTCATGATGACCACTATATATTATATATTATCAGGCGGCCTCTGAGGTTCAAAAGACGTCATGCTTTATAGACCCCTGTATCTCCAAGAGAATCATGCCAATCCTATTTTAGCCAGATAGCCCACTTGTTGGAAAGTTGTTCTCAAACTGTATTCACATAGATGGTTAGGCGACCCGTTGGATATTTATTTTCAGTACTTTATTGGCATGTTTATATGTATCTTGTTATGTCCCTCTGAGGACCTGGTACCTTTCCAGATATAGACGAGCAGGAGTATCCATAGGAGTATGGACCCGGACCTGACATTTTATTCCAGACTGAGGAGGTCTTACCTTCAGAGTATCTTTGATTCATCGCAGCTGATGGATATTTTAGTTGCTATTTCTTTTATAGACATTTATCTTATATTAGATTGATCGCTTCTCTCATTTGGTAGTTTTAGTATAATCGATTTACAGTGGATTTATTTCCATTTGACTATCATACTTTGAGACTTCATATTGATATTCAGTTATTTATTCCTATTTATTTACTTTTGCGTTGGATGAGATATAGATTACGTGTGACTTGTTGATAGTATATTACCACTTGTGGATTTGATCTTCATGTACAGCGTATGTGTGTGTATGGTTTCCATATATTGGAGTTCGTATACATACGGCTGGCGTGTTACGTATTTCTAGTCCTACATATTTTGGGACTGGGGTGTGACATATTTTTATGGTGGCCCATGCAGGTCGTGAATATATTGTCTCGGTTACGTTACTGTACCGAGCAAGCCTGCGTATAGGAATAGAGTATAGGATCTCATCCACGCTTGACTAAAACTCATCTTTCTTTTCAACTATCCTATTTAAATGCTTGCATCCTGTTTGATTCCTGTACTCCTTCTAATCGTTTCATCCACCACTTGCAGAGAGATGGATATGCGTAGTGGATGTACTACCGCCGATGGCGACACACCTTCAGGAGTCAATGGCCAAACTCAAGGAGAGACCTCGACGACTCCTAGACTTTCGGGGCCAGATGGACAGACTCACAATCCAGTTCCATCTAATCCTTCTATATCACCTAATGGGACTTTTCCAGCTTTATCGACACCACAAGATGGCCAGACACAGATGTTCCAATTCTTCCAAATGATAATGCAAGAACAGAGACAACAGGCAGCCGTACTAGCTGATGAGTAGAGGCAGCAAACGGCAGAGCAGAGGCAAGAATTTCTGGCAGCACTTGAGAGGATGGCTAAATAGGCAACTATACCAGCTCAGGCACTAGTTCCAGTACTGTGAGCTAGAGTTGGTTCAGTCAAGGACTTTATACAGATGGGTCCCAAGCCATATAAAGGCACTGAGAGCCCAGAGGAGACTACAAACTGGATTACCCACACTCAGAAGTTCTTAGAAGCATCACAGTTGCCTATAGATCTATGGATGACAGGCGTAAGAATGCTGCTAGATGGTAACGCTCATCACTGGTGGGAATCAATGGAGTGCCAGTTGGGTACATATCAGACTTGGGAATAATTCTTGGAGTGCTTTGAGAGGAAGTACTTCCTGGACACTGTAAGGGACATGTTGTATGATCAGTTTCTTCATCTGGAGCAGAAAAATAAGACAGTTGACGAGTATGATGCAGAGTTTAGTCGTCTTAGTAAATATGGTGTTGCCCTGATACCGAATAACTTGGTGAAGGCTAAGAGGTTCCACCGCCGACTGACTCAGGAGCTCCAACACTACACCAGCTCACAGTCCCGGATCCCTTATGCCAAATTATTGACAGAAGCTAGATTACAAGAGACCATCAGTAAGGAAAAGGGAGGTCAACTGAAGACAAAACAAGGACCAACAAGGACACAGCAAGGAGGGCCTATCAGACGACCTTTGGCACAGCAACAGCAGCATCAGCACAGAGCAGGACCATACCAGATTTTGGAGAAGCCCCACTGCAATTATTGTGGGAAATGCGAGCACATTTCGAGAGACTGTCGGACTCGTTTGGGATAATGTATGAGGTGTGGTTCCGGACAGCATATGGCGAGAGACTGTCCAATGCAGCAGACATTGACACTTCCACCACCAGTACAGAGGCTAGGACTTCTAGCACCGAAGCCAGCTCAGCAGATGACTAGACCAGGAGCACCTCGACCTCCAGCAGCAGGAGGATTTCAGCGAGGACCACCGCTACCTACTCAGGAGGATCAGTACACGAGGGCCAGTCATGGACTTCCACAGAGGAATGGACAAGCTTTTGTACTAGAAGTGGATGACATGGAACAGGAGGTTGATGTTATAGCAGGTATTACTCTTGCTTTTACTTTTCCTGCTGTGACATTATTTGATACGGGAGCCACCCACTCGTTCATATCTTCTAGTTTTATTTCCAAACACAATATTGCCACTAAACCTTTACCTAGTTGTGTTAAAATTCTTACCGGAGGAGGAGTTGTACCTGTTAGTCGGATTTGTTGATCGTGTCCTGTAGTAATTCATGGCAGAGAGATGAATGCCCGACTCTTAGTCGTTTATATGCCAACTTTTGATATTGTGCTTGGAATGGACTGGCTAAGCAAGTACCATGCTTTCTTTGGCTGTTTTGGAGGAAGCATTCTTTTTAAGGTACCAGGCCAGCCGGAACTTGAGTTTGTATGAGGATTCACAGAAGCCCTTGATGGTGTTCAGCTTACAATGGACGAAGTTATCTATCACTCCATCATTTCAGAATTCTAAGACGTCTTTCCAGAGGAATTGCCAGGACTACCTCCAGACAGAGACGTAGAATAATTGAATTGACACCAGGAGCAACACCCATAGCGTCGCATGTTTATAGATTGGCGAAGAAGGAGATGGATGAGCTGAAGGAACAGTTAAAAGAATTAGAGGAGAAAGGTTTTATCCGACCAAGCGCATCACCCTGGGAAGCAACAGTATTGTTTGTATCAAAGAAGGATGGGTCAGTGCATATGTGCATTGACTATAGAGCCTAAAATGCAGTGACCGTGAAGAATAAATACCCATTGTCACGCATTGATGACTTATTTGATCAGCTTAGTGGAGCCAAGGTATTCTCGAAGATAGACTTGAGATTGGGATATCACCAGGTGAAAGTACGGAATCAGGACATCCCGAAGACTGCATTCAGAACAAGATATGGACACTACGAGTTTCTGGTCATGCCATTTGGATTGACCAATGCTCCAGCTATCTTTATTGACTTAATGAATCGAGTATTCCATCAGTATTTGGACCAGTTTATGGTCATCTTCATAGATGACATACTTGTCTATTCGAAGAGCCACGAAGAGCACGAAAAGCACCTGCGGATCAACCTAGAGACCTTGAGGAGAGAGCAGTTATACGCGAAGCTCAGTAAATATGAGTTTTTCTTGGACAAAGTCTCATTTCTTGGGTATGTCGTTACAGGAGATGGTATTTCTGTTGATCTAGAGAAAATCTCGGCAGTCGAGACATGGCCCGTTCCTAAATCAGCATCGGAGGTGAGGAGTTTCCTTGGACTTGCAGGATATTACCGACGGTTCGTGGAGAACTTCTCAAGGACAGCAGCACCTATGACTCGGTTGACATGCAAGGATCAAGAGTTCGTATGGACCGACGAGTGTCAATCCGCTTTTGAGGAGTTGAAGAAGTGACTGACCACAGCACCAGTATTGACTATTCTATCAGGATAAGGAGGCTATGTGATTTACAATGATGCATCAGGGAAAGGCTTGGGATGCGTGTTGATGCAACATGGCAAGGTGATTGCATATGCATCTAGACAGTTACGAGTGCATGAGAAGAATTATCCAACTCACAACTTGGAGCTTGCAGCCGTTGTTTTCACTCTGAAGCTATGGAGACATTATTTATATGGGCAACGAGTGGAGATCTATACAGACCACAAAAGTCTCAAGTATGTCTTCACACAGAAGGAGTTAAATATAAGGCAACGTCGATGGATTGAGTTGATGAAGGATTTTGAGATAGAGCTACATTATTACCCAGACAAGGCTAACGTAATAGCAGACGCGTTAAGCCGAAAACCAGTAGTTTACTTCTTGACAACACAGAGGGAATTATTGGAGGACTTGCAAGATCTTGGCATAGAATTAATATTACCCGGAGCAGATGGGACATTAGCTAACTTACAAGTACAATCATCACTAGTAGAGATGATCAAGGCAGCTTTGCCTACGGACGCCAGATTTTGGAGATTGAAAGAAAGAATAGAGGCCAGAGAGAAGACGGGATTGCACATTCATGATGACGGGAAATTATGATATGATGATCGTCTATATGTTCCTAATAGAGAGATTCGACAGGAGCTGATGGCAGAAGCTCATAGTTTGATATATTCTATTTATCCTGGAGGCACCAAGATGTACCGTGACTTACGAAAGCACTTTTGGTGCCATGGGATGAAAAGAGAGATAGCTTGCTTTGTGGCCAAATGTTTAGTATGTCAGCAGGTAAAAGCGGAGCATCAGAGAACAACAGGGCTACTGCAACCACTCCCGATTCCTGAGTGGAAGTGGGAGCACATTACTATGGACTTCATCACAGGATTTCCAAAGAGTCCAAGTGGGAGAAATGCAGTATGGGTAATAGTGGATCGACTCACCAAGTCAGCCCATTTCTTGCCTTATAGAGTTGGCCAGTCTACAGAAGCTTTGGCTGACTTATATATGAGATAAATCGTGAGGTTGTACGGCATTTCGGTCAGCATTGTGTCAGACAGGGATTCGCGTTTCATATCGCATTTTTGGAGAAGCATGCAAGAGAGTCTTAGGACTCATCTGAAGTTCAGTACATCTTATCACCCACAGACAAATGGGCAGTCCGAACGTACTATTCAGACACTAGAGGATATGTTTAGGACTTATATGTTAGACTTTGGAGGATCATGGGAAGACCACCTACATCTTATGGAGTTTTCTTACAACAATAGCTATCAAGTGAGCATCCAGATGGCTCCGTTTGAAGCATTATATGGAAAAAAGTGTAGGTCTCCCGTGTATTGGAGTGACGTGGATTCTGGGACCAGAGTTGGTAGTCAACACCGTTGAGACAGTGAAGAAGATACAAGGGCACTTGCGAGCAACACAAGACAGGCAGAAGCAGTGGGCAGACCTTCATCGTCGTTCCTTGGAGTTTAAAGAGGGAGATCATGTCTTCTTGAGGATATCACCTACTAGAGGCACCATTTAATTCAGAGGGCGTGAAAAGTTGAGTCCAAGATATATTGGACCATTTGACGTGCTAGAGAGAGTGGGAGAAGTGGCGTATCGACTTGCGCTACCACCTTCACTTGAGGGAGTACATGATGTATTTCACGTGTCGCAACTGAGACGATATGTGGCAGATAGCAGTCATGTTCTCAACCATTCTGAGATCACCATTGGGTCGAGCTTGTCATACCAAGAGCAACCCGTGGGGATCCTTGATCGTCGAGAGAAAGTGTTGAGGAACCAGTCTATTCCCTTGGTTCGTGTGGCTTGGAAGCATGGTGCGCCAGGAGAATCCACTTGGGAGCGCGAGGATGACATGCGCAAACATTTTTCGTATCTATTGGTAGACCAAGGTATGAATTGCCTTATTCTTTTTTACCTTAGGTCATCCTTGATTTTTTTTTCTTCTATCGTGGCTTAGTTTTAATTTCGAGGACGAAATTTTTATAAGTTAGGTAGAATATAAAACCCCTAATTTTAAAACATATAATAAGTATTTAATTAATCATTTAAATTTAATTGTATTATTTCTTAGTTAATTGGACAAATAGAATTTATTGAATTTTAATTACTAGGTAAAGATGCATTTAGAATTTGCGGAGCAAAACTATTATTTTATTTTAAATTATTTTAGGAAGTCTTGTAGAAGTCTAAGAGATTTCTAGGATGTGCTAATATAATTATCTGGAAATTATATATATATATATATATATATAAATATATATATATATATATATATATATATATATATATATATATATATATATATATATATATATATATATATATATATATAGAGAGAGAGAGAGAGAGAGAGAGAGAGAGAGAGAGTAATAAAAAGAAAAGAAAAGAAAGAAAAAGAAATACAAAAAAACCATTAATTCACTAATCCTAATAATAGCCCAGCAACCCCAGGCTAAGCCTCACCCTAACCCCGTTGTACCGAGACCCCCCCCCACCCCCGCGAGTATCCCCCCCGCTCTCATCCTCTCTCTCTCTATATATATATTTTATAACTTGTGTAAACCCGAAACCCTTACTCATCCTCCACGACACCAACTCAAACTATCGTCGACCACCGGAGTTCCCCGTGCAGCCGCCTGGACCATATCGCGTCGCGTCCACACAACCGCGAGCACGCCGCGTAGAAAACTGCAGCGATGATCCTCCCTTCACGTACTGATTCCTGCTTCATCTCGCGACCGAATTCGACCTCGTCTTTACCGGTATATTCATGACCTATCCATCTTCCAACTATGTATATTAGTTTCCATCGAACATCGTTAAACCCTAGGTAAAAATTGAGACCAAGTTAGAGAAAAACCATAACTTTTACGCTACAGAAAACTGTTGCGACCACCCATGTTTAAGGACTCATATCTCCCCCCACAGACATCTAATCTTAGATTTTCTTTTTGCTATATGAAGACCATATAACCAAAATTATTTCCTGTCAATTACATTATTTTATTTGGTGTTATATGTTGAATTAAACTGGGTTAAAAATTATGAAAAACTTGTTCTTAAAACCTTCAAAATTTACGATACGGAGCGCGCCCCACCAAACGGGACCGTACCGTCGTATACCAATTGCACTGAAAGGTGCGTATGGTATATCCTGACGTGTAGGCTTTTGCGAAAACTGATTCGGACGTGTGTGTGCGTCGGAATCAACCCGTATCCGCAAAAAGTTCCCATATCGTGACTTTTCAAAAACACCGCACAATTTAGTGTGCGCTCATCGGAATATGACAAAACTTATGCCATTAGATTCGTGGTATCACGCTGTTCCTGTGACCCAAGTTTCATGTGATTCCGAGATAGTTGACCAAGCCGCCTATTTGCGGGCCCCACGGTTGACTTTTTGGGCAAATTTGTGTTCGGCTCATCGAAATCCAAAATTGGACATACCGTTGAGTTCGTATTGACGTTTAGAATTTATTTGACCTATAATTTGTCCCATTTAGAGACCTTTACATCTGGCATGCATTTCGGTGCAAAGTGGACCACATGTGGACCCCTCTTTGACCCAAAATTACCGTTTTGCCCCTGTGTCCAAATTGGACGAAAGGGTAGTGTTTTCTAGCTATCTAGCTTATTTCGAGAATGATGGTGATGTTTATTTCATTATCCGGAGATGTTTATTCGGAGGCCTTAGTTTCTGATCCTATGTACCTGACATCTGGACGCTTACACTTTACAGATTGCTTGCCAGGCAAGTATACCTTGCCATTGTACTGTAATTTATATTCCATATGATGCATGTATTTTATTTTTGTCCATTAGTTCATATATTTTAAACTGCTATATAAACTGCGCGTCCAAGGATAACTTGGGTGCAACTACGGTGGCATCGTATTCTATTTTTATTATATATATGCATGTTGACCTAGCTTATGAGACCACCCTATTATAATGAGGTATTTATGTTTCATTGGCAATAACACTGTTATTACACGAGTGTGAGTCTCATGTAGGACACGAACTTGCGTACTCGGTTGGCCACTAGTACGTATAGGTCGTGCGATGGATAGGGATAACTCCCGATAGAAACTTTGCATGCTAGAAGGCCTGACAGTTATTTAGAGGTATCATCGTGTCATAGATATGACATGCTTAGAGCATGGGGTGGGGAGAACAACAAGTAAGGTATTTGGGCTCCTTTGCACTTTTTTTGTGTAACCCGTATGCTCCGCCGGAGATGCGCGGTCATGATGACCACTATATATTATATATTATCATGCGGCCTTTGAGGTTCAAAAGGCGTCATGCTTTGTAGGCCCCTGAATCTCCAAGAGAATCATTTCAATCCCATTTTAGCTAGATATCCCACTTGTTGGAAGGTTGTTCTCAAACTGCATTCACATAGATGGTTAGGCGACCCGTTGGATGTTTATTTTTAGTACTTTATTGGCATATTTATATGTATCTTGTTATGTCCCTCTGAGGACCTGGTACCTTTCTAGATATAGACGGGCAGGAGTATCCACAGGAGTTTGGAGCCAGACTTGACATTTTATTCCAGACTGAGGAGGTCTTACCTTTATAGTATTTTTGATTCATCGCATCTGATGGATATTCTAGTTGCTATTTCTTTTATACACATTTATCTTATATTAGAGTGATCTCTTCCCTCATTTGGTAGTTTTAGTATAGTCGATTTGTAATAGATTTATTTTCATCCGACTATCATACTTTGAGACTTCATATTGATATTCAGTTATTTATTCCTATTTATTTACTTTTGCGGTGGATGAGATATAGATTGCGTGTGACTTGTTGACAATATATTACCACTTGTGGATTTGATCTTCATGTACAGCATACGTGTGTGTATGGTTTCCATATATTGGAGTTCGTATACATACGGCTGGCATCTTACGTATTCCTAGTCCTACGTATTTTGGGACAGGGGCATGACTGGGAAGGGGTGAGCAAGTATTACCAGCAATTGCAGCAGCATCATGAGCAAACAACAATTACAGTAGCAGCATAAGCAAACAGCAATTGCAGCAGCATCATGAGCAAACAGCAATTGCAGCAACAGCATGAGCAAACAACAATTACAGCAGCAATATGAGCAAGCAGCAATAACAGTAGCAGCAGTGCACACTCGTGAACTGCTATAAAGCAGGAAGTTAACACAGTAGCAGTATCAGAGGGGGCACTGATACTTGTGTATCGGTGCACATTGAGAATGTGTAGGTTGGGGGATGCATTGGCAGCAACTTGAGTTGAGGGGTCTGCACAGCTAGTGTTGGGTGATGTGGGATATAGAGGATTACCAATGTAGATGAGGTAATTAGGGGTACATCAGTGAGCCAGTCCATAGTATCAGACTTTGGGAAAGAGTATACATACCTGGGCATAGTAGCATCAGTATATGATTATTTCAGCAGCAGTGTAGTGTCAGTCCTGTGAGTATCGGTTAAGTAATATATAAACTGATACTTGTGAGTATCAGATAATTGGAGGCCAGGTTATGCAGGTAAGCTATTGGTGACAGTGCAACCAGAGCACTACAGGAGGTTAGCAGTAGGTGAGTGTTGGGGTTGTTAGTTGCTAGTCAGTAAGATGAGGTGTAGGATTAGTATGTTAGTTAGAAGTGTGTTAGTGAGTGTCAGTTAGATGTGTAAGGCTGGTGTTAGTGTAGACTGATAGTAATATCAGTTAGTTCTAGGTTGTATTAGTTTGGTTGTTAGTTAGTTCTATATGTTAGTTATTAAGTTAGGTGTTAGATATTGATATGGTGTCAGTGAGTGTTAGATAAATGTTTGAAGGTATATATTGACATGTTAAGTTAGATGTTAGTGATTATAAGCTAGAAGTTATATATATATATATATATATATATATATATATATATATAGCAGTTAGTATATGAGTATTAGTCAAGATAGCTGGTTTTGACTTACATGACTAGTTAAGAGCCATATGAGTCTAATAACCTTAGCTTGGACCAAGAAGGATGTGTATGACCTAGTATCGACCTAGAAGCATGCATTAGTATATTGTTAAAATATTTCCCTTTCATCGCACCATTTAACTTGATAATTCCTAAATAGGATTGTGTGGCACTAGCTTGGGCATCGAGATATACCTTGGCTCAGGACCAGAGGCGAGTACATTTCTCTGTTAGTTTTTATTTTATGATAGTGTATATATCACATGTTATAGAACTGTATACTTGATTCTGATACAGTGGTTTCACGGACTGGTACTATATGGATCATGTCAGGAGATGTTATGCCTTACCGTGTTCAGCGGGTACTCCTTCACATGTATTTTATCGTATGTATCGGGTATTGATTTTAGTGTACTTCATGTTCACACACTGCTCGTGTTTAGTATGCCCATAATCGTGTTCGTAGCGTGTCATGATTGGATCCATAAGTATTGGTTGGAGATGGCGGAGTAAGAGTTGGTTATGTGATCAAGCCCAAGTGTATTTGTATACATGTCGATTATATATCACACGTGTAATTGAATTACCATATTGTATTCGTGTTCAACCTAAACCGATCACATAATAAACTTGTATTCCATGGCATATTAGATAGTTTTATCTATTTTTCTTATTGTAGTTATTCTATTGCATGTTCTTTATTCCAGTTCATTATCCGTTCTCTCTAGTTTATTTCATTCTGATGTTTAGTTATCTTGTATACTTTTCTATTATCTGTTGTATATGCTCGATTATGTATTTGAAACCGCTTTCAGAGGTATGTACTTCACTCCAATCCTGACTGGATATATTTTTTCAGATGAATGGCTTATGGACCAGTGTCCCACCTACTACGGGTCGCAGGATGGCGTACCATTAGAGGATACTCCTTTAGAGCAGGAGGACTTAGTACCAGAGCTTAAGGAGGCTTAGATTATTTTTTTAGAATTTTATTAGACTTTTATTGAGGTTATTGGCATGTATATATTATTTTGGACTTGTGGTTGTATTGTGACTCTTTCTTTCGTTATTTTATCTCGTGCTTTATCTTCCTTAGTTTGTATTATGATTGAGTATAGTTATATTTATCAGATACCATATTGTTCCTTCGATTGGAGTTGAGATGTTTGACAGGTAATATTGTATATATTGTATGAGATATTTAGATAGTAGAGTTGACCCAGACAGCGTTCTACCGCCGATGCTGTGGCGTAGGCTGGACGTTGCTCACTACTCGTGCCCTTATTCCGGATGCGGGTCATGACACATTTTTAGTGGTAGCTCATGCAGGTCAAGAGTCATATGTAGAGCGATATCGTAGTAGTGCTCACCTAGAGTACTGCTATGAGCCTGCTTTAGGATATAGGATATAGGCTGAGAGTATACTCAATCACAACTATGAAACATTTCCAAATATCTGTTTGCTATCCCTATCTATTGAATGCTTGCTTTACTTTGAATAATTTTGTCCATCTTTGTTGATATCGTATCTTACTCAATATTGATTCTTTTTTCAATCTATCTTCAGGATGCCGCCGAAGACGCGTTCCCAGCGTTCAGGTGCAATGTCAGCGAGGTCGATCACTTTGTCGCCTAAGAGGAAAGCACCAGCAGACGTTGTTCCAACTGCTATATTCCAGAGGTCTGCTTCACCGATCCAGGTGGGTATTTCTACAGTAGCTTTCGGAGGTGCTCCACTCCGGTACAGAGGGCAGAACCGATAGTTTAAGGGAATCTTCTACCCCCACCATCCACAATCGATCAGACAGATGTTTGTGCTCTTTCAGCAGATGATAAAGGCACAGCAGCGACGATCAGAGGTTATAAGGTAGGGCATTGAGGATGCTCATCAGATTGCACTCGCAGCAATCGAGAGAGTCGCCTTAGTCCAGCCATAGACGGCACCACCTCAGTTTACCCCGCAGCAGTCGAGGCCGGGGACTATCATAGATTTCAAGAGGATGGGGCCGAAGGACTTTAAAGGAACTGAAGGGATTATTTATACTGAAGATTAGATAGAAGACATTGAGCGAAACCTGCGGCTGGCGCAGATTCTAGAGAGGTTGCAGGTAGAGGCCGCAGGAAGCATGATGTTTGATATCGCGTTAACTTGGTTCAGGATGGACCCTAGGATCTCAGCACCGGGACTTACTTAGGAAGTTTTGAAGGAGCTCTTCAAGGAAAAGTTCTTTCCAGATGTGGCTCTGATATCTCTAGAGAGCCAATTTCAGTACCTCGTTCTGGGAGGTATGACGGTGGATGAGTATGCGACAGAGTATTGCAGATTAGGCCGCTATGTGGAGGGGGCAGAACCCCAGAGGAAGGGCCAGGAAGTTCAGGAAGGGCCTGAACAAGGAGATCAAATCATATACGAATGGAGACCCCACCGCTACTTTTAAGGAGATTCTGAGATAGGCACAGTGGGTAGAGGATGATCTAGAGCTTGGCTCTAAGAGACCGAGGGACATAAAAGGATCCAGTACTAACATGGGTCCAATAAAGCGGCCTCATTTTCAGCAACAGCACCAGAGGCACTACCAGCAGCCGAGGCAATAGTATCATGGACCAGCTAGAGCGTCGGTACAACAGATGTACTAGATCCAGAGGCCAGCTATTCCTTGTCCATTCTATAAGAAGAAAGGACACGGATGGGATGCATGTAGGATAAGATTGGGCCAGTAATTATTCTGCAGATCAGGAGATCATCAGTTGAGAGCTTGTCCTAAAGCTCCAGCTCGTCAAGCTCAGGGCGGAGCACAGGCACAGAGAGCACCCGCGAGACCACCAACAGGACAGCAGAAAGGACCTCCTCTACCATCACAACAGTAGCAGTTCGCTCAGCACCAACAGCAACAAAGAGGTGCCTAGCGACAGGGTGAGCTTTCACTTTTACCGTCAAGGAGGAGGATCCAGTCGGTAATGTTATTTCAGGTTCAGTCTATCTTGATTCTTTTCTAGCTCATGCTTTATTTGATTCTGGTGTTGCTTCCCATAGTTTTGTAGACTAAACTTTTGGCGAGAACTTGAAAGATCATGACTGGGGGTGGCATTATCCTGGGCAGTAATGTTTGCAAGGATCGGAGAGTTTCTTTGGGAGGTCGAGAGTTAAGCGTGTGCCTACTCGTAATGCCACTTTCGAGCTACGATATAGTACTCGGGATGGATTAGTTGAGTAGGCACCATGCTAGTATTGATTGTCATGGAGGTAGAGTTTTATTTCAGGCACCAGGAGAGCCAGAGTTTGAGTTCGTCAGAGGAGCAGCAGAGCAGAGCAAGGAAGATTTTTGTGAAGCTTTGGTAAAATAGCAGGAGCCGCCACATCCATTGATTGTAGAGTATATTGACGTCTTTCCAGAGGAGTTGTCGGGGTAGCCACCAGACAGAGATGTGGAGTTCTCTATAGACTTGGTGTCAGGCGCAGAGCCTATATCATAGCACGTCTATAGAGTGAACAACAGCGAACTAGCAGAGTTAAAGAAGCAAGTGGATGAGTAAAGGACAAGGGTTTTATCCGCTCCAGTTTATCATTGTCATGCCCCAATCTCCCGTAAGCTCAATAGTCCCCGTTGAACGTGAATCACCACGTTGCAGCGCTTCCGCAGGACAATCGTTCTCTTCGGGATGCGATGCCGTACGAGTCTGGAGTTGCGCTCGTACAAGGCGATATTGTCAAACACCAAAGTTATCATCGAAATGACCAAGTTGCAGCAAAAGTCAAGTATTGTGTACCAAGCACACATCAGAGTATACGCAGCGAAGCTCACAATAGGGTCCAAATGAAATGCCATAAAGGCGATTGCCACAAAGGCGATGTAATACCCTTTCTCTTTTCTCTAGCCCACAAAGGTACTTACCGTTCATATATTATGTCCCGTATATCCAAGCAGCGCCACTACATCGGCGTACCTGAAATAATGCATACAAACATGGGTCAGTACACAGCCGTACTGGTGAGTGGGGTAACCCACTCGTCTAGGCCGACACTAAGTAAAATAGTGAATGCAAACAGTTATATGGTGATCTTTCTAGTTGAATCCTAGATTCGTTTCATGGAATAGGGTATGGCATGTTAAGGAAAGCTGTAAATCAAGTTAGCATGTAAGCATTCAACTCAAACCAATCGACAAGCAATATATAACCAACTCAAAGGAAACTAGCATACAAACCATCCTACTTAAACCCAAGAAACACGAGAACCTATCGAACCATTTCCAATCTCAATATCCATCCTCAAACCAAACGTTATAATCCAATCTCGATATGCACACTCTTGCCGAGGCAAGGTGGCCGCCGCCTACGCGAAAGCACAAACCAATCCAAAGCAAAGCAAACCAACTCTTATCTATATGAAGTCACTGGCCAAGCCATAAAGGACGTTGATTGGGCTGATCAAGTGTAGTTCTACCCGATCCAGACCGATTAGCTAGCCCACCTGGTCGTATCAAACTACCGACACTGCACCCAAGGCACGTTACCATTGTCTCCTCCATGGCCGAACGGTCCCGGTGCTCCGGAGCCTATCCCGTTCGAGGAGACAAAAACCTATGCAACACATGTTGTCCGTGACAAGCAGACACCAAGTAGGTATGACGAGAGGATCGAATATTCTCGCCCCACCAAGCGATCCTAGACTCATCCAACCAAAATCCAACCAAATAACCCATAACCATTCTCTAACATATAGCCCAAGGCACAAATCTCAAGTTATTCCCATAGGCATAATGTCGCTTCTCGATACAGTATTCCAATTGGTGCAACACCCCTCGCTCAGAACAATCCCATGGCACAATGCCCCAACAGTGGGACAATGCCCTTGTCGATGCAGTTATTCATTTTTAAACCATAACTGTACGCTTTGCTTGACAAAGCGTCCAAGTGATACTCGTGCAAGGATGCACGCTCGCTCGTCCGAATTTCCGATGTTCCAACCAAGATATATAATTCCAACTGCTTCTCCAACTGCCCCAAATATAATCCAACTCTAGCTCCAACTATCTATACGCGAAAATTAATTCAAGCCACAATCCTATCCAAGCAAACAACGTACACTCTATGCATGCCACAGTGTAGTAATTTCCAAGGTCCAGTCCAAGTGTTCAAGCCTTTACGTATTTTCCATATTATTAGGCACGAAGGAGTAGAGGAGAAAGGACAGAGCCCACTCACATAGTTTGATTCCGTTAAGCATCATGTCCTGTAGATACGGCCGATCCCTTGAACCCGTGGTCCGATGCAAAACACGATCTACTCAATTGGGATGACCGTGCGAGCAGGCCGTATTTTTCAAATCATTCGACCGATCGGACTAAGAAAGACGGCATTATCGCTCCAATTCAGCTATCCCAGTACTGCTCTGAACGAACACCTGATTTCCATCGAACTCCACTAGCAATATGCACATGAAACCAACTCAAATCAATACTTGTTCCTAAATCCAATAAATTAAAATATAACCAGCTATTGCCTCATTCAATCTGACTCAGCGTAACGCACCGTGCGGTTGCGGGATGTTACATAATATACCACTTAGAATTAGGTTCGTCCCCGAACCATACTAGTATTATTTCTTTACTAGCATGCCACAATCCATTTTCATAACTCTGCTCTATGCAACTCATATTTTCTTAATCTGACTCAGCATCTCGCTTGCGCTAAACGCTCACACAAATTCCATATTCCCACATCCTCCTTGCAGCTCAATACAAATTTCTTATATCGCTTAGTTTTGGATCATACACATATTTAAGGCGTCCCTGAAATACATACATTTTAGCCGAGCTTAGCGATAGCGAATTTGGACAAGTTACAAGGGTATCTTTATGTCTGAGGCATCTATTCGCTTTTCTCCCAATTGAACCAATCCTGAGTTTTATTCCAACATATTCGCACAAGCGCTATCCTCAAGTATGATGATTTTCCACCTGACTCAATTCAGTTCGTGTTCCAACTCAATCCATCCAACTATTTCTGAATTCAAACTGGCACCATCTCCAAATATTATCTCTTGCACCGAACAATCATCTCAACTGATACTACCCCAGCTAGGCGACTTAGCCAAATATTAACTTGCTTTCAGATCAGCTCAGCCCAACACCTTATCCTCAAATCTTAATACCTCACTAGGTAAACATCTATATTGAGGTTCGTGTGATCCACGAAGATCTCACCGCCACACCAAAGGGATAGTGTCGCCACAATTTTAACGTGGACACACTCGCCATAATTCCTAGGTTGCGCATGGAATAGTTCTTCGCGCTGCTTCCATTGCCTCGAAGCACAGGATATCACCTTCACCTTCTGTACGAGCACGTATCACAGACTAAGTTTTAATGCATCTTGTAGATCTGAGGCACATATATCCCTTCCAGTATTGTAATAATTTGATCTGAACGAGCCGCTGCTTTAACTTCACAAGCTAGTTTCACAGTCGTCAATTCATATGAATGTTATTCCCTTCCGGGGCACGATGAGTCAGAGGCGATGCTATCTTCAAAAATCTGCGACTCCGAATCTCATCAGTTGACTTAGGCCATTCCCACCATCGCTTTGATCTTCTGGCTGCATCTTCAGCTGAAGTCTATCCCAAGGATCTTTCAAATCCAACACTCAGTCAATAGGCTAATCTCTAACACACACTACTCACATCTGCCCTTGACGCATTCCCAAATGCGCTGCCGCAAGGGTAGTCCTATGGGTCTACAATATTCATCTCTAATTTGGCGGTCAAGTCACTAGGGTCAGCTGCCCCAAAGCTACGCTCGATAATTATAAGTCATCACGATGGACAGTTACTACGAACCATGCTATATCTCCTCTACAAATTTGAGCCATAATCCTACCATTCCATCCAAATGAACTTACAAATCTGAGCACTTCATGCACTACCTTTGACGATCTGTCAACCAAATGTCGCTTAACCACCTAAACTCTTGCTATCTATCCAAGCCATAATTCGAGAACTGTGCTCGTTGAAACCGTCCTCCATCAATCCGTCGTTCTGTCCTGAATCCATAAAATCTTCTGAACTGTCATGTTCGACTTCTCGCACTACCACTTCTAATGATTCCCGAAACCAAAGACTTGCTCTAATTCTTATCCGTTTGCCGCATTCCATAATGCACGTCCAACTTACTCGAGCAGCACAGTCATTTGCTCCAACGTTGCTTTATTATTTAGCTATCTTCAAAAATTTGTCTGCCACATTCCTTGCTCTCGTTCCATTCCTTAGCCCCGTCTTAATTTCTCTATGTTCCGATTAGTCCACACACACTCAATGACTCGTGCATCAGTTCCAACATAAATCTCAAATCCATATTGCCTATACTTGTTGCCTCAATCTGTCTCAGTACTGCAAGTTAACTTCCAATCTGACTCTACATCAACTAAACTTGCCTCATGCTCGTTTATGTCTTCCGAAGAATCCGTCTACCCTTGTTGCACCACTTTGCCAAATTTTACTTCCGTTAAACCTGAGTCAAGCTTCCCAAGCACCAATATCTAAAATACTTTAAGTTTGTGTGAATCCATCGCAATGCCCCTCCAAACCAAGTTGTGTTTCATTTCTCAACCAACAGCTCCAACGTGTTTCCAAAATTCGTAGTCCGTGCTCGCTTATCCTCCGATTCGCCCATTGCTTTGCTCAAGCGTATCCCAACTGTTTGTTCCTCATGCTCAAGTCTCTCTTTTCATTCATGAATGCTCCACCGAACTTCCAAATAGTGCAAGCGAACTTTGATATTCGGCTTTCCATCTGAACAATCTCAATTGTTTGTAATACTTGGTCTGCCTCAATACTTCAAATTTCCAAATACTCTTTCCAATGCTTGTTCCGATCTTGCCCAACTTTCTAGTCCAACGATACTTCTATTTGCACAAGTCCATTCTCGATTATGCTCAACTCAATATTCGTTTGCTCCACTTTTATTCTTCCTAACTCAGCCGATGTGCACCAACCAACTTATATTCCTATTACCCGAGTCCGTTGAGGCAATTTTCATTGATGTCTATCCAAAATATTTCAATGCCTTGTTCACTATGTGGTATCCCATATACCACTCCAAATCAAGTCGATACTCGCATTACGATTTCTTTGCACTAATCTAAAATCCGTTCTAACCATCCCTTATGCGTGATCATGCCATTCTCAACTTAAGTCTGACACGAAACTTAGCCAATGCATGAACCATCCAACTCTTTCCATCAATATCATTAGGCAACTTGTGTTATGTTCCATTCTCAATACTTTCAGCTATTCTCAAACCGTCCGAAATTTTTGCTACACGAGCAACCTGTGCAACGAGCTCTCTTCCAAGTAATCCAACCCAAAACCTAATTGTTCCTTACATTTGTTGTACGAGCAACTCGTGCAATACTATCCTGATATTCTCAAGCCAAACTCAAACCTGCTAAGCCAATGCTCTATGTGATATACCCAGCCAAAATTTAAACTTCCATCCAACACTTTCGCTACACAAGCAACTCGTGCAACGATCCTTTCTCAATCGATGCTTCTACTCAAAACATGCCGCATAACCAATCTTGTTTGCCAACCAACTGATCCACTGATGCAATAAGAAACTCCCCAAATAACAAGCCAACACAATGACACACCTCTCAACTTGCTGCACAAATGCAACAACGCCACCCAACTTGCTGCACGAATGTAATAACGCCTAACGATGCTAAGTGATCTAACGAAAACCAACAAAAGTAACACAACCAAGAACAACATGCAGCCACAACCAATATTATAGAGACTTATTGCATGAAACATCCAATCCGGCACCGAGTAGAGCCAAGAGCTAAACGACACGCGGAAGCTATTTAGAGTTTGTGATGAAGCGAAGGACCAAGTCCGAGAAAAATGAACCAGGCGCTCTTATACCAATATGTCATGCCCCAATCTCCCGCAATCTCAATAGTACCCGCTGAACGTGAATCACCACGTTGTAGTGCTCCAGCAGGATAATCGTTCTCATCAGAACATGATGTCGTACGAGCCTGGAGTTGCGCTCATACAAGACAATGTTGTCAAACAACAAAGTTGTCATAAAAATGACTAGGTTGCAGCGAAAGTCAAGTATTGTGTACCAAGCACACATCAGAGTATACGTAGCGAAGCTCACGATATGGTCCAAATAAAATGCTACAAAGGCGATTGCCACAAAGGCGATGTAATACTCTTGCTCTTTTCTCTAGCCCACAAAGGTACTTACCGTTAATACATTATGCCCCATATATCCAAGCAATGCCACTACACCTGCGTACCTGAAATAATGCACACAAACATGGGTCAGTACATAGCCGTACTGGTGAGCGGGGTAACCCACTCGTCTAGGCCGACACTAAGTAAAATAGTGAATGCAAACAGTTATATGGTGATCTTTCTAGTTGAATCCTAGATTTGTTTCATGGAATAGGGTATGGCATGTTAAGGAAAGATGTAAATCAAGTTAAGCATGTAAGCATTCAACTCAAGCAAATCGACAAGCAATATATAACCAACTCGAAGGAAACTAGCATGCAAACCATCCTACTCAAACCCAAGCAATACGAGAACCTATCAAACCATTTCCAATCTCAATATCCATCCTCAAACCAAACATTATAATCCAATCTCGATATACACACTCTCGCCGAGGCAAGGTGGCCGCCGCCTACGCGAAAGCACAAACCAATCCAAAGCAAAGCAAACCAACTCTTATCTATATGAAGTCACTGACCAAGCCATAAAGGATGTTGATCGGACTGATCAAGTGTATTTATACCCGATCTAAATCGAGTAGCTAGCCCGCCTGGTCGTATCGAACTACCGGCACCGTGCCCAAGGCACGTTACCATTATCTCCTCTATGGTCGAACGGTCCCGGTGCTCCAGAGCCTATCCCGTTCGAGGAGACAAAACCCTGTGCAACACAGGTTGTCCATGACATACAGACACCAAGTAGGTATGACAAGAGAATCAAATATTCTCGCTCCACCAAGCTATCCTAGACTCATCCAACCAAAATCCAACCAAATAATCCATAACCATTCTCCAACATATAGCCCAAGGCACAAATCTCAAGTTATTTTCTTAGGCACAATGTCGCTTTTCGACACAATGTTCTAATTGGTGCAACACCCCTCGCTCAGAACAATCCTATGGCACAATGCCCAAACAGTGGCACAATGCCTTCGCCGATGCAGATGTTCAGTTTTAAACCATAACTACACGCTTTGCTTGACAAAGCGTCCAAGTGATACTCGTGCACGGATGCACACTCGCTCGCCCGAATTTCTGATATTCCAACCAAGATATATAATTCCAACTGCTTCTCCAACTGTCCCAAATATAATCCAACTCTAGCTCCAACTATCCATACGAGAAAACTAATTCAAGCCACAATCCTATCCAAGCAAATGACGTACACTCTATGCACGTCACAGTGTAGTGATTTCCAAGTTCCAGTCCAAGTGTTCAAGCCTTTTCGTGATTTCTATATTATTAGGCATGAAGGAGTAGAGGAGAAGGGACAGAGCCCACTCACATAGTTTGATTCTGTTAAGCATCTTGTCCTGCTGATACGGTCGATCCCTTGAACCCATGGTCCGATGCAAAGCACGATCTACTCAATTGGTATGACCGTATGAGCAGGCCGTGTTTTCCAAATCATCCGACCGATCGGACTAAGGAAGACGGCATTATCGCTCTAATCAAGCTATCCCAGTACTGCTCTGAATGAACACCTAATTTCCATCGAACTCCGCTAGCAATCTGCACATGAAACCAATTCAAATCAATACTTGTTCCAAAATCCAATAAATTGAAATGTAACCAGCTATTGCCTCATTCAATCCGACTCAGCGTAACGCACCGTATGGTTGCGGGGCATTACAATCATCGTGGGGTGCTCCGGTATTATTTGTACCAAAGAAGGATGGGTCGATACGCATGTGTATCGACTACAGGGCACTCAATAACCTCACTATTAAAAAAAAAATATTCATTGCCGCGGATTCACGATTTATTTGATCAGTTGAGCGGAGCGAAGGTATTCTCAAAGATAGACTTGAGGTCGGGGTACCACCAGGTGAAAGTGAAGAAGGAAGACATTCCAAAGACAACTTTCAGAGCTCGGTATGGGCAGTTTGAGTTTTTAGTGATATCGTTTGGGTTGACCAATGCCCCGACGATATTCATGAACCTGATGAATAAGGTATTTCATCAGTACTTGGATCAGTTTGTGGTAGTATTCATTGATGATATTCTGATTTATTCGAAGACCTTAGAGGAGCATGAGAAATACCTAAGGATAGTTCTGGAGACCCTCAAGAAGGAGAAGCTTTATGGTAAGCTTTCGAAGTGTGAGTTCTTCCTTGATAAGGTTGAGTTCCTCAGGCATATGATTACAGGAGACAGGATCTTGGTAGACCCGAAGAAGATATTAGCAGTCGAGTCGTGGTCTACCCTGAGTTCAGTGGCAAAGATCAGGAGTTTCCTTGGATTGGCAGGCTATTATCGGAGATTTGTTCAGGATTTTTCTAGGATTCTGAAGCCGATGACTAGACTAACGAGGAAGGACGTCGAGTTTGTCTGGACTGAGGATTGTCAGTCTGCTTTGAGGAGCTAAAGAAGAGGTTGACTACAGCTCCAGTATTAATATTGCCATCAAAGGCAGGAGGATTTTCTATATATATTGATGCATCGGGTAAGGGTTTGGGTTGTGTGTTACAGCAGAATGGGAAGGTGATTGCATATGCTTTCAGGCAACTACGCCCGTATGAAAAGAATTACCCTGCCCATGACTTGGAGTTGGCAGCAGTTATTTTTGCTCTTAAGATGTGGAAGCACTACTTATATGGAAAGCGAGTATAGATCTTTACAGATCACAAGAGCTTGAAGTATGTGTTTACACAAAAAGAGCTCAATATGAGGCAGCGACGGTGGTTGAAGTTGATGAAGGACTTTGACATTGCTTTGCAGTACCATCCAGGGAAGGCCAACATAGTCACGGATGCCTTGAGCTGGTATCCAGTGGCTATGTACTTGACGAGGGACAGATATTTGTTGGCCAATCTTGATAACTTGGGTATTGAACTGCTAGTTCCTGGAGTTGCGACACAGATGTAGGGACTTCAAGTACAGTCAGAGTTGATAAACCAGATCAGAGCCGCACAGTTCAAGGATGAGTCTCTGAGGAGCATCTGAGTACAGGTCCGAATAGGATTGGCAGAGGACTTTAGTATTGCAGATGATGGATCATTGCGGTACGGTACCAGATTGTATGTATCAAGTAGAGCATTGCGCGAGGAGGTTCTTCAGGAGGCACATCGATCTCAGTACTCTATGCATCCAGGTGCCAACAAGATGTATAGGTACATGAGAGAGAATGTTTGGTAGTATGGTATAAAGCGGGCTAGCTTGGGTACCCAGCTCAAGTTTAGTACCGCATATCACCCTCAGACAGACGGACAGTCGGAGAGGACTATCTAGACTCTCGAAGATATACTATGCACCTGTGTTTTGGATTTTGGAGGCTCTTGGGAGGATCACCTTCACTTGGTAGAGTTTTCTTACAACAACTGTCATACCCCAGTCCCAAAATACATAGGACTAGGAATACGTAAGCATGCCAGCCGTATGTATATGGAGACTCCAATATATGGAAACCATAACACATACGTACGCTGTATTATGAACAATAATTCACAAGTAGTGTATATTTGTCACAAGTCACAGGGCATAACTAAATCTTATCCACAGAAATCATAAAGAAATAAATGATCAAATATGTCAATGAACCAACTATGAATTAGTCGAGAAGAACTAATAGTTGGATGGAGACAAATCCACTACCAAACTAGAATATAAAGGTAAATATAATAAGTACATCATCTAATGATCAGAGAGGCTCGAAGGGAAGATCTCCTCGAAAGATAACGAAGTAGCAAGTCCCCCGTGCTCCTGCAAATAGTCATGATTGTCTACACCTAGAAAGGGACCAGGTCCTCAGAGTGACGTAACAAGATACATAGAAGCATGCCAATAAAATATTGAAAATAAACATCCAAAGGATCGTCAAACTGCCTATGTGAATGCACTTTGAGAACAACTTTCCAACACGTGGTCTATCTAGCTAAAATGGGATTGGCATAATTTTTTCCGAGAATCAGGGGCCTAAGAAGCATGAAGTCTTTTGAACGTCAGAGGCCGCCTATAGATAATATAGGGGTCATCTGACCACGCATCTCCGACGGAGCGTACGGGTAACATAAGAAAAAGTGCAAAGGAGCCCAAACGTCTTACTTGTTGTTCTCCCCATCCCATGATCTATTTATGCCATATCCATGACATGATGACATCTCTAATAACTGCCAAGGCTTCTAATTATACAAATTTTATCAACAGTTATCCATATCCGTCGTACGTCCCATACGTACAAGTGGCCAGTCGAATACGCAAGTTCGTGTCCTACATGAGAGACACACTCGTGTAACAACTGTGTTACGGCCAATGAAACATAAGAATGCCTCATGATAATGGGTTGGTCTCATAAAACTAGGTTAACATGCATAATATATAATAAAGACAAAATACGATGCTGCCGTCGTTGCACCACAGTTATTCTTGGACGCGCGGTTTATATAGCAGTTAAAATATATGAACTAAATAACATAAATAAAATGCATGCACCATATGGAATGTAAATCATAGTATAATGGCAAGGTATACTTGCCTGACAAGAAAGCTGCCTAATGTAAACGTCCAGGTGTCAAGTACAGAGGATCAAAAACTATGGCCTCCAAATGAACGTCTCCGGATGCTGAAATAAATACCACCAACGTTCTCGGAATCAGCAAGATATCTAGAAAATACTACCCTTTCGTCCAATTTGGACACAGGGGCAAAACGATAATTTTAGGTCAAAGTGGGGTCCACTTGTGGACCACTTTACACCAAAATATGTGCCAGAGGTAAAGGTCTCTAAATAGGACAAATTATAGGTCAAACAATTCTAAACGTCGATACAAACTCAATGGTATGTCCAATTTTGGATTCCGGTGAGTCGATCACAAATTTGCCCTTAAAGTCAAACAATGGGACCCGCGAATAGGCGGCTCAGTCAACTGTCTCAGAATTGCATGAAACATGGGTCACAGGACCAGCGTGATATCACGAATCCAATGGTACAAGTTTTGTCACATTTCGACGAGCGTACACAAAGTGGGGTGATGGTTTGTAAAAGTCATGATACGAAAATTTTTTGCGGATACGGGTTGATTCCGACGCGCACACACGTCCGAATCAACTTTCATGAAATCCCACACGTCAGGATATACCATACGCGCATTTTGGTGGAATTGGTATACGATAAGGCGATCCTGTTTGGCTGGGCGCACTCCGTATCACAAATTTTTAGTTTTAAAATACCAAGTTTTTAGTCATTTTGGAGGTCGAATAATTTAACAAATAAAATAAATTAATAAAAACTAAAATAACAGTTAAATTCTTGGTTATATTGAGAAGAAAAACTTTTAATTAGATTTTGAAAATATTAAACAGGTTGGTGGCAAATTGGGCATGAACATGGGGGTTTGGGTCAAAATTCTGGACTGTTTTTCGGCCAACTTTCGGTCAATTTTTTGACCAACCCAGGGCACGAAATCTTGTCCCGCTTGAAGGAAATCCTAGAGGATTAGGTTGTGAACGTACACGGACAAACCACTCGAGAAAAGAATGGGAGATGAGGGAGATACCTTACCGCGAAGAAGAGGAGTTGGGACTGCGCTGCTGCTGCTGATGCCCGCGCGCGGGCGGCCCGCGGCTGCTGCGGCGGCGGTCGCTGGCCGGCCATGGCGGCGTCCAGGGGAAGGAGGAGAGATTAGGGTTAGGGCTTGGGTTTTGGTTTTTATATATATATATATATATATATATATATATATATATATATATATATATATATATATATATATATATACAGAGAGAGAGAGAGAGAGAGAGAGAGAGAGAGAGAGATCGGGGGAGTCTAGGTTCACGGGGGGGGGGGGTCTGCTGGGAATGATTTTGGGTTTTGTTGGTTTAGGATTAGGAGTTTAGGTTATTTAGGTTTTTATTTTATTTTATTTCTTTTTCTTTTATTCCTTTTCATATTCATTTCTTTACTTTTGTTTTTCTTTTCCTTTTTAATTTTACTCTTTTTTTTCTTTTCCTTATTATTTTATTATTATTATTATTATTATTAACATATATTTATTAACATATATATATTTACATATATAGATGAGGTTAAAAAATCCAAAAATAATATTTGCACACAAAATAAATTCTAGAAAATTTTACTTTGTAAAGCTTTAATAAAATACTACACCAAAAAAATTTATAAAATTTTTTATAATTAATAATTAGATATTTATCTAATTATAATAAATTAAATAATTGTATTATCTAATTAACTAAGTAAATAATAAAATGGATATCCAACAAAATAGGATAATAGCAAATAATATGCAATCTTACAAAAATAAATTGCCTAATTTGGCATAGAGAATTATGGGATGCTAATTGTAGGAAGTTGGGATAGAAAAATAACCACAAATAAATTATATATATATAATATCTAAATATTTAACACATAATCTATGCTTGTTACACTAATGTCATACTAATGCCAAATGATCAAATTTTTGTGCCACGAAAAGACCCTACAGGTAGTGTCTCCTATGTAAGCTACTTCCTATGAAAGGCGATACAGATTTTGGGGCTATCCTATATCATTAATGTCCAAACCACGGTGAAGTATCCTAATAAAATTATTGGATTTTAACTTATTTTAAAAATAATCTAAAACAAATATAAGAAATAAAAAATACACACAAGATACCTATTTTTGGGTGAGGGGTTTACGACAACAGCTACCAGGCCAGTATCGAGATATCACCATTTGAGGCATTGTTTGGACGGAGATGCCGCACTCCATTATCATAGGATGATGTTGGTGAGAGAGCCTTATTGGGACCAGAGATGGTTGTGGATGCAGCTGAGAATGTGAAGCTTATTAGAGATAGATTTCGAGAGGCGCAGGACAGACAGGGGCATTGGGTCGATAACCACCGGAGACCATTAGAGTTTGAGGTATAGATTTTGTTTTATATTATTTGTGATTGCTTATTTTAGTAGAGTGTTAAGGATGTATTTTGTACTAGGTTGACGATCTGGTATTCTTGATGATTTCTCCGACCTGGGGCACGATTCGCTTTGGTGGAGGTGGAAAGCTTAGTCCACGGTACATCGGACCCTTCGGTGTTCTTGAGAGGGTCGGTGCAGTGGCCTACAGACTAGACTTGCCGCCTGCATTAGAGAGAGTGCACAACGTGTTCCACGTGTCACAGCTAAGACGGTACGTGGCAGATCTTAGCCATGTACAAGATCACTTGAAGATCGAGGTTGGTCCGACTCTCAGCTACCCAGAGCAGCCCGTGGAGATTCTGGATCGCAGGAAGAAGGTGCTGCAGAACTAGACGATTCTTTTGGTGCACGTCGCGTGGAGGCATCACTCGCCATGAGAGAGTACCTGAGAGCGAGAGACCGAGATACGCGAGTGATACCCTTATCTGTTTGAGCCGTGAGGTATAATTCTTTCTTCCTTTTATTGATTGTTTGATAGTTATTTCTTCCTTAATTTCGAGGACAAAATTTTTTTTAAGGTGGGTAGGATTGTCACCCTCACTTTTTTAGCTAGGGGTAGTTTGATAATTTGGCATGGGTAATTGATTTTAGGAATATATTATTGAATATAATGTGATGATTGTATTCATTATTTAATTATGTTGAGCTATAATTATTTGTGACTAGTATTAGTTATTTCATTCGAGACTTGTGTTAATTAGTTAGTTAGAGAGACTAGCCAATATTTAGACTTGACATATATGGACCTATTTAGATTTGTCATGACAAATAGTGAACCCAACTTGGACCCAAGCCCATTAGGCCTTTATCATTAATTAATTAAGGATAATTAGTTTAATTATAATTAGTTAGAGACTTTCAAAAATATTCGCCCTTAATTATTCCTCATAATTCACCATATAGGCACTATCAGAGAGGGGTTCTCCTTTCTCTCTCTCTCTCTCTCTCTCTCTCTCTGTCTCTCTCTCTCTCTCTCTCTCCTCTCTCCTCATTTGTATTTTATTTTGCTTCCAAATTCTAGATCCCCAATTTTCCATTTTTCTTCTATTGATTTTCTACTCAATTCATCACCATTTTCTTCTCAAATTCATCACTCTTGGAGCCTTGGAGCTTAGAGAAGCAAGGAGCACAAGGAGGAGGGGCTTTGGAGCTAGAGATCGTATTCGGATCGTGTACAATTTTATTTTCATTGGAAATCCACCTCCTAATTGATAATTCTTGAATTTCCCTCTCATTATAGCTTCTTAATCATGTATTTGACCATTAGAGATGACCCCATGGCATAGGATTACCTATAGGATTAATTCTAGGCTATTTGGCTATATATTGTGAGTTATATGTGGTATTTTATGTGCATATTGAGGGAATTACGAATTTGATATACCAATTGTGTGTCATGAGACCAATTAGATCTAATTAGACTTAGATCAGGGGTATGGGACTAGGTACATGTCCATAATTGGATACGTGTAGGCCGTATCATGGTATTTTATGATATGGTGCAACACGGGGCCCAATTTTAGGTGTTTTGTGTAATTACTTCTTAGTTCTCTTTGTAGCAAGTTGTATTAACTAGTATTAGGTATAATTGATTAGTAGGAATGATCATGGTAGTGGAATTAGGATTTTAGCACTTTGGTTTGAGGTGTATCATGAGTATTTCATAGTGCACTCTATAGGTGTTTGTCTAAATGCCTATAATATATCCTATAGATATATAGTAGCTGTTATTAAGTGTTTATATATATATATATATATATATATATATATATATATATATATATATATATATATATTAGTGCATAGATATAGCTATGTTATATACATATCTATATTCTATTTGGTGTGATCGGGATAGGATTGATTGACTGTATAGTGTGCACAGTCAGTGAGTTACAGTGTGTGCATGTTTGAGAGCCATGGGGAATGACTGTGAATGTGGTTTGTGAAGACTGACATAAATCAGTGCAAGCTTGGCTTGGCACTGTAGTGCTTGACACAGCACTTGATTAGCAGTTGCAAGCAATGTACACTATCAAGTGTTCAGAAAGGTTGGGGGCTCGTGAATAGCAGTACTAGGGGGAAGGTTTCGGGCCAGGGAGCAAATTCATGTGGATAGGTGCACGGTCCGGGTAACTGATACACCACAGTGGTGTCAGTGAGTATCTAGTTGTGCAGATAGGATGTGTAAGTGTTGTGTGTGTGGGAATCGAGCAGTGAGGGGAAGGGGTGAGCATGTATTACCAGCAAATGCAACAGCAGCATGAGAAAACAGCAATTGCACTAGCAGCATGAGCAAATAGCAATTGCAGCAGCAGCATGAGCAAGCAGCAATAACAGTAGCAGCAATGCACACTCGTGCATTGCTATAGAGCAGGAAGTTAACATAGCAGCAGTATCAGTAGTGGGCACTAATACTTCTGTATCGGTGCACGTTAAGAATGTGCAGGTTGGGGGATGCATTGGCAGCAACTTGAGTTGAGTGGTCTACACAGCTAGTATTGGGTGATGTGGGATATGGAGGATTACCAATTTAGATGAGGTAATTAGGGGTACATTAGTGAGCAAGTCCATAGTATCAGACTTTGGGGAAGAGTATCTATACCTGGGCATAGTAGCAGCAGCATATGATTATTTCAGCAGCAGTGTAGTGTCAGTCCTCTGAGTACCGGTTAAGTAATATGTAAATTGATACTTATGAGTATCAGATAATTAGAGGCCCGGTTATACAAGTAAGCTATTGGTGACTGTGCACACCAGAGCACTACAGGAGGTTAGCAGTAGGTGAGTGTTGGGGTTGTTAGTTGCTAGTTAGTGAGATAAGGTGTGGGATTAGTATGTTAGTTAGAAGTGTGTTAGTGAGTATCAGTTAGATGTGTAAGGTTGGTGTTAGTGTAGACTGATAGTAATATCAGTTAGTTATATGTTGTATTAGTTTGGTTGTTAGTTAGTTCTATATGTTAGTTATTAAGTTAGGTGTTAGATATTGATATGGTATTAGTGAGTGTTAGATAAATGTTTGAAGGTAGATATTGACATGTTAAGTTGGATGTTAGTGATTCTAAGTTAGAAGTTATATATATATATATATATATATATATATATATATATATGTGTGTGTGTGTGTGTGTGTGTGTGTGTGTGTACCAGTTAGTATATGAGTATTAGTCAAGATAGCTGGTTTTGACTTACATGACTAGTTAAGAGCCATATGAGTCTAATAACCTTAGCTTGGACCTAGAAGGAAGTGTATGACCTAGTATCGACCTAGAAGCATGCATTAGTATATTTTTAACCCATTTCCCTTTTATCACACCATTTAACTTAATAATTCCTAAATAGGATTGTATAGCACCAGCTTGGGCATCGAGAGACACCTTGGCTCGGGACCAGAGGCGAGTATATTTCTCTGTTAGTTTTCATTTCATGATAGTGTATATATCACATGTTCTAGAACTGTATACTTGATTCCGACACAGTGGTTTCATGGACTTGTACTATATGGATTCTGTCATGAGATGTTATCCCTTACCGTGTTCAGCGGGTACTCCTTCACATGTATTCCATCGTGTGTATCGGATATTGATTTTAGTGTACTTCGTGTTCACACACTGCTCATGTTCAGTGTGCCCATAATCATGTTCGTAGCGTGTCGTGATTGGATACATAAATATTGGTTGGGGATGGGGGAGTAAGAGTTGGTTATGTGATCAAGCCCAAGAGTATTCATGTATATGTCGATTACATATCACACGTGTAATCGAGTTACCATATTATATTCGTGTTCAACCCAAACCGATTACATAATGAACTTGTATTCCATGGCATATTAGCTAGTTTTATCTATTTTCCTTATTGCAATTATTCTATTGCCTGTTCTTCATTCCAGTTCATTACCTGTTCTCTCTAGTTCATTTCATTCTGATGTTTAGTTATCTTGTATTATTTTCTATTATTTGTTGTATATGCCTAATTATGTATGTGAAATCGCTTTCAGAGATATGTACTTCGCTCCAATACTGACTGGATATATATTTTTAGATGATTGGCTTATGGACCAGTGTCCCACCTACTACGGGCAGCGGGATGGCGTACCATTAGAGGATACTCATTTAGAGCAGGGGACTTAGTACCAGAGCCTGAGAAGGCTTAGATTATTTGTTTAGACTTGTATTAGACTTTTATTGAGGTTATTGGCATGTATATATTATTTTAGACTTGTGGTTGTATTATGACTTTTTCTTTCGTTATTTCATCTAATGCTTTATCTTCCTTAGTTTGCATTGTGATTAAATATAGTTACATTTATCAGATACCATATTATTCCTTCGATTGGAGCTGAGATGTTTGACAGGTATCATTGTATATATTGTATGAGATATTTAGATAGTAGAGTTAACCCAGACAACGTTCTACCGCCGATACTGCGGCGTAGATTAGGTGTTGCTCACTTTTCGTGCCCTTATTCCGGGTGTGGGTCATGACAAATATAAATAGTCAGGGTGAATAATAATGTGTAAGGAGTATGTGGTAGGTCAAATAAAGGGAACACAAGTACCATGTACGTAGTTTGGCTCGTCTAGGTCAAGTATAAAAAGTTGGTTGGAAGGAAAAGGCTGGTATAGTGCTAAATATATTAAAGTCATGGTGAAGGGCATCAAGAACTACGAAAAATCTAGGAGATAATTTTAGTCGCTTGCAAATAAACCTAATTAACACCAATTTAATCCAAATTACTCTGAAATTCCAAGAATCACCCTACACTAAAACCAGAGGGCTTACAGACGTCCTCAGGCTTAATCTTCAAATAACGATAGCCCGATCGGAGATTAATTTTAGAGAATATTGTTGTCATGTCCCAGTACCAAAATATGCAGGACCAGGTCACGTGGTAATGGCCAGTAACGTATTCATCCAGACACTTGTCTGACTCGAATACATATAAGCTGTCTAGAAGCTAATATAATCCATAGAGCCATAATCTTATCCATAACTCTATCTGCAATAATATGAAACTAAAGATAGAAAAATATATGCGGTAGAATAAAGATGGCATCATCTAATGATACCTGAATCCCAAAGAAGTGTCCCCGATAATCCTTTATCAGATCTCAGCATATACTTGGAAGGAAAGTAGGTCCTCAAAGGGACGTAATAAGATACATAGAAATATACCATATAAAAAATAGTAAATACCATGCGAAGAAGTAAACAGGGGTATAAGCACAACTAACAACATCCATTCTAACCAATATATGTGATATGCAAATTAAGAACAACACTCATACACGCGGGCTGTCTCAGTGTAATTCGGAGTCCCTGCAATAAAAACTGTGGTAACTAATGATGAATCCGCAGTCCTTACAAGAAAAACTGTGGTAACAAATGAATCTTTGAAGCTCTTGGAATGAGACAACGATAACAATATGGAAAAGTAGCCCAAGCACCCTGTAGAAGCATGAAATACGCTGGGGAATTATATGCTTATTATACAGTCAAAACCCCAAACATGTATGAAGCCCGCGTAAAGCAGCGCTTTAAGGCTGTGTGGCATAAAACATGGCTTCAGAACTGCTCACATAAAACAGAGCTTCAAAGCTGTTTGGCGTATCATAGAGCTTCAGAGATGCCCGCGTAAAGCAGCGCTTCAAGGCTGTTTTGGTGTAAAAGGTTGCTACACCTCCTACCGGCGTAAAATATGTTTGTTTTTAATGCAACGTAAAGTCATACGAGGAACTCTTCGTATTCCTCGAATGAATCTGTCAGACAGAACAGTGAACCTGACTCCTGACAAAAGTACTACACGACGACCGAGAGGACGACTGTAATAATGATTCTGCACAGAGGCCCAGACTACCATTTAGTGACATATCCTTGATACAAGTCATTTTTACGCGTTCAAGGAATACGCTGCCTATTCTACACAGGCAGAGACGAGCTTTTATGCTCAAGATGAGACAAAATTAGATGCCACATCAAAAGTTGTTTCTCATGCAGAGCTCGAGGCATATCTCGACATTTAATGCACGATATTGAGGCATATCTCTGCATTTAATGCACGAGATTTGGTTCTACCCTTTATAATTTTGTCATGACTGGGAGAGCTAAAACTAGGGCTAATACGCTTACATCACCATCCTGGCATTTTATGCTAACCAGGCTATTTTCAACCATAGGAGCACGTCGTATGCTATCTCCTCGAAATACGTCAACCAGGCTATTTTTAACTATAGGAGCACGCCGTATGCTATCTTCTCGAAATACGCCAACTCAGGCTATATTTGCAAAGGTACATGATAAGATTATTTGGCCCAGAATACGCTCAAGACCTCAGTCGTGATAGATAATTGGCTATTTTTACGCTGGTTATCTATTATTCATGCAGCATCAAGTTTTACGTAGAATCTGGCTTTTACGCCAACAATACAGCTATTTGGCTTTTACGCCAACAAGACAGCTATTTGGCTTTTACGCCAACAAGACAGTTATTTGGCTTTTATGTCAACCATATTTACGCGAGGGGCAGTTACCTACGTGGCTTGTATGTCGTGATCTTCGAGAAGCAGTTATACGTGTTACCTCATAATGGGATACGCGTTATACGCAGATTCAGGAGATCATTCAGACGTGGATAGCACTTCTTCATCATCGTGTGGTCCAAGGGACAAAGTGATCGACCGCAGATCAAACTCCTATAGTAATTTTTCCCCAGAATCATTTTTATTGTACTTAACATCCTCGTATAGGATTAATTTTACTCTTTTTTCTTGTTTGTAAACGAAGAAAGGGTTTCGTATAAACCTAGTTTTATTCTTTCGTTTATCATCAAACACAAGATGGCGACTCTGCGGGGAATTACTTTCTCATCTGACGAGAAAGCCATTGCTCAACACGATGTTGTATCTGTCGGATCAACGAAGAAGACTTTGGTCGTCCAGTTCGACTAATCTGCTTATGAAGTTATGCTTCGCGCAGGGGGTATCTCTCATGCCCTCTCTGTCCAGGACAACAGGAAGCTGCGTAAAGTGTGGATGCCCAAGACATCCTTTACCCTTCCTACAAGCTCTCCTCCTCTGATCAACAAGGTTATGACATCACAACATATACGCCTTGTGCGTAAAAACTCGTCTTCTGTCTGTGACGTGACAGACAAAGCTTCTGGCAATGCCCCAGTGCCAATCCAGAAGTCTAGAACGCGCTCTGCGCATAAAACTATCTCTCCCATCTGTGATGTGGCAGACAAAGCTTCTGGCAATACCCCAGTGCCAATCCAGAAGTCTAGAACGCGCTCTGCGCATAAAACTTTATCTCCCATCTGTGATGTGGCAGACAAAATTTCTGACAAGGCCTCAGTGCCCGTGCAAAAATTTTAAACGCGCCCTGCGCATAAAAATACATCTCCCGTCTGTGATGAGGCAGATGGACCCTTGGATCACATCAAGGGAAAACGAGTGGCGAATCTCCCAACCGCTAGACTTGTACGCCCACAAGAGAAGAAGTTGCCCACTCTTCAAATTACGTGTGACGCTGGAGGCCGCTTGAGGACTTTTCCTGTTTTACGCGAACCAGTGCCAAACTCTAAATTACGCCAGGATAAACCTGTCCGCGTAAAGAAAACCCGTTTCATGGGAAAATACGCTCCTCAGAAGGATGATGGATCGTATTCAACTCACATGGGGGAACTGTTGTATTCTTATGGCAGAGAGAGGGTTGTGGTTCCCAATCTCCACGTTTCTACTGATGTAAAAAGGCAGAATAAGCCTTCTCCCTCTTCTTCTGTTAATCCCCCTGATTTGCGTGATTTCTTGATCCAGAAACGCAAAGACAGGAGATCTTCTAATATGTCTATTACACCCCCTAGGGAGCATTGTTGTAATAGTCATAAGGTTATTATTAACCACTGTTGTTCTAAGGCCAAACGGTCAGTTTTTGACCGATTGAACTACTCTTTGTCCTTACAGGAAGAAGAACCGACATTCGCGTCGGTAAACATGGCTTCGCACATTCCTAGAGGAAGGTCAAGTTTAAGACGTCATCCCTCTAGAACTCCGAGCCAAAGAAGATTTGACAGACTCCTTGAGAATATTGAGGCAGGTGTCTTTAGAAACACCCGCTCAAGGTCACGACAATCGACTTCATATTCTTCTGATTCCGACACTGGGGGTCGCAAGCTTTCTGAATTTGATGCTAAAGTATAGACTCAATCTCTACAGAGATCTATATTAATCCCTTAGTGGCATCCAGAGAAATGGGTGTTTATGCCGTTAGAGATGAACATGAAGAAGCTTCCCCATCAGGAAGTACTGAACAACGCATCGCTGTATTAGAATCATCGCTTAAAGAGATGCATACCATGATAGAGAATAGGCACCAGATGATGGTGACTCAACACAGCTGCGGTAGCCCAAACACCTGTTCCTCTAACTCAACTACGTGTGGGGGTAAATATACCATCCAATACAAGCCAGGAGCCTATTCAAAATCAAGAATCAGCTGCTCCTCAACCCCTTAACCTGGAGAATGTATTACCTCCTGTGGGAGTTACAATACAACCGATCTCTCACCTCTCTGCTATCCCTTTCCCGACTGAAGATCCGATACAGGCAGTTCGGGAATTAAAAGCCCAATTTGATGCCTTAAGCATAAGGATCAGCTCAATAAGTTGGGAATCAACCAGCCATACCCAGCTATCTGGGACGAGATCCCTTTCCCACCAAAATATAAACCACAGGCTATGGTTTTGTTTGAGGAAAAGACGTCGCCAAGCCAGTACATGAACTACTTTAGCATGATGACGGTGTTGTTGCAGGGGAATGACGCCCTTCTTACTCGAGTGTTTAAAGGTTGTCTGTCTGGAGTGGCCTATCAATGGTACCGTAATCTAGCGGATAACAGCATTACTTCTTTTGAAGATTTCAAGACTCTGTTCTTCGCTCGATTCTACGAAGGAGGAATGGACATGTCTATGTCATCACTTATCGAAGTAAAGCAGAAGGAGAAAGAAAACGTTCGTACTTTTATTGAATATTTTTGTCAGGCTACTTTGCAGATGCCTCCCGGAGTTCCAAATTCTGCCTTGGTGGACATTTGCAGGAAGAACCTTCTCCCACTTATCTCAGTATTCACGAAACCATATCAGTTCCATGATTGGCCCTCGTTTATCATGTCAGTGGTAGCCGCTGAAGACAACAGTCAGAAGGCTCGCGACAACGGAATTATGATCTCTACCTCTGATCGAGGGAAGCGGTCATCCTCCAATAATGACCATACTCATAGTTCCAAAGGAAAGGAAGCTCTGGCCATCAATACGTCCAGGCAAAATATTCCAGTGACTACGCAGACGAAACCTGGGACTTCTAGACCTATAGAGGAATATTATTTTGACAACGACGATATTCCGAGCATATTCGATTATCTAGTCAAAAGTGGCAAGCTTACTCTCCCCGAGGTAAAGCGTCCAAATGAAGTCGACACTATAAATAATCCTAAATACTGTATTTTCTACAGATACATATATCACCCCACAAAGGCATGCTATGTACTGAAGAGAAAAATCTAGGAGCTGATCGACGCCAAGGCTATTACTCTGCGTAATAGCGAGAAGACGGTCACTGCAAACATGATCTCACTCCAGTTTGGCAATCTTCTCCCTCAAGAAGTCTCGGATGGTGTGGTACCTATTCTACGGGCAATGATGAACATTATTAATCTTCCTCCTCCCAGGGTTAAAATTATGACTTAGTGCCCTTAACTACCAAGCGTGGGGAGATCATGTGGGTTCACCCTGATCTGGTGTCAAAAATTGAGAGAGAGACTAAAGCTAAGTCTAAAAAGAATACAAGATAATCTTGTGTTTGATGATAAACGAAAGAATAAAACTAGGTTTATACGAAACCCTTTCTTCGTTTACAAACAAGAAAAAAGAGTACAATTAATCCTATACGAGAATTTTAAGTACAATAAAAATGATTCTGGGGAAAAATTGCTATAGGAGTCTGATCTGCGGTCGATCACTTTGTCCCTTGGACCACACGGTGATGAAGAAGTGTTGTAGAAGAAGAAGAAGCTTCAAATATTGCAGGAGGGATTGGATTCTCGTTGCCAAAGTCGTCAATTACTACTCTCTGTCTGTGCTCTCTCTCTCTCTCTCTCTCTCTCTCTCTCTCTCTCTGATCTCTTGATCTCTACCTTTCAAACTTGATCTCCTGTGACCGAAGGTCTCTATTTATAGTGCTCAGTCACAATAACTGTCCAGTCGGCGTAGAAGCCAAACTGTGAAGAGAGTTGCACTCTTTATACGGCAGTTATAATAACTGCTACCCATATCTGAATGATCTCCTGAATATGCGTATAACGCATGTCCCATTATGAGGTAACGCGTATAACTGCTTCTCGAAGATTATGGCATGCAAGCCACGTAGGTAACTGTCCCTCGCGTAAAGATGGTTAGCATAAAAGCCAAATAGCTGTCTTGTTGGCGTAAAAGCCAAATAGCTGTCTTATTGGCGTAAAAGCCAAATAGCTGTCTTGTTGGCGTAAAAGTCAAATAGCTATTGATGGAAGGTATTGATGGACGCATAAAATTGTGCATACGAATGGAGAATGCGCAACTCCATGGAGAGAGAAGTCGCGGGCACAGCAAAGGTTGCTCCGGTACAACCTATTATGAAGAACCGCCATCCTCTAGCTCCATCAATAAGTTCACCTTTGAACTTGAAGCTAGTGATAGGATTCCCCACGTGTAACTGGTCGTACCCAAATTGCCTGGCGAACCGGCTGGGCAGATAAGGCTTCAAGTAACAGTGGTCCTCACTTCTGTACAGCAGGTGGGAAGGTCTAATGCAGACCAACCAGTAAAAGGCTTCAGGAGAAAGAATAGTCTTCCCCTGACCCGCATCCTGAAGTTTCATCCCCTGTTGATTGATATGTACAGGGGGGACGATGCAGAAGAACTTCCAACTATGGGCAAAATTTAGTGCTAGCCGACAGTCTATGACGCTAGTCACATTCCAAGAAGAATTCCTGTAATTCAATAGAAAGTTATTGCCTGAACCACAGGCCGATCCGGAAGATATCACTTTGGTGTTGTGAAGGATTAACCATCCCATCAGATATAAGAATGGCAATTCTACTCTGGGAAATCCTTCACGTTGTGTATCATCAGTCAGCAGTCCCTTAGTAAGGGCCCTCAGGCCAGCTTGAATCCTGCACACCATGGCAGGAAGCAGGCCTAATCTTGCTCCAAACACCAAATGCACTGCGGGCCATAAGGTGTTGCGATGAATGCAATCCGCAGACGTAATACCAGGCACCACCCATCGGCGTAGCCAAACAAAAAGGAAGCCAACCAGTTGAGCGTCTCTTGACAAAGGCTTTCGGCAATGCCTCATATAGCTGTAGGCTTTGGTTCCTGCAGGAAAACCCCTATCTCTTCGTTGAGAACATAATCTTGAGCCCCCGCATCTTCAATGAGATCATCGACTGTGTTGGCACTAAGCATGCTCAGAAGGTTCAAGGGTTTATCTCTGCTATCTACAACCTTATCCTGCTTCGCATTTCTGGCCTGATGGAAGAAGAGGTAAGATACCCATTTGTTGATATGGGTCAAATCAGAAGGCTCTTTGTAGAAGGTGGTGCATGCAAGATAGTGGCTCATCAGCTCCTGGTACACTGCCACTGCCTGAGGGTTTGTATCCCTCAGCTCCCTGTTTGTGGGAACACACTCTTCATAAGGAGTGTCTCCCATTGGCAGCTTTTAGATATCTGCCATCTCATGAAGGGCTAAGCCCAACTCACCTAGCAGAGTGGCGAAGGTCCCATTGAGCGAATTATATCGCTCCACCAAAGCAAAGAACAAGTTAGGGTTGAAAGGCATCCCAACACTAGTGGCACTCACGGCCGCAAATAAACCAATGCTTTCCAGCTCCGTCTGGAAGTGCTTCAGGGCCCAGGCAGTTAAACTGGCCCATCGAAGATTCTAGGGGCTAAGCCATCCACTGGTGCGAGGGTTAACCTTGGGGTATACCCCCCTGCCTCATAAAGTCATTGTAGAAAATTGCTAGTTGAATCGGCTGGATCAGTGAAGTGTCTTCACTCGGGACGCTGCCCGGCAGTAATCCTCTGAAAGGCATGACAGGGCCAGAAGGACTGCTCACAAAGGACCCTCGGTTCAATCCTTTCTTATAAAAGATCTTCCCCGGCTGGCCGTGAAGATCGGGAGTCAGAGTCCACACCATCTTTCTGCGATGGGTGGCATGGAATAACGCTGAGATCGGGTAATCTTTAGGCATCCTTGGCAGATACATGACCGTGCCCTCAGCAGAAAATACCCAATCTTACTTCTTGGGCTTAGTCTGGGATTGTTTATCGATAACATCCCCAAATAAGAAACCTGGTTTCTTATATTCAGTGATGTCTATATACGTCAGGGGCTCCCCACTGATCATACTCAGCAACATTCATTCTCCTTGGGATGAGATCAGAGTTCCCCTTTCTTGAAGATACTCATTTCCAGAGATAGGGAATGTCACATGGGATAAGTCCTCCAGATAGTTGGAATTCAGCATTCCAGCAGCAGAGCCTATCACTTCAGCCAGAGGGAGAATCTGTAGGTCCACTGCAAGAAGCAAGAAAACAAGTTAGTTTTATGCTAGATGCTACACTCTTGCAGTATACGCCAAAACTTGACAGTCTGAGTTTGTACGCCAGACTGCAAAAATTTAATTTTTTACGCTGGAATTTACTTCCAGTGCGTAAAAACTAAAAGTTGGCAGTATACGCCAAAACCTAACAATCTGAGCTTTTACGCTAGACTGCTAAAGTTTGAGTTTTTACACTAGAATTTACATCCAGCGCGTAAAACTTAAAATTTACAGTATACGCCAAATTTTGACAGTCTGAGTTTTTACGTCAGACTGCAAAAATATGGAGTTTTACGCTGACATATTAGAAATATGGGCGTATTGTTGTGCATACACATACAACGTGTGCGGAAGGTTCTCTATTCCTCTCGAAGTCTTTACCTGTGATGCCCGAAGCACAGCTCGATGGTGGAGCACTTCGTTCAGAACTGGGCTCGCTCAGCCTAATGGGGGTTGCTCGTGCTTGAGCAGAGGAGGAGAGGAGGAAGCGGCTTTCTTTCCCTTAGCCGCGAAGGCCTGTTTTGGTGCCATGGCGAATCTGAGTTCTCAGAAAGAGACAAAGACGAAGCGTTCTCAGGAAGAAGATGAAAGATTCTCAGAAAAAGACAAAGAGTTTTACAAAAACAGATGAAGGGTTTTCTCTCTCAAGACCTTCGGCTATTTATAGAGTTCAGATAACTCTTCGAATCCCTAACCAAATCCGATTTTTAATAGTCAATTATGATTTGGGACCATGTCAGCCTATCATTAAAAAAGAAAGATGGACAGTCATGCTGCGTAACGGATCCAGATTTTACGCGCAGAGCAAAGATCCAAGATTTTATGCTCAGAAGCTATAAATCTACGATTTTACGCTCAGAAGCTACAAATCTATGATTTTACGCTCAGAAGCTACAAATCTACGGTTTTATGCTCAGAAGTTGCAGATCTATGATTTTACGCTTAGAAGCTTTTACGCTCAGAAGCTACAGATCTACAATTTTACAGAAGCTACAGATGCTACGGATCTATGACTTTTTATAGTGCGCAGGATAGGATACGCGTATATCTTGATAGTTTGGGTCTTATACTCGAGAAGGCCAAATTACAAGGGTTTACGCAGAATCTGCTCTTTTCTGGTTACAAAATATTATAAGTGCCTGAAACACACAGATGTCAGTGTTGAAGATGACTCTTCTTTTTGGGCCATTAGAAGTTCATTCGAAGTCTAGCCAGAATCCTTTACATCTAAGTTCAAGTATGGCCTGTTCGGCGGATATTTCAAGAAACTTTCGGGAATCCATTCTTGAAGATGATATTCTGAACAGAAATTCTTCGTATCAGAGAAATGACAGTTCAGAATTCTATGCGACTTCTCATCCAAAAACATATGAACAAGAAAATGGTTAATGGCGTGAGGATACAGAACTGGGCCTGTCTAAATTATTCAAGCCCTCCCCCATACGCCATGGCGGCCATACCTAGAATTGTGTTAGGGGTTCAGACCCAACACAATACTGGAAGACACGGCCAAGCTTCCCACCAGGGTCCAGCTTCAAAATAGGGGAAAATATAGCTAGCAAGCTGTGTGGTCCGATGAGACCCTTCCTCTCTCCTGGAAGAATCGCCATATAAAATTGTCGATTATCCCGAGCAAAGGAAGATATGATATACTTCCATGATCCATCATTGCAGTGGATATTTGCTCGAAGATGTCTCTTTTTACGGCTCCTTACATCCTGAAAGAACACAATCTTCTTCCTCCTCAGTGCGGCCCAAGGAATCTCGGCAACCATCTTTGTGGTGAAGGGAGTATGAAAAAACAAGTTCACTCGCTTGCCTTTATATAGGCAGAAGAGAACATACCAAATCCCAACAACTTCTTAAATATTGCCAAAAAATCAGCCTCGAAGAATGAGTCAAATTTGACCATTTCATGCTTCATTCAAAGTATTTCAAATTACGAGGAATTTGAAAACTTTGAAGGGGGTCTTGTAGAAGCATGAAATACGCTGGGGAATTATACGCTTATTATACAGTCAAAATCCCCAACATGCATGAAGCCCACGTAAAGCAGCGCTTCAAGGCTGTGTGGCATAAAACATGGCTTCAGAACTGCTCGCGTAAAACAGAGCTTTAGAGTTATTTGTCATATCATAGAGCTTCAGAGATGCCCGCGTAAAGCAGCGCTTCAAGGCTGTTTTGGTCTAATAAAGATAATATGGACGTGATAGGTTTTGAAGCTGATAAAAGAATCTTTAAACAGCACTTTTACTATCATCCCCCTGTACATATCAATCAACAGGGGATGAAACTTCAGGATGTGGGTCAGGGGAAGACTATTCTTTCTCCTAAAGCCTTTTACTGGTTGGTCTGCATTAGACCTTCCCACCTGCTGTACAGAAGTGAGGACCACTGCTACTTGGAGGCTTATTTGCCCAGCCGGTTCGCCAGAAAATTTGGGTACGACCAGTTGTACATGGGGAATCCTATCACCAGCTTCAAGTTCAAAGGTGGACTTATTGATGGAGCTAGAGGATGGCGGTTCTTCATAATGGGTTGTACTGGAGCAACCTTTGCTGTGCCTGCGACTTCTCTCTCCATGGAATTGCGCATTCTCCATTCGTACGCGCAGTTTTATGCGTCCATTAATACCTTTCATCGTGATTTTGATGTACATGGAAGTTTCAAGATGCCCTCCCATAGGTCCACTGGGAGAGAGAAGATACCGTCTATTTTCTCGGATGAAGGTGATAAAACCACCGGTGCAGACGACTATTTGCTGATTATACCGAGAGGCGTAATAGCTTCGCCAGTAGAACCTCTCATAATCTCCAATAAACGAAAGACTTCCACTCTGAAAGAGACTTTCCCCCGCAAGAAGAAGCTGACTACCGGAGGTCCTGAGCGAGAGGAGGAAGCGGCTTTCTTTCCCTTAGCCGCGGAGGCCTGTTTTGGTGCCATGGCAAATCTGAGTTCTCTGAAAGAGACGAAGACGAAGAGTTCTCAGGAAGAAGACGAAAGATTCTCAGAAAAAGACAAAGAGTTTTGCAAAAACAGATGAAAGGTTCTCTCTCAAGACCTTGGGCTATTTATAGAGTTCAGATAACTCTTCGAATCCCTAACCAAATCTAATTTTTAATAGTCAGTTATGATTTAGGACCACGTCAGCCTATCATTTGAAAAGGAAGACGGACAGTCATGCTGCATAACGGATCCAGATTTTACGCGCAGAGGAATCTTATTATCTTGTGTTTGATGATAAACGAAAGAATAAAACTAGGTTGATACGAAAACCTTTTTTCGTTTACAAACAAGAAAAAAGAGTACAATTAATCCTATACGAGGATGTTAAGTACAATAAAATGATTCTGGGGAAAAATTGCTATAGGAGTCTGATCTGCGGTCGATCACTTTGTCCCTTGTACCACATGATGATGAAGAAGTGTTGTAGAAGAAGAAGAAGAAGCTTTAAATATTGCAGGAGGGATTAGATTCTTGTTGCCAAAGTCGTCAATCACTACTCTATGTCTGTGCTCTCTCTCTCTCTCTCTCTCTCTCTCTCTCTCTGATCTCTTGATCTCTACCTTTCGACCTTGATCTCCTGTGACCGGAGGTCTCTATTTATAGTGCTCAGTCACAGTAACTGTCCAGTCGGCGTAGAAGCCAAACTGTGAAGAGAGTTGCACTCTTTACGCGGCGATTATAATAACTGCTACCCACGTCTGAATGATCTCCTGAATCTGCGTATAACGCGTATCCTATTATGAGGTAACGCGTATAACTGCTTCTCGAAGATCACGGTATGCAAGTCACGTAGGTAACTGCCCCTCGCATAAAGATGGTTGGCATAAAAGCTAAATAACTGTCTTGTTGGCGTAAAAGCCAAATAGCTGTCTTGTTAGCGTAAAAGCCAAATAGCTGTCTTGTTGGCATAAAAGTCAGATTCTGCATAAAACTTGATGCTGCATGAATAATAGATAACCAGCGTAAAAATAGCCAATTATCCATAACGACTGAAGTCTTGAGCGTATTCTGGGCCAAATAACCTTATCACGTACCTTTGCAAATATAGCCTGAGTTGGCGTATTTCGAGGAGATAGCATACGGCGTGCTCCTATAGTTGAAAATAGCCTGGTTGGCATATTTCAAGGAGATAGCATACGGCGTGCTCCTATGGTTGAAAATAGCCTGGTTGGCGTAAAATGCCAGGATGGTGATGTAAGCGTATTAGCCCTAGTTTTAGCTCTCCCAGTCATGACAAAATTATAAAGGGTAGAACCAAATATCGTGCATTAAATATAGAGATATGCCTCAATCTCGTGCATTAAATGCCGAGATATGCCTCGAGCTCTGCATGAGAAACAGCTTTTGACGTGGCGTCTGATTTCGTCTCATCTTGAGCGTAAAAGCTCATCTCTGCCTGTGTAGAATAGGCAGCATATTCCTTGAAAGCATAAAAATGACTTGTATCAAGGATATGTCACTAAACGATAGTCTGGGCCTCTATGTAGAATCATCATTACAGCCGTCCTCTCGGTCGTCGTGCAGTACTTTTGTCAGGAGTCAGGTTCACTGTTCTGTCTAACAGATTCATTCGAGGAATACGAAGAGTTCCTCGTATGACTTTACGTTGCATTAAAAACAAACGTATTTTATGCCGGTGGGAGGTGTAGCAACCTTTTACGCCTAAACAGCCTTGAAGCGCTGCTTTACAGAGGCATCTCTAAGCTCTATGATACGCCAAACAGCTCTGAAGCTCTATTTTACACGAGCAGTTCTGAAGCCATGTTTTACACCACACAGCCTTGAAGCGCTGCTTTACGCGGGCTTCATGCATGTTAGGAGTTTTGACTGTATAATAAGCGTACAATTCCCCAGCATATTTCATGCTTCTACATGCCCAGTGTGTGTTCTCCCCTCCCCATGCTACTGCCCGCGTTGCATCCACGACACGAACGGTTCAACTACTAACAGGTGATAAGTCCAGGCAAACATGTATAGGGACAAATCCATCATCAAGTAAATGTTAGGAATTACATACGGGTCGCCTAGCATGTCATGCAATGTGAATACGTGTATCATGTCTATGTGTCAACAGGAATAATAATATAACCATACAGGTAAGAAACAGGTAAAACATATAATAGTATATCCAAAATAAATGTCTAGTAAGAAAAATATGCCTATAAATACTGTAAATTGATAGGCAAGGTATACTTGACTGGAGTCCGTCTAATCATACTGAGTTTGCGAGACTAATGTCTTGCAAGAACTATTCACGAACCAGCGAACCATACTTCATGTATATCTACCAATCCAAATCACAAATAATAAATCATACACCATAATAATCATAATAATACTAATAATTCCAATAATTCCTTAATTAGGAAAGAAGGATAGGTCAAGTCGCATATTACCTATGTCACATATGTAGTTCTATTAGATATACCATCTAGAACTAAGTCATACTTTCCTCTATAATTATTATTATTATTTATTTATTTATATTTTTATTTACAAGTTTTTAATTCAAATATAAAGTTTGAATCTCGTAATTCGTGCAGCGAATACCACGACATATAAATCGAGACAAAAATCAACCATATTGTTAACGATCTTATAACAATGATCCAAAGGTCAATTTATCAATTTTAGCGATACAAGATCACTGGAATCGACAAACCTCAGTTTCGATGCACAAATTTTAAAATACGAACATGATACCAATTTATTAGAAATAAAGGTTTCACAAAAGGATAAAATTGAACAGATGTCACCAGATGATAAGACAGACATCACCAATGATCCTGGAAGGGTCAAAATATAAATAATAGCCTATCCATAAGTCCAATTTGGAAACAGGGGCAAAAACAATAATTTCAGATCAAAACGGGGTCCACAAGTAGCCCACTTTGCACCAAAAAATATGCCAGGAGTAAAGTTCTTTAAATCCAATAAACTTAGTGTCTAATAAGACAGAATGACGATACAAACTCAATAGTTGTCCAAAATTGGATTTCGACGAGCCGGTCACAAAATTGTCCGTAAAGTCGGATCGTAGGGATTGCAAAACATTATTCTGGTCAATGTACTCAGTATCGAACCAAACTTGAATTACGGGACCAGCATATAACGCTGCGAGTCTGATGGAACAAATTTTGTTTCGAAACGACAAGCAAGCACAAAGTAATTAAGAAATTTTAAAAATTCACGATATATGATTTTCGATGTGTACGGGCCAAATTCGTCGCGCACACGCAACCAATTTGAATTCTGCCAAAGCCCACACGTCAGAGAAGATCGTATGCACCTTTCGATGCAATCGGTACTTGACTTGATACTCTGGTTTGACGGGACCATCCCCATATCGAGAAATTTTAGGTTTTAAAAATATTGATTTTTATGATTTTTGGACCAATTTTAACTAGTTAATTATACAACAAATATCAACTAAATATAGGGTTTTGATGATGGTTAACAAGTCTACACAGAGGAATAATTAGATCAAATTTTTATTTAAGGAATAGGGACAAATATGGATGATAACGTGGTTACCTAAACATGGGTTGTTGTTGTGCCGAACAGAGAATGCCACTATTCCGCCTTCCTGGGGGTTGTCGGCGGTCAGGTTCGTCGACAGTGGCCTGCGGTGACTGTGAGTAGATTGTCAAGGCTAGTGGAATGCCAGGCGATTCATCTCGTACCACTGCGGTCTATATTGACGTCGTCGGATTTATGACACACACAAACGACTAAGAGCAACGAATCTCCGATGGTCGGGGTGGCGACGCGACTGGGCGTTGTCACAGGCACACGGGCATATCAGGTGATTGGAGCATGCTCACTAACACCGCCATCGTCTCGTTCGATAGGACTCAGAGTCGCACAAAAACTGTGCGCCCGAACACGATGAGAAGAGAGGCTCTCCTAGTCGCGGGGGTCGTCGAAGATCGGTGGTGGCTAGAGCGACCCGCGATAAGGTGGGCGATATAGTGACATGGGTCAATGCTGCTTAAGTTGGAGCCCGTGAGTTCTGGTGGGCGTGGGCGTGGGCGAGGTTGGGATGGAGGCCATGATGCCAAAGATGACTGACGTTGGTACAAGTCATAATGGAACTGGGGATCCCCAAGACCGCAGATTGGTGTGCATATCGATCGATAGAAGATTAACAAGTTTAAAACATGATCTAACCCTTCAAAGGCAGAAACTAGGGTTCACGAATTATACCTGAAGCAACGAGAAGAAGATATTTTTCAGCGATCTTAATCAATTAGCGACCCCAAAATCTTCTGCACGTATTCCTTCCTTGGATTGGACGTCATTTGGGCGACGATCTTCCAATATTTTTTTCTCCTTGGCCGACCCTCATTCTCTCCTTACATGAAAAACGAATTTAGAGAAAGCTGCTTACTTTTTTTATTACCATGACGGCCAGAGAATAGAAGATATATATATAGGCTATCCTAACGGATCTGGGTATCCCATGTTCAGCCCGAACACACAACCCTGGCCCGTTAACAATAGCTTGGTCCACTAAAGAGCTATTGTTGCACTACCTTCATAATCCCAAATTATGATTATTGGCTCCTTCTTATTATATGCTTGTTTGTCTCCCCATGTTAAGATATCGAATGTCCGTCGATCAAATTAAGTTACTGACAATTATATTGATCGACATATTTTATCCTTAAGTAGTACCACTCAACTTTATTTGTCATGACATGATATAATCCACCTGCAGGGTTTACATAACAACCCTTATGAGTTTCTTAAGAGGACATCATCAACCCGATGTATCGGGACATGGATTTCTTTTATAATCAATAGTCCATCATACACACAATGTCATTACCCAATTCATAGAGGTTATTGACCCATAATGAATCTCACTATTTTATGAGTCAAAAGTAATACATACTGCATATAAATGTCTGTTATTATATCCGAATTAAGAGCACAAATATCCATAATAACATAGGTATTTATTCTCTTATGTAGTCAGTACAAAGAGAACAATCTCAAGTGGTCATGTTCAATACACACAAAGTGTACTAGTATAAACATATAGTCAAGATAGACTAATACCATATTGCACCACAACATTTCCAATGGTTTGTCCAATTCCAACTATGTTGTGAACTATTTATATATTTCATAGAGAACTGATAATATGATCTTCTGTGTGACACCACACACCATATTATCTACAATAGAGAATATCAGATACTTGTATTAACATTATAACAAATACAACATGCAAATATTTGCCCATATGATTCTCATTTAAAAATAAGGAAATATAGTTAATACAAAGTGATACTTTTAGTATATAACCCTAACAATCTCCCACTTATACTCAAAGTATTTCTTTTTAGTATACTGTACAAATCTTCCACTTATACTTAAAGCCATTCTGCTACGTATCTAACTCACATTCCCTCAACATGACTATCAAAAGCCTTAGCTGGTAAGCTCTTTGTAAAGGAATAAAGACAGGTTGTTTGCTGATGCTATCTTGATCACAGCAACTTCTTCTCTCTTTACGAAATTTTGAATCAGGTGGTACTTGCGCTCAATGTGTTTACCTGTCTTATGGGCTCGTGGTTCCTTCGAGTTTGCAATTGCACCACTATTATCACAATAAAGTGTAATAGTCTTAGAAAGACTAGGTACCACATCCAAGTCCAATAGAAAGTGTTTGAGCCAAACCGCTTCTTTGGCTGCCTCAGAGGCTGCCACATACTCGGCTTCTATGGTGGAATCTGCAATACATTTTTGCTTGATGCTCCTCCATACTATGGTCCACCTCCTAAAGTAAATACATAACCTGAGGTAGATTTTCTGGCATCCCTATCTGACTAAAAATCTGAGTCTTTATACCCCAAGGGCACTAAACTGTATACATAATAAACCAGCATATAATCTTTAGTCCTTTTCAAGTACTTCAAAATAAGCTTTATCGCAGTCAAGTAATCTTATCCTGGGTTAGACTGATATCTGCTAACCATGCCAACGGAAAAACAGATGTCTGATCTCGTACATAGCATTGCATATATTAAGCTTTCTGCTGCTGAAGCATAAGGAACCAATTTTATGTCCTCTATCTCTTTAGGTGTCCTAGGACACTACTTCTTTGATAGAGCAATTACATGCCTAAAAGGTAAGAAACCATTCTTAGAATTTTGTATGCTAAAAAGAGTTAGTATAGTATCGATATAGGTAGCTTGGGATAAGCTTAACATTATTTTCTTGCGATCTCGTATAACTTTGATCCCAAGGATGTGACGTACTTCTCCCAAGTCCTTCATATCAAACTGCTTGGATAACCATACCCTTACATTATATAACACATTTATACTGTTTTCAATGAGCAAGATGTCATCCACGTAAAGTACTAGGAATACCACTACTTTTTTGTCACACTTTTTGTATACACATGATTCATCTGGACATTGATCAAATCTATAGGATTTTATCACTTGATCAAAACAGATATTCTATGATCTAGAAGCTTGCTTAAGTCCATAAAGGATTTCTTGAGCTTACAAACAAGATGCTCTTTGCCCTTTTCAATGAACCCATCTGGTTGCTTCATATAGATGTTCTCCTTAAGACTTCCATTAAGAAAAGCTGTCTTGACATCCATTTGCCAAATCTTATAATCCAGATGAGCTGCAATAGATAAAAGAATCTGGATAGACTTAAGCATGGCTACCGCCAAAAAATATTTTCTCATAATCAATACCGTCTTTCTGAGTAAAACCTTTCGCAACAAGCCGAGCTTTAAAGGTTTCAACCTTACCGTCTGATCCTATTTTTCTCTTATAAACCCACCTACATCAAATGGCATTTACACCAGTGGGTGGTTTTATAATCTCCCAGACTTGATTAGAATCCATAGATTCTATTTCAAATATTATTGCTTTTTGCCAAGATTCTGCGTCTTTATCTTGGAGTGCTTTATTATAGGTGCAGGGATCAGAATCTTGTTCCTCAGGGACGAAGTCTGAAGACTCTCCCATAAATATGAATCTGTAAGGTTGTACAATAGCCCTTCCACTACTACGATGCACTATAGGTTGTGGTGTAACATTTGTGACACGATGTTCAGTTACTTGTTGTTCCTCATGTTGTACTGTTGGTACTGAATTATTTGGTGTCTTATCTCTCAATTCTTCTAGAATAACTCTACTCATGGGTTTATGGTTCATCACATAGTCTTCCTCTAAGAATCGGGCAATAATGCTAACAATGACCTTCTGATCCTTAGGACTATAAAAAAATCTTATTTCGTTCCTCTTGGATAGCCTACAAACAAGCGTACTTATGTACGATAACTTATGTGATTTTCCATTCAACACATATGCTGGACTACCCCAAATCCGAACATATTTTAGACTAGGCTTACGTTCGGTCCACAGCTCTGTAGGAGTAATAGGTACTGACTTAGAAGGTACCAAGTTCAAAATATAAGCTACAGTCTCTATGGCATATCCCTAAAACGAATATGGTAAATCCGAATAACTTATCATTGATCTAACCATATCCATAAGAGTCATATTCCTTCTTTCTACTATACCATTATGTTGGGGTATTCTAGGTGAAGTTAATTAGGACGTAATCCCAGCTTCTTATAAATTATTACTAAACTCTCCAAAGAGGTACTCGCCACCACGATCTGAACGTAATGACTTGATATATTTTCTATAACGTTTCTTCGTTTTAGCCTTGTACTCTTCGAATTTCTCAAAGCACTCAGAGTTACGGTGCATTAAATAAATGTATCCATACCTTGAATAATCGTCAATAAATGTGCCAAAATATTCAAAGCCACATCTAACCTGGACAGTCATGGGCCCACACAAATCAGAATGAACCAATTCCAACACATCTTTGGCCCTATACCCCTTTATCGTGAATGGCCTTTTGGTCATTTTATCTTCCAAGCAGGATTCACAGACTGGAAGTGCCTCTACTTCTAATGAACTCAAAGGTCCATCTTTAACCAGTCTTTGAATCCTTTTTAGATTAATATGTCCCAACCGCAAGTGCCAAAGATATGTTTGGTTCATACAAGAAGGTTATTTTCTCTTATTTAAGTTAGAAAATGTGTTATTCATTTCCATAAGTTGCATTATGGGCAAAATAGGATTAATGACATACAAATTATCAACTAAAGCACCGGAACAGATAAAATGCCTTTTTTCTAATAACAATATTGTCATTAAAATAAACAGAATATACATCCTTAAGTAGCTTAGAAACATAAATTAAATTTCTTTAAGTGGAAGTGCATAAAGACAATATCTCAATGTCAAAGACTTATTTCTACCAAAAGATAAACTAATATCTCCTACTGCAACGGCTGCTACTTTTGTAGCGTCACCCATGAAGAAGCATATATCTCCAACAATAAGCCGCCTGGTTTCCTGGAACTCCTGCAATGAATTACAGACATGATTAGTGGCTCATGTATATACACACCAGGTGCTGGTAGATAACACCTCTAAACATGTTTCAACTATTAGTAAATGAGATATACCTTCTTTATTCTCTTGTTTGAGAAGTGGACAGTCACTCTTCCAATATCATGACCCTTTGCACTTGAAATACTTGCCTTTCGACTTTTTCATAATTTTTTGAGGTCCCATGCCCTTCTTTACTGAATTTGCTTATTTCTGAATATTATTCTTCTTCTTAACGCCTTTCGGTTTAGAAGTATAAGCCTTTTTAGTAACATAAATATGACCATTCTGTCTCATGAGAGCCTCAGCATCCAGCAGTTCTTTCTTAAGTTCTACCAAACTATACAACATTTTGTTCATATTGTAGTTAAGCCAAAACATGTCAAAACTTTTAGGCTGAGTCCCGAGAATAATATCGACCTAGGTTTCTCCATCGATTTTAGCTCCAAGGATCTCCATCTCATTCAGATGAACCATCATCTTGAGAACATGATCCCTTATTGGTGTCCCTTCAGCCATGGTCGTATTCATCAAACTCTTCATATCAAACTGCCTAGGGGCCCTACTCTGATGACCGAAGAGTTTCGTGAGGTTGTACATCATGTCATAAGTTATGGCCATGGCCTGATGTTTATGTTGTAGTACATTTGACATAGATGCCAGAATATAACACTGTGCCATCTCATCTGCCTTGATCCACTTCTTATAAGCCTCTTTGACCTCTTCATCAGAATTACCGTCTGGCTTAGGAGGATATTCCTTATGGAGTACATATTTGTACTCTTCAGCAGTTAAGACAATATCCAAGTTACGTTTTCAATCAATGTAATTAGGGACAGTAAGTTTATTTTCTTTAAGAATCACCATAAGTGGACTAAATGAACCCATTTTTAAAATCCTGAGAATCACATAAATAATAATTATGTAGGACAAAAACTTTTTGAACTAAAAATATATGGATTCCCTCAAAACAATAATAAAAATTTGTCACAACCCGCACCCGATATAGGGGCACGAGTACGTGGGTACGTCCAGCCTACGCCGCAACATGGACGGTAGAACGCTGTCTAGGTCTCAATAATACTAAACATAACTCACAACCTGTCAATGATATCAACTCCATAAGGAGGACAATAAAATAAACATCTCTCAACAGTTCATAATATAACTCAATCACAGCTATAAGAAATAATGGCACGATGAGATAAAAGATAAGAAGTACTGACATAAGTCAAGCACAACAACTCAAAACAGAGATAAACTATAGTCTAGTTGTCCAACATAATAGACTCAACAAGTCTCAAAAAACTCAACATAAGTCTCAATATAAGTCTCAACATAAACTCATTGCATAAAATAATAACTGTCTAAATAGTTGCAGGTAGTGTCTCCTCTAAGGGAATGGACTCTTCTAAGCTCTCTGGTATGCAGTCTCCCTCTACACCTGGTCCATAGTGTGTAGGACAGAAGTCCTCAAGATCGTCTGGAAAAATATATCCAGTAAGAATTGGAGCAAAGTACAAGCACTAACAGCAGTTCCATGAATATTGACAAAAACTATAATACAGTGTAAAGAAATACAAGATGGATATAATACTGGAAATAAGAATACTGGAAATAATGAAATACTGGAATAAGAAATGCTAGAGAACACATCATCATCAATGGTACAACTAGCAATGAACAGAAATACAAGTGCATGCTAGAACAATAAACTGTAATATAAGTGAATGCTAGAACAATAAACTGGAAATACATAACTAGAGCATCTAGCTAAGTGTTTGAAACATCAGTATATCTTGTGATCGGCTTGGGACTGATCAGGCTTGCTATATATGATTATCTATGATTCATGTAAGGTCAGGCTAACCATCCAGTTAGCTATAATGCGAGCAATAGTCAGGCTAATCATACATAACAGGCTATGAGGCATGTAATGGTCAGGCTGCACCCGACGTAAGGTGTGGGATAAGCTATGATGCATGTAGAGTTAGGTATAATCACACAATCTACTATTATCTTCTCGTCCCCAACTAACACGATGGATTCCAATCACGACTCCTCGTGACAGGTCTCGATGATGCTAACCCGTGTATACATAGTGTCAGAATCATGTACGCTATACAACTAGAATCATAGAGATGATCAACATAATAAAAACTGTCAGAGAATATACTCGTCTGTGGTCCTCTGCTGGCAATACCAATATCCTATTTCCGAAGTCTTGTCTGAATAATCCAACAGTCCTATAGACATCATTTAATAATAATACAGCATCAGTCGTTACACTAGCACACACAAACATAATGCACTGAACTCAGAAACTACGCTAGGGGTGATACTGGTCAACTAGTAGGGTCAAGTGTGCGTCTAAATGCACGGGTGTCATGTCTTCAATGATGTGCATAATCCGACAGTCAACTCACTAACACATGTCTAAGCCAGTACGTTGGTGTACACAAGGCAGTCAATTCACTAATATTCAGGGTTACATGGTCATATGCAAATATACGGGATATCCACAGTTCATACCTAGGGTCATACAGCATATATATTATAGTCATACTTAGTACTAGAAATCAATTTCCACACAATAAATATATACCAATTAGTTATTATATACACACCCACGCACACGTAACTTGTTTTTGGGTTTACTTGCACAGTGTCTAGCAATGAACATCTAACAAACCAACTCCCACGAAGTAACATGCTAACCCTTATTATCATTCACATACGCATACCCACACAATCATGAATGAAGTTAAGTCGAACCTGCACGTTAGCGTGCACGTACACGAGGTTGAGGGTATAGTTGACTGGATATGGTGCTCGTTTGTGTCACGGTGGAGGGCTCAGCTCCGGCTGCTGCTGTATCAAAGAGTCCAACGTGGGAAAGTCGGGAACTGTCGAGGTGAAGTGTCGAGACGTGCTGGCGGCGGTGGTTCAGTCGTTGCTCAGGCGGTTGGGTCGGCTGCTCCAGTGGAGTTCCGCGGGTGCTGGCGGTCACGGCGTAGGATGGTGTAGGTGGTGTAGATGATGATGATGATGATGATGACGATGATAGAAGGAGGTATCGGTGTTGTGTCGTCGAGGGAAGGAGACGGGGTTCAGGCAAGGTCGGAGGTGACGATGGGTCATGCGGGCGAGGAAAGTCGGTGGAGTTCAGGCGAGGTGATGGTGATGTTGACGATGACGGGTGGAGGAGATCGGCGGGGGTGTAGTCGTTGCTGTGGTCCGACGTCGAGTCGGGAAAAAAATAAGTCGAGGAGGAGTCTGGCGTGGATCGTCGTGGAGAGGTGGTATTGTTACTGGTTGGAGGGTGCTCAGGCGGTGTCAGGCGTTAATGGTGGCGGTGTCAGCGGTTGCGGGGTTGACGCTGGTCGGGGAGAAGTCGATAGCGGAGATGTCCCCGGTGGAGACGTTGTCGGGGTCGACTGCTCCGGCGGTGAAGTCAGGCACTCCTTAGGATGGGGGTTTGCTTTCTACATGTAGGAATTTTAAGGGCTAGGATTTAGTGGGTTTAAATGGAGGGCGAAGATAGGTGAGATAGCAAGTTTTGAGTGTTGCTCACTCCAAAATATGGGAAAATTGTAGGTGACTGGTCAAAGAAGAGGGTGATGTTTCTTCGGGGTTGGGTCCAATGGGTTGTGGACACCTCACTAAAATTCGCATAAAAGTCCCCAACAATTGAAAATTTTGTACAAAAGTGAGAATTAAAAATAAATGTCTGGGACGAATATGGTGCGACTAAAATGAAGCACAAAATGACATATTTATAAGTTACACAAGGATCAGAATAGAAGGCTGGCATGTCTAGGACAAGGGTGTGAATTTGTTGGAAGGCCGTGGCTAGTGTAGCGCTCCAAATCTCGAAGCAACGGTGAGGTACCATAATCAAATAAAATCATAATAATTAAATATAATCCTCAATATTAAATCCTAAAAATGCTAATTAAAATCCATAACCCTATAATTTGGTCAGGGGCCCATCTAGTGGATTTCTAGTCCAGTCCAATAACTCATGCATTAAAGAACACTATATAATATATATATCATGCAACTTATATTAACACAATACTTATAATAATTAAAAAGATGAAAAAAACCCTATTTTGGAATGTAGTAGTGACAAAAGTTCACCAACACCTTAGACACCATGAATTTAATATGCCATGATAGTGTGGACGTATACTAATTCAGTATTTGTCCAAGGAAGTTTTTCCTATTAATTTTATTATCATGTCAACCTAAATTTATGATAAATAAAATTAATTTGTTGATCTTTGCTTTGGTCCTACAAATAAAAGCAGTGACTCCGATAAGGAGGATACCATTATTTGTATCTAAGTATACACCATTACTTAATACTAAGTTTATTACTTCATAATATATTTTTCAAATGGAGAAGTAGACACACACTAGGTAATTTTCTATAATTATCCCAAAAGAAGTCTGTACTGGTGATCCATAATTATACTCATCCGATATGGAGGAAGGCACTAAAGCCAACATGCAAGTGTGATTACATCACCTACAAACCAGTAATGGAGACCATGGGATTTATACTAAATAAATTTCCTCTCCCACTTAGTTATTTAACAATGAGGATTTATCTACTAGTTGGCGTATGTCCATGTTGTCCATTACTAATGTAGGCTTAGTTTATAGAAAACATCCACAGAATAATAAACATGCATAATAGAATAAGAAGATATAGCAATAAAGAAAAAAATAAATATCCAACTATTATGGCCATATATCCTGCCTCTTCCTCAAATGCCGAATCCAGAATCTTGCTCTGCGCAGAGTTATTCGGGGTTCGACCTGCCCAGTCAGGTCACGGATGTAATTAAGATCACAAGGTTTAGCCGTCTTGTTCCTTCATCGAAAATTATTTATCTGCCTCCGGACTGGTAAAAAATAGAATCTTATCCCACACCATAAATAGCCACCATCGCCATCACGATAGATCAAAAAATTTAAATTACATCAATCCTATGACTCCCGAAGGAGTTTACACATAATCTAGACTGAAGAAAATTAATTAAATAAGTACGATCAACCCTCGTGATTTTAATTACATCTATGAACAACAACAGCCATGACATATCATGGGTTTAAATCACATAAATAAAATATGCACACAAACCAAAATAGTTGGATCTAAGATGCCTGCAAACAAAGTTAGAATAGATCTACATCTATCGACTAATTTTTTAATACGAGTTTATTAGACAACATGAATTTATCAATTGATACGCAGATCCAATACCGGCTCTGATACTAATTGATGGAACTGGGGATCCCTAGGATCGTAGATTGGTGTACATAATGATCGATAGAAGATTAACAAATTTAATACGTGATCTAACCCTTCAAAGGCGGAAACTAGGGTTCACGAAATATAGCTGAAGTAACGAGAAGAAGATGAAGGTTTTCAACAACCTTAATCAGTTAGGGACCCCAAGATCTTCTGCTCATATTCTTTCCTCGGATTGGATGTCGTGTGGGCGATGATCTTCCAACCTTTTCTTCTCCTTGGCTGACCCTCTTTCTCTCCTTACGTGAAAAATGAATTTAGAGAAAGATGCTTACTTTTTTTATTACCATGACGACCGAAGAATAGAGGATATATATAGGCTACGGCAGGGACCATGAGAAGAAATTAGGGTTAGGTCTCCTAACAGATCTGGGTATCCTATGTTCATCCCGAACACACAACCCTGGCCCGTTAACAATAGCTCGGTTCACTAAAGAGCTATTGTTGCACTACCTTCATAATCCCAAATTATGATTATTGGCTCCTTCTTATTATATGCTTGTTTGTCTCCCCATGTTAAGATATCGAATGTCCGTCGATCAAATTAAGTTACTGACAATTATATTGATCGACATATTTTATCCTTAAGTAGTACCACTTAACTTTATTTGTCATGTCGGATATAATCCACCTGCAGGATTTACATGACAATCCTTATGAGTTTCTTAAGGGGACATCATCAACCTGATATATCGGAACATGGATTCCTTTTATAATCAACAGTCCATCATACACATAATGTCAATACCCAATTCATAGAGGTTATTGACCCATAATAAATCTCACTCTTTTATGAGTCAAAGTAATGCACACTGCATATACATGTCTATTATTATATCCAGATTAAGAGCATAAGCATCCATAATAACAGAGGTGTTTGTTCTCTTATGTAGTCAGTACAAAGAGAACAACCTAAAGTGGCCATGTTCAATACACATAAAGTGTACTAGTGTAAATATATAGTCAAGATAGACTAATACCATATTATACCATAATATTTTTAATGCTTTGTCCAAGTCCAACTAGATTGTGAACTATTTATATATTTCATAGGGAACTGATAATATGATCTTTTGTATGACACCACACACCATATAATCTATAATATAGAATATCAAATGCTTGCATTAACATTATAACAAATACAACATGCAAATATTTGCCCATATGATTCTTATTTAAAAATAAGAAAATATAGTTAATACAAAGTGATGCTTTTAGTATATAACCCTAACAAGTCAGTGCTACCGGGGACGAGGTGGAAAGGACAACGACGTTGTGTACGATCTCGTATAGTGTAGGCGGTGGTCATGGTGGTGATGGAGTTTGATTGGTGGAGGGAGAAGAGAACCATGGTGGTGAAGATGATGGTGAAGGCGGGGAGGGTGAAGATGTGGTGTTGGTTTGAACGAGAGATATGTTAGGAGGTGACTATTGTTCCATTCATGATGTATGTATGATTAGCATTCTAAACAGCGGCTGCTGCATCCTAGGGTTTGCAACTGTTGCTTTTATAGGGAAGAAAAAATGGGTTTAGGTTTAAGTTAGGGTTCGGGCTCGGTTCGGTTATGGAAAAGGTCGGACCTAAATAATTGTTGTCTAAAGAAAAGAAAGAAAGAGATAAGAAATGGCTGGCTAGGACTAGTATAAGTCTGATTGCAATAAACTAGTATACAAATGTATACTAGTAAAAACCCATATATATATATATATATATATATATATATATATATATATATATATATATATATATATATATAATCCACTATAGCCCAAATAAGTTAAATATTACCAAGATAGAATTTCTAGGAATAATAATATTTTGGAAGATAAGTAAATAAAATTTAATAAGAAATTTGGGTTGGGGTTTTACAATTGTTGCTCCCTGAAGTTGATCGAACAGGTCGTCTATTATCGACAAAGGATACTTGTTCCATACTGTGGCCTTGTTTAATTCTCGGTAGTCAATGCACAACCGCATTGATCCATCTTTCTTTTTCACAAACAGCACCGGAGCACCCCATGGAGAAAAGCTCGGGTGAATGTATCCACGATCCAGCAATTCTTGTAGCTGTACCTTCAGTTCTTTTAGTTCTTCTGGCGCCATCTTGTATGGTGCCGTCGATATCGACCGAGTATCCGGAAAGATGTCGATAGTAAATTTTATCTCTTGATCTGGTGGCATTTCGGGCGTCTCGTCTGGAAGAACATCGAGAAATTCTGCCACGACATCAGTTTGAACTGCATCTTCACCTTCCTTACGAGTGTCTCTAACAGAGGCTAAATACCCTTCACGGCCAAAATACAACATGCGCCTTACCTTCACTGTCGATACCACCATTGTTGTGTTCGATGTTGTGCTACACAAATAGGAGAACTCAATTTCACCAGATAAATGGAATACAATCTCTTCTCTACACAGTTGATAGTCGCATGGCATACACCTAACCAATCCATTCCCAGGATTATGTCATACTCCTTGATGTCCAAGATAATGACATTCAAGGACAGCTTCCTTCCTCCGATACAGATGAAGCCATCCCTACAAATTAAACTAGTAGACATATTGACTCCTGATGGAGTGCAAACACAAAGGTTCATATTTAAGACGACATAGCTAATTTACTCTCTTCAGTAAATTCATTAGATATAAAACTATGTATAGTACCTGAATCGAATAATATTGTAGCAGGTATATCTTTGTAAAGTAAAATACATGTTGCAACATTGTTGAAAGCGAATGCCTCTATCATGCCCCAGACCTAAAATACCGGGAGACTAGCCACGTGACAATAGCCAGCAGCACACTCTAATGGGCAAACCCAATTTAATGGACCCATTAGAGTGTACTTAAGCTGTAAAAACAATTATAATGGTCTATGATACAGGTCACAGTCTAATTCTAATCTCATCCACAGAAGATAAACACAAATCAAATTCAGAATAATCGAAATAAAATATAAACCAATAAGTCTTAATAAAAAGTTTCGGGGAACAACCCGATAATGAGTCTAATACAGAATTCTACGAAACAGGAAATAGAGGATCTAACAACAGAAATGACTGAGTATATAAAGCAAATACTCCGAAGAAATCCTCGGGCATCACCTCGTCCTCTGGTATTGGTACTGCTCCAGCGTCTGCTCCTGTCCCGTATGTCTCGGGGTAGATTTTCTCTGCAATACCTGGGGACATAATCCGAATCCAGGTCCTCAGGGGACATAGCAAGGTACAAGAATAACTCAAGCCAAAAATAAATATAGTATATAAAATATATCAATAGGGCAAACTATGTAACCAGCTATGCCAAATACAAATGAGAGCATCACTAGAACTCAGACTGAGACCACTACAAGCTCTGTGTCGGGGAGCCTATAGCAGTGATATCACGTAGTGGGCCTAGCTCTGATGTAGATGCTACGGCACCACAATAATATATATATATATATATATATATATATATATATATATATATATATATATATATATATATATATATAATCAGTCTGTAGCCTGTGTGTCTCTTTCCATCCAATATAATCACACATCTCATGTCCACGACGTCTCATGTCCATAACATGCAAGATCATGACCTCTAACTAATGCAGCGAGTCATAATGATAGTTATGCATATGTAATATATATGTTTTAAATCTTGTAACCTATACAGAATCACCATGAATATATCAGGAAAGATTATGTTATATGAATAGTGTCAAGTGTCCTATGGTATGACGTACTTGGTAAAGCAAGCACGTAAAGTATAGAGGATCATAATATCAACTCTCTAAGTGACGTTACACGACTCCGCGTACGGCGTCGACACATGAATCTTATTCTGATGCTAAGCAATGTCTCACAGTCCTAGGTTAAACATATACATCATAGAAATAAATCAAGAAAATAATATGAAGCAAGTACTGCAAGTTTGGCAAGGTACACTTTCCTGGGGTTTGAATTTCTCCAATTGCTCCGGTAACAGCGGGATCTTCAAGTACTCCTCCGGTTGCTGAAATAAATATTACCATCACTCTCAGAAGATATGAAATAGCTAGGATTGCCTACCCATAAGTCCAATTTAGAAACAGGGGCAAAATTGACAGTTTCTGGTCAAAGCGGGGTCCACATGTGATCCACTTCGTACCGAAAAATGTGCCAGAGGCAAAGTTCTCCAATTTTGTCAAACTTAGTGTCTACAAGTCCAAAACAAAGATACAAACCCAACGGAATATCCAGAACAGAATTCGGATGAGCCGATCAGAAAATCGTCCGTCAAGTGGAGCCGTGGGGCCCACGATAGAGGATTTTGTCAACGTTCTTAGAATCGAACCAAACTTGGGTCACAGGACTAGTGTAACGCTATGAATTCGATGGCGTAAGTTTCGTTGCGAAACGATAAGCATACACAAAGTTATAATGAGTTTCAAACAGGCCTAATATGGGGCAATTTCGACGGATACGCGTTAATTTCGGTATGCCCGCACATCCAAATCAACTTCCGCGAAATCCCACATGTCCGTATTGACGATACGCTCCTTTCGGTGCTATTCGCACACGTCAAAGTCGCCTCGTTTAGCGGGACGCACACAGTTTCATAAAAATTTGGGTTTTAAAAACTAAGATTTTGGTCAACTTCATCCGCGAATAAAACACAAATTACAGCACAATAAAATAAACTAATTACAGGGTTTAAAACTTGGTTATATTGTCTAATTTACTGTTCAAGTTAATTTTGGAATTATTAAACAGGTTGTACGTAAAACGGCTGTAAACTTGTGAGTTTGGGATTGTTTCTGAAGTCTAAAATTTAGGATATTTTTCCTGTTTTTGCGTTGCGGTTTGCGATCGACACAGGATACGATACCCCAATCTAATTGCATAGGGTTCGAGAGGGTCACACATCAAACATGTCGCAACAGGCCATTCAAAAATTGACGCGATGAGGAGGAAGCAAACTCACTCGGAACAGGAAGTCAGAATTGACTGAACTACGCGTACACGGGGCGGCGCGGTACGGCAACTGCAAGGTGTCGGCACTCATCGACGGTGGCTGCTCAGCTGCTGGGGGTTGTCGTCATCGCCGGGGTCTTCGCCGGAAGTCGCCGGGGGAGCTCGGGGTCGTCGGAGAGGTGGCGGAAGCTTGTGGTTGGCGGTGGTGAAGATGGTGATGGGGGTGGTCGGCATGGGGGTTTAAATAGGGGAGCTTCGGCGGTTTAGGGGAGGTGGATGGTCGGCCGGTGGGGGAAACAACGGGTCGGGGCGTTGAGCGGTCGCGGCGGTCAGTGTCGTGGCAGCGGGGGTTACTGTAACGTTTTGGGATTTAAATTCTCGGGTCCGGTCGGGTATGGGTTGGCGGGTATGGATCCGAATCCGACCCACTAAGGGTTTGGGTTGGGTTGGTTTATTCTAGGCTTGGTTTTGTTCGGTTCAGGTTGGTTTAGGTTGATTCATTCTGATTTAATTAGAAATAATATTTTTAGCTATTTAAAAAATAATTTTTTGGCCCAATAAATTTCAAAAAATTATACTATGTCCAATTATTTATTTTACACTCAAAAATATAATTTTTATAATATTTTAATATTTAATTTAATACTCAAAAATATTTATCCTTTGAAGAACATTAATTTTATTTATTTAAAAATAACAAAAAAATCTCAAAAGTTTATTTTTTAATTTTTAAAAAATCTAGGTGTTTATAATCTACCCTTCTTAAAAGAATTTCATCTCACAATTAAGAAAACAAAACATAACCGGTCAGAAGAGATGACGCGGTTGCAAAATATGTTTGTAGCACAACACAAAGGAATAAGAATCATGAATAAGGAGAAATCGAGAGAAAGTGTGAGGGTTAAGCAGAACACGTATGGAAGGAATAAAAATATTTTCCTAAGCAATGAGAGATAAGTAATTCAAGAGTAAAGGAGTCTGATTAGAGCAAGGATCAACTATATAGCTTAGGAATACTTGGGTATCTAGTACTAACAACTTCATGCTAGCATAATACTAGGCTTAGGCTAAGAAATGGAACTAGCAGGTACATGCTAAAGCATTACTAGGAATAGATAGCTATGATAAAACTTAAATCTTACTCGTATTCACTACTCCACGAGTCTGTGCGTCCTCCATTGTCATCACAAAAGTCTGTCCACGTACTTGCGGTGGTGCCCTCTGCTGTTGTTGGGCCTGCTGGAAGAGTGCTGCTCGTGGTGCCAAGGGTGGCCTCGGCTGATATCCACCCGGTGCTGATAAAGCTTATCGGTTTACTATCGGTGCTCCTTCTCGACGCTCAGGACAATCCCTTATTGAATGCTGAGTGTATCCGCAGGCTAAACATAATCTCAATTTAAGTCTACACTCCCTCTCAATATGGCCTACCTTGCCACAGTAGTAACAAGTAGGAAGGATTAGGGATTATGATACTGCTCACTATGGTGGTTTCATCTGGGTCGCTTTGCAAACTCCCCGTGTAATGCTCTGGTTGGTGATGGTATGAATGGTCGTTTCAGGCTGAACTCTCTCCTGGTGACGTGCTCCATGCGTCGGGCTGCAGCTAGGACGTCCGTGTATGAAGTAGTTGCAATAGAGCTGATTAATTTATGTAGCTCAGAGCTAAGTTCGTTAAAGAACTTCTCTGTCTGGCTTTGCTGGGCTTCTTGATGAATCTGCTGTTGTGCTTACATCATTGCGTAGAATATTTGGAACATTTATTGTCCATCCATAGGCTGTCCTAGTAGAAAAGTAGGCATCGATGGAGTAAACTGTAAAAGTGGTAGAATATTGTCTCGCTGGAACCTTGAGGCGAGATGATCTTCTTGATTGCTTTGTTAAGTTGATTGCCCTCCACCCACTGGTGTCACTTCATTGTCATAGGTGACAACTGCAACTTGTGGTGTTCCTGCAGGATTCTCGTCACTTACTTGTGGTTCCATTTTTCTACATCCAAAATAAACTATAATAGGCGCACAGAGGAATCAAGGCAGGATACAAGTCAAGAATTTATTTTGAAGTCGATATAGAGGTCAAGAACGAATCAATCAAGTGGATAAGATCCTATAACTTATCCTATCCTTATCGTAGGCTTGCTCGGTCCCTTAGTTGAAACCGAAGCAATATAGTCGTAGACCATAGTCGTAGACCTTAGTCGTAGACCTTAGTCATAGACCTTAGTCGTAGACCATAGTAGTTGACCTGCATGGGCTACCAAAAAACTATGTCATGCTCCAGTCCCAAAATACCGAGGGACTAGCCACATGACAATGGCCAGAAGCACACTCCAAAGGGCAAACCCAATTTAATGGACCCGTTAAAGTGTACTTAAGCTGTAAAAATAATTATAATGGTCTACGATACAGGTCACAGTCTAATTCTAATCTCATGCACAAAAGATAAACACAAATCAAATTCAGAATAATCGAAATAAAATATAAACTAATAAGTCTCAATAAAAGTTTTGGGGAATAACCCGTTAATGAGTTTAATACAGAATTCTACGAAACAGGAAATAGAGGATCTAACAACAGAAATGACTGAGTAAATAAAGCAAATACTCAGGAGAAATCCTCAGGCATCACCTCGTCCTCTGGTATTAGTACTGCTCCAGCGTCTGCTCCTATCCCGTATGTCTCAGGGTAGATTTCCTTTGCTATACCTGGGGACATAATCCGGATCCAGGTCCTCAGGGGACATAGCAAGGTACAAGAATAACTCAAGCCAAAAATAAATATAGTATATAAAATATATCAATATGGCAAACTATGTAACCAGCTATATGAAATACAAATGAGAGCATCACTAGAACTCAGACTGAGACCACTACAAGCTCTGTGTCGGGGAGCCTGTAGTAGTGATATCACATAGTGGGCCTAGCTCTGATTTAGAGGCTACGGCACCACAATAATATATATATATATATATATATATATATATATATATATATATATATATATATATATATATATATAATCAGCCTGTAGCCTGTGTGTCTTTCCCCACCTAATGTAATCATACGTCTCATGTCCACGATGTCTCATGTCCATAATACGCAAGATCATGACCTCTAACTAATGCAGTGAGTCATAATGATAGCTATGCATATGTAATATCTATGTCACAAATCCTGTAAACTATACAGAATTACCATGAATATATCAGGAATGATTCTGTCACATAAATAGTGTCAAATGTCCTATGGTATGACGTACTTGGTAAAGCAAGCACGTAAAGTATATAGGATCGTAATATCAACTCTCTAAATGATGTTACACGACTCCACGTACGGCGTCGACACTCGAATCTTATTCGGACGCTAAGTAATGTCTCACGGCCCTAGGTTGAATAGATATATCACAGAAATAAATTAAGAACATAATATGAAGCAAGTACTGCAAGTTTGGCAAGGTACACTTGCTTGGGGTTTGAATTTCTCCAATTGCTCCGGTAATAGCGGAATCTTTAAGTACTCCTCCAGTTGCTGAAATAAGTATTACCATCACTCTCAGAAGATATAAAATAGCTAGGATTGCCTACCCATAATTCTAATTTGGACACAGGGGCAAAATTGATAGTTTTTGGTCAAAGCGGGGTCCACATGTGGCCCACTTCGTACCAAAAAATATGTCAGAGACAAAATTCCCCAAATTCATCAAGCTTAGTGTCTACAAGTACATAACGATGATACGAACCCAACAAAATATCCAGAACTGAATTCCAATGAGCCGATCACAAAATCGCCCGTCAAGTGGAGCCGTAGGGTCCACAATACGGGGTTTCGTCAACGTCCTCAGAATTAAACCAAACTTTGGTCACAGGACAAGCGTAACACTATGAATCCGATGGCGTAAGTTTTGTTACGAAACGACAAGCACACACAAAGTTACAATGAGTTTCAGAACAGGCCCGATACGAGGCAATTTCAACGGATAGGCGTTGATTCTGGTGTGCACGCACATCCAAATCAACTTTCACAAAATTTCACACGTCCGCATTGATGGTACGCTCCTTTCAGTGCTATTCGTATACGACGAAGTTGCCTCGTTTAGTGGAACGCACACAGTTTCGAGAAAATTTGGCTTTTCAAATTCAAGATTTTAGTCAACTTCACCCGCGAATAAAACACAAATTATAGCACAATAAAATAAACTAATTATAGGGTTTAAAACTTGGTTATATTGTCTAATTTACTGTTCAAGTTAATTTTGGAATTATTAAACAGGTTGGACATAAAACGGCCGTGAAATTGTGAGTTTGGGACAGTTTCTGAAGTCCAAAATTTAAGATATTTTTTCTATTTTTGTGTCACGGTTTGCGATCGACACAGGATATGATACCCCAATATAATTGCACAGGGTTCGAGAGGGTCACACAACAAACATATCGCAACAGGCCGTTCAAAAATTGACGCTACGAGGAGGAAGTAAACTCACTCGGAACAGGGAGTAAAAATCGACTGAACTATGCGTACATGGGGCGGCGCGGCGCGGCAACTGCGGGGTGGCGGTGCACGTCAATGGCGACTGCTCGGCTGCTGGTGGTTGTCGTCGTCGTCGGGGTCTTCGCCGAAAATCGCCGGGGGAGCTCGGGGTCACCGGAGAGATGGCGGAAGCTGATGGTTGGCGGTGGTGAAGATGGTGATGGGGGTGGTCGGCATGGGGTTTTAAATAGGGGAGCTCCGGCGATTTAAGGGAGGTGGATGGTCGGCCAGTGGAGGAGACAACGGGTAGGGGCGGTGAGCGGTCGCGGCGGTCGGAGTCGCGGCGGCGGGGGTTACTGCGGAGACGAACGGCCGCGGGGAGTCGGGGGTTACTGTAACGTTTAGGGATTTAAATTCTTGGGTCGGGTCGGCTATGGGTTGGCGGGTATGGATCTGAATCTGACCCACTAAGGGTTTGGGTTGGGTTGGTTTATTCTAGGCTTGGTTCGGTCGGTTCAGGTTGGTTTAGGTTGGTTCATTCTGATTTAATTAGATTAATATTTTTAGCTATTTCAAAAATAGTTTTTGGGCCCAATAAATTCTAGAAAAATTACACTATATCCAATTATTTATTTTACACTCAAAAATATAATTTTCATAATATTTTAATATTTAATTTAATACTTAAAAATATTTATCCTTTGAAGGACATTAATTTTATATATTTAAAAATATCACAAAAAAATCCCAAAAATTTATATTTTAATTTTTAAAAAATTTGGGTATTTATAGCCTCTTCCTGGGTCAATGCAAAGACTCTCCCTTGTGCTTTCGGACGTGGATTATGCACGTTCACTGGTACCGCAGTCGTGCCCCTTGCTTCCTGTGTCTGATTCTGATTCGAAAAGTTCCTCGAAGGGTTTTGGTTCGCCCTCCCTTCCTGAAATTCGAGCGCCTTATGGCCTAGCATTTAAAGCATCCTCCATGCACTCAACTATCATGTGCCCATTCTTGCCACACTTATGGTACTATAATCCTGCATAGGGACCCATGTGTTCAACTTTATTGACGCTTGGACACCTCGGATCCTCGATCTTCCCTGCCTTCTGTGAACTACGGCCAAAAAAATTGCTTGCTATCCAGAGAAGCTTCATAAATTCCTGGTAGGACAGGAACTTTTGATTCACGACATCCCTGCACAAGTCATCATTCAGGACCTACTAGAAAAGTTAACACCAGGACTTCTTATCTGGCAGGAAGGCCCTGGCAAATTTTGCAAGCTTTATGAAAGCTGAGCCGTAGTCATCCACGGACATATTACCTTGCTTGAGAAGGAAGAACTCGTCGTCCTTTTGTTGATGCACAGCCCTAGGAATATACTGCTCCAGGAAGGCTGCCTTGAATATCTCCCAGGAAATCTTGTACTTTAGGTTTGTATTATTGATTCCTTGTTTGGTGGCCTCCCACCAGTCGTGCACCCTCAGTTCTAGCTGCACAGTCGCGCCCGCTTCTCTCTTGGATCCCTTAATGTCGATGAGGTTAAACAGTCCCTCAATCTTCGCTATCCATCCTATAGTGACATCTGGCTCGGCCTTTCTGTTGAATACTTGTAAACCCCTTCACCCAAATAGGTATTTTGTGTGTATTTTATATTATTATATTTATTATAGATGTTGAATTTTTTTAAAGTATTCTCTTAGTTAATTAAAAAATAAATTTTTTGATATATTTACTTATATAAATATTATTTAGAATTATTTTAGGTTATTTTAGATTTTGGAGATTTTCTAGAATTTTTGGTAATTAAAACTTAGGAAACATAAATTTTTAGGACTTCCATGATTTACTATGAGACCATACTTGAATGTTGTTACTACCAAACATTTATTTTAGAGTTAAAATATTTAAATATATTTTTTTGTAATTTATTTAGAATTTTAAGTAATTATTGGATTTTTGGAATTATTGAGGATTTATTTGGATACATAAAGTCTTAATATTAGATAGATGCTAATTTAGTGTTAATAGATATTAATAAGATTATATATAAATTATTTGTATTATATTTAATTCTATTTAAGATTATAAATTATTGAGATAAACTCAAACTCTATTTTAAATTAATTCAAATCCTGAGCCTACTAGGAAAACAACTTCATGCATATCCTATCCTTATTTAAACTGATCCTAATCATATCCAAATTAGCCAATCCTAGTCTTATTCAATTAAACAATCTTCACCATTATAAATACCTATTAGACTTATGGAATAAACTCATCTTTCATATTTTTTATCCCCAAACTCCTCTCTTTTTCGTCCAAAAATAGTCCAAATTCGTCATAAATTCAGCCTCATTTTCTAGTAGTTATCACGACTTAAAAAGACGATATTTCCTAGCTCCGGACTCCAAACGCGCTCCAATTTTTTTTTGTTAGAATCATATCAAGGTTAGTTTTTTGAAGATATAAATTATTTCACTAATTTCAGAACCTATTTTTCCAGAATATTCCGAAAGTGCCAGCTGTCCGAAATCAGATGCGTTTTCGTATTTTCGATATTTTGGGAGATCCCGAACTCAGAATTTTGAATCGTTTCAAGTTTCGGAAAGCTGACATGACAAAATTCTAGAAAAGTATTTTTCCAGAATTTAAAATCTAATTTTATTCTACTGTAAAATTTGTGCAACGTAGACGTAAATAGGAAACCACCAAAAACTGTCATCTGTGCGCCCTTGTGGCCATAACTCTTTACCGACTTATGATTTTATGAAACTGTCAATTACAGCATTCATGTAGCATTGAAATCTATAGGATTCCACACACAAATCCAAGATTTGAGTTGGTTGACTTTTTGGTCAACGAATTGCCTCGATTTGCGTACCATGGATCACAAATCCGTAAAGTTGACTTTCTTTGGACCAAAATTAGGGTTTAATAATAAAATCAGATTATAATAAGATTAAAATACTATTTTAGGTTATTTATTTATATTAAAAATTAATTAAAATGGAGGAACCTATTCACCCACTTTTGTAACCTAACTTGTTTAATTTATGTGACGGGTAGATCGGACGACGCCTTGAGTTGTGACTTTATCCTTTTTCAGAGTAGACAAGTATACCTTGCCATTGTACTGTTATTTATATTCCATATGTTGCATGCATCTTTATTTTCTGTCTTTAGTTCATATATTTTAACTGTTATATAAAATGCGCACGACGGTGTCGTCGTGATATATTTTTATTTATGTATTTGCATTGACCTTGTTTATGAGACTAGCCCATTATCATGTAGCATCATTAGGTTCATTGGCCTTGACACAGTTTTACACGAGTTGTGAGTCTCATATAGATCACGGACTTACGTATTGACTGATTATCGGTACGTGTGGGCCGTACGTTAGGGATAACTGCTGATAGAAACTTTGTATGCTAGAATACTTAGCAGTTATTAGAGGTCCAGGGACATAGCCTATTGTAGTATGGTGGTCCAATCCTTGTCCTTGTTTGGTTGCAGGATTGGGCTAGGGTACTTAGAATAGTCTATAAACCAAATTGTGTCATGAATGTGACATGCTTAGAGCATGGGGTGGGGAGAACAACAAGTATCGCATTTAGGCTCCTTTGCACTTTTCTTTTGTAACCCGAAAGCTCCGCTAGAGATACGGGCGGTGATGACCCCTATACTACTTGGCGGCCTTTGCCGTTCAAAAGACGACATGCTTTGAGGCCCCTGATTCTCCGAGAGAGTCATGCTAATCCCATTTATGGCCAGATAGCCCACTTGTTAGAATATTGTTCTCAAACGGCATACACATAGATGGTTAGGGGACCCAATGGATATTTATTTCAGTACTTTATTGGCATATGTTTTATGTATCTTGTTACTTCCCTCTGAGGACCTGGCCCCTTCTAGGTGTATCTGTTATTGAGTATTCGCAGAAGCGCAGATTCGGATGGCTACATATGTTTCGAGGATGTCTTCTCTTCGAGCCGTGATTGATAGCTGGTATTCTTATATTGTGTTTATTGTGTTGTACTTTCCATTCGAGTTGGTAGTGGATTTATTTCTATCCAGCTATCATCCTTAGATACTTCTTATTGAGATCTTGTTTCATAAATACTGGTTATTCATTTATATTTGATTTTCGTGGATGAGATTTAGATTATACCCTATTACTTGTGACGTATGTTTATACCACTTGTGGATTTGATATTCATATTACAACGTACATATGGGTTTGGTTTCCATATATTGGAGTTGCCATATCCATGTGCCTGGCATGCTTACGTATCCTAGTCCTACGTATTTTTGGGACTGGGGTATGACATATTTTTAGTGGTGGCCCATGCAGGTCGAGAGCATATTATCTCGGTTACGTTATTGTACCGAGCAAGCCTGCAAATAGGATTAGAGTATAGGATCTCATCCATAATTGACTATGACTCGTATTTCTTCTAATCTGTTTTATTTGAATAATTGCATCCTGCTTGATTCACATGCTTCCCTAATAGTTCCTTGAGTATAGCCCCCTCCTAGAATATAGAAGTCCCTGTTGTTAGATGATAAGTAGGGTAACCTTCCTATTAAGAGTACAACTAGAGTGTTGACATACCACTAAGTTTATAATATCTAGTTGTCACCCCCACTTTTTGGATTAGGGGTATTTTGTCTTTTCGTAATTAATGAGTAAATAATTGCATGATAATCAATTTTATTTAATTTACGGTGACCTTAATTGATTGTTGTACTTTATCGTTATTCGATAACTAGGACGCTACGCTAGCCTTGTCTTCCAACAGATTCACACCTTGTCCTAGACACGCCAGACCGTTAATTGATGCTTGTGTCCCACGTAAATCCAGCCCTTTGTACTTCTATTTAATTGTAGAACACCTCCTTGCATTTAATTTTAATTAAGCAAACAATAAACCTATTTCTTGCAATTTTCCAATTGTTGGCACTGTTATGTAAAAGAGCATTAAGTATACACCCGTTTGACACGACATACGTTATAAACCCATTTTTCCCCTTCATTATATTTTCCATAAATTTTAGGAATGTGTAATTTAACATCAACCCCTTGAAACCATGGCCTCCAAACCCTTAGACCAATACGATTCTCGCAATTTCATCCGAACCCTAGCCCATTGGAATATCTCCATAACAAGCCAAGGCCTTTCCCTAGTGTTGACCAAAGTCAACATATTCTAGGTCAAACTTAACATCACATACGTATATATATCTATTCCTTTCTTTTCTTTTTCCCCTTAACCCTAAATAACCCCAGCCGAATTCTCTATCCCATCTTCCTCTTCACGTCAACCCTTCCCTTGCCGGAGTTCGGAAGCTGCCGTGACCTCGCCAAGCCGTCCTACTCTTGTTCATCTCCTTCCCAAGCAACCCGACCGTAAACCCGCCAGAACCGAGCAGCCCTGAGCCGGCCAAACCCGACTACGAACCGCGACTGAACGTCGGAGCAGCCTAGTCTCGCATTCTTTCCCCCTCACCGCCTGTGAGCCGACCGGAGCCTGAACCCCGACACCGTCAGCCGCCTCTCCTTCCCCACGTCAACTGGACCGACCGCTGTCGCCGGATCGACTGCACCAGGAGCACGCCGGAGACGCTGCACTCGACCTCGACCCTCCGCGGACTAGACTGGACCGATCGACGGGAGCCGCGAACATCGCTGTTGACGACGACTTCGACGATCCCGGGAGCCGCACCGTAAACCCGAGTAGCACCTCGCTACTACCTCCTTCGCGACGACCTCGACATCGAACACATTGCTTTCACGATCACAGGATTGTGGGATCACTCAGACGATACCTTAGAACCCGGACAGTGGTATTGCCAACTAAGGACCCCAGGCGAGTACATTCTCTGACAGTTTCTATTATGTTGATTATCTCTATAACTCTTGTTGTATAGCGTACATGACTCTGACACTGTTGTTTATACGAGTTAGCATCATTGAGACCTATCATGAGGAGTCGTGATTGGAATCCATCGTGCTAGCTGGGAAAACGGGGAAATATTAGAAGTTTATGTGATCATACCCAACTTACATGCATCATTAGCTCACCCACACCTCACGTCGGTGCAGCATTACCCTTACATGCCTCATCGCTGTTACATCTGGTTAGCCTGACCTGTTGGGGATGACCGCTAATCAATGTAATGAGTCATATAGTCCCAAGCCGATCACATGATATACTGATGTTTCACACACTTAGTTAGATGATTCTTGACATGTATCTTGGTATATTGATCTTGCATTTCCACATGTTGAGTTATTGATCTTGTATACACTTGCATACCAGTTCATTGTTCTTGCGTGTACTTGTAGTTTTATTCGTTGCTAGTTGTATATTGATGATGATGTTCCAGTATTTCTTTATTCCAGCATTTCCTTTATTCCAGTATCTTTTATTGTTAGTTATTCATATTTGTCTTGTATTTTTTTACACTGTGTAATAGTTTTTGTCAATATATGTGGAACTACTGTTAGAGGTGTATTTCGTTCCAATCCTGACTGGATGAGGCATTTTTGTACCACGCACTACGGACAATCTTGAGGATGATATTTTTTTCAGAGAATCTTGAGGATTTCTGTACCACGCACTACGGACCAGGTATAGATGCAGACTATGCACCGGAGATCCTAGAGGAGACTATGCCTCTAGATGAGGCATTGCCTACAGCTATCTAGATAGTATTTATTTATGCTTAAGACTTATGGAGGTTGTTTCAGTTTATGTTTAGACTTATTTTAAGTTTAATTGGAGACTTGTGTTGGACAGCTAGACTGTGAGTTATCTTTATGTTTGAGACATGGTGTTTAACTATGTCATTTTCTTTTATCTTTTATCGTGCCTTATAGTTGTTGTGATTGAGTCACATTGTGAGATTATTGTGAGATGTATATTGACCTCCTTATGGAGATGGATATCATTGACAGGTGTTTAGCGATATAGTATAACTATGACCTAGACAGCGTTCTACCGCCGATGTTGTGGTATAGGCTGGACGTACCCACGCTCTCGTGCCCCTATACCGGATGCGGGTTATGACACGTTTTTAGTGGTGGCCCATGCAGGTCTAGTTTTGCAAGTTATGCGATATCGTGGTAGTGCGACAACTTAGTTGTACTGCTGTGAGCCTGTACTAGGATATAGGAAATAGGATCTAGGATGAGAATATGCTCAATCACACTAGGAAATTCTGAACTTCATATTGCTATTCTAATGGATTGCTTCCTTTAGCACTTTACTGTCCTTTCTTGATAATATTATATCTATCACCTTAATTGATTCTTTGATCTGTATTCAGGATACCGCCAAATACTAGATCCATGGGAATGGGAGCAGCCAATTCAGAGAGGACTGCCACCTCTCAACCTGACAAACAGATACCGGAAGATCCTCCTAAATCTCCTGTTCGTGTGGGAGTGTCTGCAGTTAACGGGATTCCTCCTCTACCTATACAGAGGATTGCCCTAGCTATGACAGACAACCTTCCACCACCACCGACACCAATTTTCGGAGGAGTGCCCGCTGACGGGGCACAGATGTTCGCACTGATGCAGGGCATGCTAGAGGCCCAGAGAGTAACAGCAGAGGCTCAGCGTGTTCAAGCTGAGGCTCAGAGAGTACAAGCAGAAGCATACCAGGCGCAGACCGAACTGATGAGAGAGAGCATAGAGAATGCTCATCAGGTGACTCTCCAGGCTGTGGAGAGAGTAGCACGACAACCGCAACATCAAGGTCAACAACAACAGAGGTCCGGTACCATAGTAGACTTTAAGAGGATGATGTCTCGAGAGTTCAAAGGCACAGAAGGAATACTATATGCTGACGAATGGTTAGAAGACATAGAGAGGAATCTGCGCTTATCACAGATTCCAGAGATTCTTCAGATAGAGGCCGCTGGCAGTTAGATGTTTGATATCGCACTGACGTGGTATCGTACAGAGCCGAGACTCACCGCTGAAGGACTTACTTGGGAGTACTTTAAGGAACTCTTCAAAGAGAAATTCTTTCCTGACGTAGCCTTGGGAGCATTAAAAAGTCAGTTCCATGACTCAGTCCAAGGAGGCATGTCAGTCGACGAATATGCTGCAGAGTTTTATCGATTGAGTCGATTTGCACCATCGATGGTTTGAGACCCAGGAGACAGAGCTCAGAAATTCAGGAAGGGATTAAATAGGGATATCAAGTCTCGTACTTCGGGACGATGTATTGCTACATTTGAGGGTATTCTGATGGATGCCCAGATTGCCGAAGACGACTTGGACCTCAGGCCCAAGAGAGGACGCGATACATCTGGAGCAACAGGAGGTAACACCGGACCAGCCAAGCGCCCACACTTTCAAAAACAACATAGGCCGTACCAACAACAACACCAGCAACAACACCAGCATCAACACCAGTAGCAACACCAGCAACAGGCACCAGTTCGAGGACATGCTCAACAACAGCAACCACAAAGACATAATCAACTCGTTGCCCTATGTTCGTATTGCGGAAAGATGGGACACATAAGAGACATTTACGAAAAAGGTTGGGCACTTGCTTATCGTGTGGATCAGCAGCACATCAGCTGAGGGACTGCCCAGCTATTCAGACTCGCCAAGGAGGAGCAGCAGCTCAGAGAGGACCAGTCAGAGCACCTATTGTACCAGGAGGCCAGCAGAGAGGACCTCCACTTCCACCACATCAGGAGAGGTTTGCTCAGCAGCAGCAGCAGCAGAGAGGAGCACCACAAGGACGAGCTTACGCCATGACCACTGAGGAGGTCGAGCCAGCTGGAGACGTGATTTCAGGTTCAGTTTTACTCAATTCTATTCCAGCACTTGCATTATTTGATTCTGGCGCTTCCCATAGTTTTATATCTGTATCTTATACCCTTAAGCATCATTTAGAAATGGAACCATTAGATAGGACTTGCAAGATCATGACAGGAGGAGGCATTATCCTAGTCCGTGATTGTTGCAAGGATCGAAGAGTGTCATTGGAAGGCCAAGAGTTGAGCGTAAGTTTACTCGTCATGCCACTTCCAAAATACGATATTGTACTCGGAATCGACTGGTTAAGTAAATACCATGCTTCTATAGATTGTCACAGAGGAAGAGTAGTATTTCGACCACCAGGAGAGCCAGAGTTTGAGATTGCCAGAGGAGCAGAGGAGCGGAGCAGAGCCACTTTTTGCGGAGCCAGGGTGGAAGAAGAAGAGTTACCGCATCCACTTATAGCGGAGTTCCTGGATGTATTTCCAGAGGAGTTGCCAGGTTTGTCGCCAGACAGAGATATTGAGTTCTCTATAGACTTGATACCAGGAGCGGAGCCTATTTCATAACATGTCTATAGAGTTAACAACAACAAGTTGGTAGAACTGAAGAAACAAGTTAAGGAGCTGCAAGACAAAGGTTTTTTTAGATCCAGTTCATCGCCATGGGGAGCACCGGTATTATTTGTACCAAAGAAGGATGGCACGGTACATATGTGTATCGATTATAGAGCTTTGAATAACCTCACTATCAAAAATAAATACCCGCTGCCGAGGATAGATGATCTTTTCGATCAATTGAGCGGAGCGAAGGTGTTTTCAAAAATAGACTTGAGGTCAGGCTATCACCAGGTGAAAGTGAAGAAAGAAGACATACCGAAGACCGCCTTTCGAACCAGATATGGCCAGTTTGAATTTACGGTAATGCTATTTGGTTTAACCAATGCACCAGCAGTATTTATGAACTTGATGAACAAGGTGTTCCACCAGTACCTTGACAAGTTCGTAGTGGTGTTTATTGACGACATTCTAGTATTTTCAAAAACCCCAGAAGAGCATGAAGAGCACCTGAGAATAGTCTTAGAAACTCTCAGGAGAGAGAAATTATACGGGAAGCTTTCAAAGTGTGAGTTATTTCTTGACAAGGTTGAATTTCTGGGACATATGGTAACGAGTGACAGAATTTCAGTTAACCCAAAGAAGATAGAGGTAGTGGAGTCATGGGCTACCCCCGGTATGGTAGCTGAAATCAGGAGCTTTCTCGAACTAGCAGGATACTACAGAAGATTTATACAAGACTTCTCTAAGATTGCAGAGCCAATGACTAGGCTGGCCAAGAAGGATGTGGAATTTGTCTGGACAGAAGAATATCAAGCCGCATTCGATGAGCTGAAGAGGAGATTGACAACAGCACCAGTTTTGACGTTGCCATCAGGGACAGGAGGATTCACTATCTACAGTGATGCTTCAGGAAAAGGGTTGGGATGCGTTCTTCAACAACACGGGAAAGTAATTGCCTATACTTCAAGACAATTATGCCCTCATGAAAAGAACTACCCCACTCACGATCTGGAGTTAGCGGCAGTTATCTTTGCCCTAAAGCTGTGGAAGCACTATCTGTATGGAGAGCGTGTGGAGATCTTCATAGACCATAAGAGCTTAAAGTACGTGTTTACACAGAAGGAGCTGAATATGAGACAGAGAAGGTGGTTAGAATTGATGAAAGACTTTGATATCTCATTACAGTATCATCCAGGAAAGCCAACGTAGTCGCGGATGCCTTGAGCAGGTACCCAATGGCTATGTGCTTGACTTCGGATAGACACTTATTAGCTAATCTTGAGAGCTTGGAAATTGAGGTATTAGTTCCAGGAGCTGAGATTCAGATATGGGGGCTGCAGATTCAATCAGAGCTGATAGACAGAATTAGAGCTGCGCAGTATGATGATGAGACTCTAAGGAATATTAGAGCACAAGTTCAGACAGGATTGATAGATGAATTCACTATTGCGGATGATGGATCCTTACGACATGGCACGAGGATGTGCATGCCATGTGGAGAGCTGTGCGAAGAAGTTTTGCAGAAGGCACACCGCTCTCAGTACTCGATGTATCCCGGAGCCAACAAGATGTATCAAGATTTGAAGAAGCATGTATGGTGGTATGGTATGAAGCACGAAGTAGCATGCTTCGTATCCCGATGTTTAGTGTGCCAACAGGTGAAAGTAGATCGATACAGGCCAGAGGGATTGCTTCAACCTTTACCCATTCCAGAATGGAAGTGGGATCACGTGACTATGGACTTTATTTTGGGACTTTCTCGTTCTCCAGGAGAAAATAACGTAATTTGGGTCGTCATGGATAGGTTGACCAAATCAGCCCACTTCTTACCTTTTAAAGTGGGCACTTCGACGGAGAAGCTAGCAGAGATGTACGTACAGCAGATTGTCAGATTACATGGAGTTCCTGTGAGTATTGTCTCATATCGGGAGAGTCATTTTACTTCCTATTTCTGGAGAAGTCTGCAGTCTAGCTTGGGCACTCAGCTCAAGTTCAGTATCGCATATCACCCTCAGACAGACGGGCAGTCTGAAAGGACTATTCAGACTATTGAAGATATGCTACGCACTTGCGTATTAGATCTTGGAGGTTCTTGGGAGGATCATCTATACTTGGTAGAGTTTGCTTACAACAACAGCTACCAGGCCAGCATTGAGATGTCACCATTCGAGGCTTTATATGGACGGAAGTGTCGTACCCTTTTATCTTGGGATGATGTTGGAGAAAGAGCCTTGTTAGGACCAAAAATGGTCGTGTATGCAGCAGAAAAGGTGAAACTTATCAGAGACAGACTGCGAGTGGCGCAGGACAGACAGCGACATTGGGGCGATAGCCACCGTAGACCCCTAGAGTTTCAGGTATTGTTTGATTTGTTTTGTTTTGTTTGTGATTGCTTTGTTTAGATTGCATGTTAAGATCGTTGTTCTAGGTTGGCGATTTGGTGTTCCTACGGATTTATCCAACACGGGGCACGATTCGTTTCGGCAGAGGAGGGAAGCTTAGTCCATGATACATCGGACCCTTCAGTGTTCTTGCAAGGGTCGGTGCAGTGGCCTATAGACTAGACTTGCCGCCTGCTCTAGATGGAGTGTATAACGTGTTTCATGTGTCGCAGCTGAGACGGTACGTGGCAAATCCTAGTCACGTATTAGATCACTCGGAGATCGAAGTTGGACCGACACTCAGCTATCCTGAACAACCAGTGGAGATCTTGGATCGTAGAGAGAAGATATTGCAGAACCAGACTATTCCCTTGGTTCATGTTGCATAGAGAAATCACTCTCCAGGAGAATCAACTTGGGAGAGAGAGGACGAAATGCGCGAGCGGTATCCATATCTCTTCGAGACTTGAGGTATAATTCATTAATTGATTGCTTATTCTTGTGATAGTTATTTTAAATTTCGAGAACGAAATTCTTTAAGGAGGGTAGACTTGTCACCCCCACTTTTTGGATTAGGGGTATTTTCGTCTTTTCGTAATTAATGAGTAAATAATTGCACGATAATCAATTTTATTTAATTTACGGTGACCTTAATTGATTGTTGCACTTTATCGTTATTCGATAACTAGGACGCTACGCTAGCCTTGTCTTCCAACAGATTCATACCTTGTCCTAGACACGCCAGACCGTTAATTGATGCTTGTGTCCCACGTAAATCCAGCCCTTTGTACTTCTATTTAATTGTAGAACACCTCCTTGCATTTAATTTTAATTAAGCAAACAATAAACCTATTTCATGCAATTTTCCAATTGTTGGCACTGTTATGTAAAAGAGCATTAAGTATACACCCGTTTGACACGACATGCGTTATAAACCCATTTTTCCCCTTCATTATATTTTCCATAAATTTTGGGAATGTGTAATTTAACATCAACCCCTTGAAACCATGGCCTCCAAACCCTTAGACCAATACGATTCTCGCAATTTCATCCGAACCCTAGCCCATTGGAATATCTCCATAACAAGCCAAGGCCTTTCCCTAGTGTTGACCAAAGTCAACATATTCTAGGTCAAACTTAACATCACATACGTATATATATCTATTCCTTTCTTTTCTTTTTCCCCTTAACCCTAAATAACCCCAGCCGAATTCTCTATCCCATCTTCCTCTTCACGTCAACCCTTCCCTTGCCGGAGTTCGGAAGCCGCCGTGACCTCGCCAAGCCGTCCTACTCTTGTTCATCTCCTTCCCAAGCAACCCGACCGTAAACCCGCCAGAACCGAGCAGCCCTGAGCCGGCCAAACCCGACTATGAACCGGGACTGAACGTTGGAGCAGCCTAGTCTCGCATTCTTTCCCCCTCACCGCCTGTGAGCCGACCGGAGCCTGAACCCCGACGCCGTCAGCCGCCTCTCCTTCCCCACGTCAACTGGACCAACCGCTGTCGCCGGATCGACTGCACCAGGAGCACGCCGGAGACGCTGCACTCGACCTCGACCCTCCGCGTACTAGACTAGACCGATCGACGGGAGCCGCGAACACCGCTGTTGACGACGACTTCGACGATCCCGGGAGCCGTACCGTGAACCCGAGTAGCACCCCGCTACCACCTCCTTCGCGACGACCTCGACATCGAACACTTCGCTTTCACGATCATAGGATTGTGGGATCACTCAGACGATACCTTGGAACCCGGACAGTGGTATTGCCAGCTAAGGATCCCAGGCGAGTACATTCTCTGACAGTTTTCATTATGTTGATTATCTCTATAACTCTTGTTGTATAGCATACAAGACTCTGATACTGTTGTTTACACGAGTTAGCATCATTGAGACCTGTCACGAGGAGTCGTGATTGGAATCCATCGTGCTAGCTGGGGAAACGGAAAAATATTAGTAGTTTATGTGATCATACCCAACTTACATACATCATTAGCTCACCCACACCTCACGTCGGTGCAGCCTTACCCTTACATGCCTCATCGCTGTTACATCTGGTTAGCTTGACCTGTTAGGGATAACCACTAATCAATGTAATGAGTCATATAGTCCCAAGCTGATCACATGATATACTGATGTTTCACACACTTAGTTAGATGATTCTTGATATGTATCTTGGTATATTGATCTTGTATTTCCACATACTGAGTTATTGATCTTGTATACACTTGCATACCAGTTCATTATTCTTGCATGTACTTGTAGTTCTATTCGTTGCTAGATGTATATTGATGATGATGTTCCAGTATTTCTTTATTCCAGCATTTCCTTTATTCCAGTATCTTTTATTGTCAGTTATTCATATCTGTCTTGTATTTCTTTACACTGTGTTATAGTTTTTGTCAATATATGTGGAACTGCTGTTAGAGGTGTATTTCGTTCCAATCCTGACTGGATATTTTTTTCAGAGAATCTTGAGGATTTCTGTACCACGCACTACGGACCAGGTATAGATGCAGACTATGCACCGGAGATCCTAGAGGAGACTATGCCTCTAGATGAAGCATTGCCTACAGCTATCTAGATAGTATTTATTTATGCTTGAGACTTATGGAGGTTGTTTCAGTTTATGTTTAGACTTATGTTAAGTTTAATTGGAGACTTGTGTTGGACAGCTAGACTGTGAGTTATCTTTATGTTTGAGACATGTTATTTAACTATATCATTTCCTTTTATCTTTTATCGTGCCTTATAGTTGTTGTGATTGAGTTACATTGTGAGATTATTTTGAGATGTATATTGACCTCCTTAAGGAGATGGATATCATTGCACCGATATAGTATTACTGTGACCTAGATAGCGTTCTACCGTCGATACTGTGGTGTAGGCTGGACGTACCCACGCTCTCGTGCCCCTATACCGGGTGTGGGTCATGAACCTAGTGAACCCTAGAATTCCTTATCTATATATTGGTTTACCATTACCCCTTGATGTATTATGAGGACTTGAGAGTAGTATAGACACTACTAGAGTTAGCTAGAAGTTTTACCATATTGTTTGACCCTAGTATTGAGGGACCACTAGAAATCCAAGGTCGAAAATTAGGACCAACCCTAACTTTTAGAGTGAGCTAGTATTATAGAACTATACATTTAGATGCTTGTCTTGATATTACCAGAACAGTACCTTAGGAAGCCTAGAGGAATGTAATCAACACTTTTTTCTTGATCATATCTCGAACATAGCAACTAGCATACCACCCCCTTAGAAAACCATGACGCTACCTATAGCCCTCTATTTTAATTTCATATATTGTTCCTCTGCGACCTTAACGTTCGCTAATTGCGCGACGACTAAATTATGTTCTTCTTTTCCTCATCTTTCAACTTCTGCCACCTGACACTTCTGAGTGTAGGCCAAGTGATTTTATTCTGTGTTAAGGACATATAGTTGCTAGGATTATAGTTGTTAATCTTGAAATTTAAATTATGTGCTTTGTAGTTAGAACCTGGTAGTTGAGATTGTTCTTGTAGATTATGACATGATGATTATCCCTTAGTTTTAAATCGCGTAATATGTACCCCCACCTCGATACGAGTTATATCCCCTTCCCCTTGAAGGCCAGTAACCTTCCATTCTTACTATTGACGCTTGCTCTATAAGCGCTATGACTAAGACATAAGACGACCATGACCTATGTAATGTAAGAGGATACCCTAATGAGTACCAAGATATTTTCTCGTAAACCCCAATAAGAGCTTCTACTTTAATTACAAGTGCAAAGTTATTTTGTAGAAACCCCTTAAGACTGTCCCAGTATTAGGTTAATTGTTATAAGTTGGGTAGTATACCTCACAACATAGTATCACATAGTCTTTTGACCTATTATTGAAGTGTAACTAAACGACATTAACTGTATACTAGCTTAAGACGACAGTGTTTATTCAGACTATAAAAATTAGAGGCTATACCCCTACTTTGTCGACTATCGACTTAGACAAGGAATTAGTATGACAACTGTAGAGATTATAGAGTCTTATCTTTTTGTGAACTTGAATTGTTATGTACCTTCTTTTATCATAATCCAACGTATTTATATTTGATGTACTACCTTGACTTATGTTGCTATTATAGCCTAGTTTTTGCAAGCTTATTATTTATCGAGCTTGTTCATGACATATGTATTATTGGGGGGCCCACAATAATACATTTCAGAATTAGTGTATTAGGGTCTAGCTAACCTTAGTGCGCTTGGTTCGTCCTTCGCATAACTACTTTACGTGGATTGAGATATATAGTGATTAGTAGACGAATGTACTTGCCCTCTAGACATGTCTGAGCGTATCGTATCGGTTACATAACTGTACTAATACGAGCATAAGAACAAAGAATTACCAAAATAGGATTTTAATCCACAACTGCCCTGGCAATTCCTATTTGAATTCTTTAAACGCCTTGATCCCCATACTTCTATTTCTATTACCCTTCCCTTGAACTCTTCATCATTTTTTTTCGTCTTCCCTTATTTCAGAAAGATGAAACCTCGTGCTTGGTATAAGTTTGATATACATATAGTACTAGAGGTACCCATAGGCCAATCACATTATTTGGTGACTGTCTTTTATAATTGATTAAGGGACTATCATATCGGATATAATCGGTGTTAAAGTTTTGAGGATTGAATGACATGAGTAAATAAATTAAGGAATATTTTCTTAAAGTGTGTAGCCTTATATGATAGATGGGTAAATTCTAAGTTGGGTAAAAGTCGTATTGTTAATTTGAGGTTAAATTCTTTCAGATTGTGATTAAATAGGATTAGATGGAGAGATTAAGTCATTTTTTTAAATATAGAGAATTTTATAAGAAGGAGTTAGATGATGAGTACTTAATAAATTTTGAAACCTTGATGCGTCGGACCAAATATTTATACTTTAAGTACATGATTTAAATTTTGAATATTGAAGGTAAATCATCAATTTGAATTTTGAGGATAAATATAGAATTTCAGACTTGAACATTGGTGGATTAAAATTATTTTTTTTTTACAATTTGATGATTTGAATTAAGAGTTAAAATTTTATTGCTGGATTACGTATTTGAAATATTGAAGATGTGAATTGAATTTAAAATTTTGAAGAGTACAAAAATTATAAGTGAAAATAGGAATAATATTGGACTAGAATTATTTTCTAAAGGAGATTATGATAGTTGGAGATCGTGAGGTAAAATTTATATGTGTATTTAAATCTTGAAGATGTTATATGGATTTAATTTAAATTTGGATGTTGATGATTTAAAAATCGAGAATAGATTACGACTGGTTGAATTTTGATTTAAATAATGGTTAATTTAATTTTGAAAGTGATTGCGATGGATTTGAATAGATTTTAAATTTTTGGAAGAAATTGCGATTGACTTGCCTTATGTACGAATGTGAATGACTTATCAAACCATGCCTTATTTTTAATTGTGAGGACGAAATTCTTTTAAGTTGGGTAGATTGTAAATCCCCTCACCCAAAATAGGTATTTTGTGTGTATTTTATATTATTATATTTATTATAGATGTTAAATTTTTTTTTAAAGTATTCTCTTAGTTAATTAAAAAATAAATTTCTTGATATATTTACTTATATAAATATTTATTTAGAATTATTTTAGGTTATTTTAGATTTTGGAGATTTTCTAGAATTTTTGGTAATTAAAACTTAGGAAACATAAATTTTTAGGACTTCCATGATTTACTATGAGACTATACTTGAATGTTGTTACTACCAAACATTTATTTTAGAGTTAAATATTTAAATATATTTTTCTGTAATTTATTCAGAATTTTAAGTAATTATTGGATTTTTGAAATTATTGAGGATTTATTTGGATACATAAAGTCTTAATATTAGATAGATGCTAATTTAGTGTTAAAAGATATTAATAAGATTATATATAAATTATTTTTATTATCTTTAATTCTATTTAAGATTATAAATTATTGAGATGAACTCAATCTCTATTTTAAATTAATTCAAATCCTGAGCCTACTAGGAAAACAACTTCATGCATATCCTATCATTATTTAAACTGATCCTAATCATATCCAAATTAGCCAATCCTAGTCTTATTCAATTAAACAATCTTCACCATTATAAATACTTATTAGACTTATGGAATAAACTCATCTTTCATATTTTTTATCCCCAAACTCCTCTCTTTTTTGTCCAAAAATAGTCCAAATTCGTCATAAATTCAGCCTCATTTTCTAGTAGTTATGACGACTTAAAAAGACGATATCTCCTAGCTCCGGACTCCAAAAGCGCTCAAGTTTTTTTTGTTAGAATCATATCAAGGTTAGTTTTCTGAATATATAAATTATTTTTAGCTATTTCAAAAATAGTTTTTGGGCCCAATAAATTCTAGAAAAATTACACTATGTCCAATTATTTATTTTACACTCAAAAATATAATTTTCATAATATTTTAATATTTAATTTAATACTCAAAAATATTTATCCTTTGAAGGACATTAATTTTATATATTTAAAAAAATCACAAAAAAATCCCAAAAATTTATATTTTAATTTTTAAAAAATCTGGGTGTTTATAGCCTCTTCCTGAGTCAATGCAAAGACTCTCCCTTGTGCTTTCGGACGTGGATTATGCACGTTCACTGGTACCGCATTCGTGCCCCTTACTTCCTGTGTCTGATTCTGATTCGAAAAGTTCCTCGAAGGGTTTTGGTTCGCCCTCCCTTCCTGAAATTCGAGCGCCTTATGGCCTAGCATTTAAAGCATCCTCCATGCACTCAACTATCATGTGCCTATTCTTACCACACTTATGGCACTATAATCCTGCATAGGGACCCATGTGTTCAACCATATTGACGCTTGGACACCTCGGATCCTCGATCTTTCCTGCCTTCTGTGAACTACGGCCAAAAAATTTGCTTGCTATCCAGAGAAGCTTCATAAATTCCAGGTAGGACTGGAACTTTTGATTCACGACATCCCTGCACAAGTCGTCATTCAGGACCTACTAGAAAAGTTAACACCAGGACTTCTTATCTGGCAGGAAGGCCCTGGCAAATTTTGCAAGCTTTATGAAAGCTGAGCCGTAGTCATCCACGGACATATTACCTTGCTTGAGAAGGAAGAACTCGTCGTCCTTTTGTTGATGCACAGCCCTAAGAATATACTGCTCCAGGAAGGCTGCCTTGAATATCTTCCAGGAAATCTTGTACTTTAGGTTTGCATTATTGATTCCTTGTTTGGTGGCCTCCCACCAGTCGTGCACCCTCAGTTCTAGCTGCACAGTCGTGCCCGCTTCTCTCTTGGATCCCTTGATGCCGATGAGGTTAAACAGTCCCTCGATCTTCGCTATCCATCCTATAGTGACATCTGGCTCGGCCTTTCTGTTGAATACTTGTAAACCCCCTCACCCAAAATAGGTATTTTGTGTGTATTTTATATTATTATATTTATTATAGATGTTAAATTTTTTAAAGTATTCTCTTAGTTAATTAAAAAATAAATTTCTTGATATGTTTACTTATATAAATATTATTTAGAATTATTTTAGGTTATTTTAGATTTTGGAGATTTTCTAGAATTTTTGGTAATTAAAACTTAGGAAACATAAATTTTTAGGACTTCCATGATTTACTATGAGACCATACTTGAATGTTGTTACTACCAAACATTTATTTTAGTGTTAAAATATTTAAGTATATTTTCTATAATTTATTTAGAATTTTAAGTAATTATTAGATTTTTGAAATTATTGAGGATTTATTTGGATACATAAAGTCTTAATATTAGATAGATGATAATTTAGTGTTAATAGATATTAATAAAATTATATATAAATTATTTGTATTATCTTTAATTCTATTTAAGATTATAAATTATTGAGATGAACTCAAACTCTATTTTAAATTAATTCAAATCCTGAGCGGAAAACAACTTCATGCATATCCTATCCTTATTTAAACTGATCATAATCATATCCAAATTAGCCAATCCTAGTCTTATTCAATTAAACAATCTTCACCATTATAAATACCTATTAGACTTATGGAATAAACTCATCTTTCATATTTTTTTTATCCCCAAACTCCTCTCTTTTTCGTCCAAAAATAGTCAAAATTCGTCATAAATTCAGCCTCATTTTTTAGTAGTTATGACGACTTAAAAAGACGATATCTCCTAGCTCCGGACTCCAAACATGCTCCAGTTTTTTTGTTAGAATCATATCAAGGTTAGTTTTCTGAATATATAAATTATTTCAGTAATTTCAAAACTTATTTTTCCAGAATATTCTGAAAGTGCCAGCTGTCTGAAATCAGACGCATTTTTGTATTTTGAAATATTTTGGGAGATTTCGAACTCGGAATTTTGAACCGTTTGAAGTTTCGGAAAGCTGACATGATGAACTTCCAGAAAAGTATTTTTTTAGAATTTAAAATATAATTTTATTCTACTGTAAATTTTGTGCAACGTAGACGTAAATAGAAAACTACCAAAAATTGTCATATGTGCGCCCTTGTGGCCATAACTCTTTACCGACTTATGATTTTATGAAACTGTCGATTCCAGCATTCATGTAGCATTAAAATCTATAGGATTCCACTCACAAATCTAAGATTTGAGTTGGTTAACTTTTTGGTCAACGGATTGCCTCGATTTGCGTACCATGGATCACAAATTCGTAAAGTTGACTTTCTTTGGACCAAAATTAGAGTTTAACAATAAAATTAGATTATAATAAAATTATAATACTATTTTAGGATATTTATTCATATTAAAAATTAATTAAAATGGGGAAACCTATTCACCCACTTTTGTAACCTAACTTATTTAATTTATGTGACGGGTAGATCGGACGACGCCTTGAGTTATGACTTCATCCTTTTTCAGAGCAGACAAGTATACCTTGCCATTGTACTATTATTTATATTCCATATGTTATATGCATCTTTATTTTCTGTCTTTAGTTCATATATTTTAACTATTATATAAAATACGCGCGACGGTGTCGTCGCGATATATTTTTATTTATGTATTTGCATTGACCTTGTTTATAAGACTACCCCATTATCATGTAGCATCATTAGGTTCATTGGCATTAACATAGTTTTTACACGAGTTGTGAGTCTCATATAGATCACGGACTTACGTATTGACTGATCATCGGTACGTGTGGGACGTGCATTAGGGATAATTGCTGATAGAAACTTTGTATGCTAGAAGGCTTAGCAGTTATTAGAGTTCCAGGGACATAGCCTATTGTAGTACGATGGTACAATCCTTATCCTTTTTTGGTTGCAGGATTGGGCTAGGGTACTAAGAATAGGCTACGAATCAAATTGTGTCATGGATGTGACATGCTTAGAGCATGGGGTGGAGAGAACAATAAGTACCGTATTTGGGCTCCTTTGTACTTTTCTTTTGTAACCCGAAAGCTCCGCTAGAGATACGAACGGTGATGACCCCTATACTACTTGGCGGCCTCTTTCGTTCAAAAGACGACATGCTTTGAGGCCCTTGATTCTCCGAGAGAGTCATGCCAATCCCATATATGGCCAGATAACCCACTTGTTAGAACATTGTTCTCAAACAGCATTCACATAGATGGTTAGGCGACCCATTGGATATTTATTTCAGCGCTTTATTGGCATATATTTTATGTATCTTGTTACGTCCCTCTGAGGACCTGGCCCCTTCCAGGTGTATCTGTTATTGAGTATTCGCAGGAGCACAGATTCGGATGGCTACATATGTTTCGAGGATGTCTTCTCTTCGAGCTGTAATTGATAGCTGGTATTCTTATATTATGTTTATTGTGTTGTACTTTCCATTTGAGTTGGTAGTAGATTTGTTTCCATCCGACTATCATCCTTAGATACTTCTTATTGAGATCTTGTTTCATAAATACTGGTTATTTCTTTATATTTGATTTTCATGGATGAGATTTAGATTATATCATGTTACTTGTGACATATGTTTATACCACTTGTGGATTTGATATTCATATTACAGCGTACGTATGGGTTTGGTTTTCATATATTAGAGTTGCCATATCCATGCGGCTGGCATGCTTACATGTCCTAATCCTACGTATTTTGGGGACTGGGGCGTGACAATACTGGCGAGTTCATCTTCTTGAACTCGCTTTCCTTGTAAGAAATGGCCCTGACCGTGAGCTGGACTTCTTCTTCCATTTCTACTTCCACCATGACCTCCTTAACAGCTGCCACTACAGTCTTATTACCATTGGGCACCAAATATGTGATTATCTGCATTATGGTGTCCATCTGCTTCTGTTGTGCATCAAATTAGGCTTGAATCTGTGTCTGAAGTTGCAACTATTGGGACGTTATTTGATTTTGCTGCACCTCCATCAAGTGCAACAACTCCCCTATCGTATTGCTCGAACCCGCTCCTGCGGACTCTTCGTAACTACTCGAGTCGCTCGAAGTAGTGCTAGGATCAGCAACGGAAGTGTTCTTCTTAACCATCACTACAAAAGAGACTAAATCGGTTAAAATTTTATAAAATATTTATGGGCTTACTGTATGGAACTATTATTTCATGCAGCAGCATACATCAAAAAGCATTAAATCAAAAACTGCATGAAAACTTCCAGAAACATTTTAGAAAATTTGAGGAAGTAAAACCTAGTGCAATGATACCACTTGTCAGGCCCCGACTCTACAGAGTCGCTAAGTCACCACGGCGTGATATCGTACAAGTCTAAGGTGCACTTGTACTAGGCAAAACGTGTATTTTGGTAATTCTTTTGAACACAGATTTAAATCACAATATATTAGAAAGTTGAACATAGAGTATAGAATGAAACCAACTTTTCATTAATAACTTGCAGCAGAAAATACACTGATATTGAATACATTGATATGTTGTGTCAGCTATATTCATTGAAATAATAAATATACTAACAAGCTGTAATAAAATAATACTTTTCGTTCCATACATTACACCGTCGTATAGATTGAAAACAAATGCCTCCATAATGAATGTTTCGTTCCACTGTTTTCACGCGAGGGTGATAAAGAGGTTGATTAAGAAGAGAAATATTTTTTTAACGTATCACGAATGGACCATCTCCTTCTTTATCATTATTTATTGGAGAAGAAACATTGTATTGGTACAAAGGAATTAAGTAATTTCTCAATACACAAATAAGTTCTAGGGAGGGGCAGGTATAGAGGTATAATCTGTGGCCGATCACTTTGTTCCTTGGACTACCATACACGTTTTCTAGAGAGCCTAAAATGATCCCTTTACACTAAGGGAATACCCTCGTATATATAGCCATTTTCAGAAGGTCTGTACCTTGAAAACTGATATCCATAATTGTGTTTGTCGCCTTGCACGTGCGTGCCCAAACGAGGCTGACTTTGACAATGCTGATAAGACTTTGTAGTACGTGCATACCTTGATGAGGAAAGTTTTGCCATGTTGATGAGGATCTAGTCCTGATGGAGGAGCGTTAAATATGCGTGCCATGCATGCCATACAGATTAGACTATTCATCATGATGGCAATGGTCTTTTCATGAAAATTGTATTAAATGCCACTTTTTTCCAAGGGATACTGCATTAATTGTGCATGTTTTGTCCTTATTCTCTTAGCCGCATGCTGCATATTTTATGAGAGTAAAAGAAACGCATGCACTCCTCTGATGTGTGCAGAATGGGGAAACTTCCCTTATGTACGTGTGTATCCTTGTATGTGGCAGACTTCGGCCATGCTGACCAGACTTTCGTAATGATGGCAACTGTCTCTTCGTGATCGTCGCATTAATTGCCACGATTCTCCAAGGTATAATGTATTAATTGTGCATTTTTTTTTCTCATACTCTCAATCGCCTGCTGTTGATTTTATCATGAAAAAGGAGACGCCTGCACTCCTCGGACCCGTGCAAAGAAGATGGGACAACTCTCCTGGGTTTTCCCTTTTTGTACGCGCGTACCCTTGTATGTGGCGGACTTCGGCCATGTGTATTTTCTATGCTTCTACAATGAACCGGCTTTGAAATACTTTAAAATAGAAAGAGTTTTAAGTTGCCTCTCCGAACTTCAGCTAGTAAATTGGGTATCAATACACTTGGGAATGCACCGATGAGTGGGACGAACATACTCGTCTAAATCAACACTGCTTATTAAGGGAAAAGCATACATTCAAAGTTATATTGCTAATAAGAACTATGATGACTTACAATTCATATCATCAGCATACTTGAAAGCAGTAAACATTGGACCATATAACTTATCAGTGATAGATTACCAAACAGTATGCACGTCCCTGCATAAAACAGAGATGATACTTACCGTGTCACCCCCACTTTTCCAAATAAGTGTAGTTTAGTAATTTAGCCTAGTTATTTTATTTTTAGAAATTAAATATTATTTAGTGTGCTTCGTAATTATTTGGTGTTTTGTATTATTTATTTATAATTAGTAGGCTAGCTTAGTTAATTGGACGTGACACTTGTGAACCCAATTAGACTTGTCATGACAACTAGTGAGCCCAACATGGACTAGGCCCATTAAACCATTTTTCTCTAATTAATTAAGTTTAAACTAATTTGTATTGGTGTAGAAACTCCCCATTTTAGCCCTCATTAAGTATTCTTCATAATGAATCATTGGGGGGCAAATTAGACAATGCAAGGTTGCTTGGAGAAGGGGGAAGTGGTTAGCCCTATAGAGAGGTCTTCTCTCTCTCTCTCTCCTCTTGTAAAGCCCCCTCAATTATTATTTTAGGTAGACTATATAGGGTTAGAAATTTTGGTTTAGCATCAGGTGTTTGAGGTTTAGAATTTATGTTGCCGTGTCTGATTCTTTATTTTAACCCTTGGTGCACCCTACTGTTGTTGTTATATTCGGAACCCAACAATAGCCCATAATCTCCAACAAATTGTTTCACTCTTGACTTGACAAGCTAACCTAGGCGCTGGACTTTTCCGTCACTCACAAACACAATCCCTTGTGCTCTAATTTAATTGCACAACTTTCCAGTCCCGAAATCCATTCTTTAGTCCTGTGTCGCGTACCTCTGTCGTTGCCATCCATTTTGGGACACAAACTCAAACCGTTTAGCCAGACCAATTAAAGGTTCCAAGACTGACACCAAGCCTACACCTTTCATGACCTTTGTGTTACTCCAAATTGAGACCCCATGTGCCCCCATTTAATTTAAGAGAATATGACATTTTATTTTAATTAAATTGGGGATACCAACTTTGATTAATCCAAACTCAACCCCAATTTAACCCAATACCCTATTCATTAAGCCCATGCAAAACATACAACACCCCATCACCCTACATAACACCAAACGCCACTTCCCACACCAAATCTCCATCATTTTTCATGCATGAGCAATTACCCAAAAGTTAAGGGGCTTATTTGCAAATATAAAAATAGGTGTCACCACCCCATTGGTCCAAGCTAATGAAGAAACCCTCTCCTTCAACCCTCTCTCCTCCATCTCCCTACATCACCAGCCGACCACCTCTCCATTTTCCTTCTTCTTCTTCTTCTTCTTCACTTCTTCATCTTCTTCACTACTACACTTTCTCTAACCCCGACCGACCTCAACTCCGGCGAGCCACCCTTCCAGCCGATTTCCCCAGCTCCCTCCGGCAAGAATCTCTAGCACCCCCATGATCCACCATCACCTCCACATTGCTGTGGCTGACTCCCTCCACTCCGGCCATCACTCATTGAACCACCTCGACCCCCCCCCCCCCCCGCTACTACATCACCATCCCGCCGAGCAGCCTTCCTCCATCGGCCACCCGCACCATCACCTTTGTCATCTCCGAACCAACACCAGCAGAACCACCTCCATCTCCACCACCTTCACGACCACCACCGTCATCTCCATGAGCCTCGAACCCTCGGCCAACTGCTACCCCAGTCACTCGCAGATTTCTCTGGCCATCCACCTAGTCGTCGACTCCCCACGCCTGAGCACCCCGCCGGAGCAGCAGCTCAACTGACAGTCGTACATCACCAACCCTGCAGCAACTCCACCCGTTGTACTCCCCCGACCATCCTCCGACCAAGCAACCACCACGAACTACCGCCTCTACTTCTAGCAACCTCCACGAGCATCGACCACCACACGCCGCCACCGAGGTAACCTCTCCCCCATCTCCTTGTGTAGTATAGCATTATTTATTAGGTACATATAACCTATTTAGGGTTAGGGTTGTGAATGATATATATTGAGTTTAGGATTTATGTATGTCATGAGAGATTTTAGGGTTTGTTCATTTATTATATGCATTTTGATGGTTAATGAGGAACAGGATTAATTATTGTAAAATGGTATGTGATATTAAAATATTGGTTGTTATTGAGTTTTAGGGTTGGTGAATGCTACTTTGAGTTTTATGGTTTATGTTATATGCATTCTTGGTAGGTATCGAAGAGTATGTTCATGTTTAGAAATTGTGTTTTGATATCGTAAGTTGTTCATTGGTGGAGGACTTGATAACTAATAATGAAATGAAAGAGAAGTAACTATGTATATATGAAAGGATGTTCAAATAATAAAATAACGTTTTGAGGGTTAAATAATAATTAATTTATTTGAGGATGATATATGTAAACATGCATGATAACGTCTATGAATATTGGGGTAAAATTTGAGGATGATCAAGGCTTGAACTACTGGAAACACTATAATAAATATAGGGGATTGAGGATTATTCTGATGATATTATACTTTGATTGATCGTATTAGATGTAACGTACCTTTAGTCAACCGTGGTCAACCCTCTAGCTTAGTGTCTATGTGAGCTTGTAACAATGATTGAAGCCTATGCTAGTCGTGTGTCACCTCTTATTTTAGCCTCGTGATAGTTCATTGATTGATCTTGTATCTCGTCTCTAGGTACTACGGGATCCGCGGACTTGGACGGATCCAGGCAAGTGTACCTTGCCACCCTGTATTTCAGTTACCAGATTTCTATTTATTTATTATATACATTATGCGCGCTTTGGATCAGAATCGTTACCTCGCATCCAGTTCATAACCGGGTGCAGACGTTCGTCGGTAATGTCTGGTAACGTTTGATAGATGTTTGCAATACCTTGATGTACACACCTAGTTACATCATAACCCTAGGACACATTCAGACACTGTCATCGTGTCAGATTTCTTGTATCCTGATACTGTCAGCATGACCGAAAAATGGGATGACTTTAGGGTTGTGATTATTGATAGTTACTTCAGTGTGATAAGACTGTTATATAGAGGTTCAGGTTCAGCGAACACTCGTTGACCGCTTGGGAAGGAGAAGACAGTTACTAGATGTTTGGGCTCCTCTGCATACGCTATATATGTATATGTCCAATTTATGTAGTGTTCCTGTATCCGGAGTAGTAGTATCACCCGTGTGACTCTGTACTAGGAGCTACGGTATGCCCCTTGTGTCTCTATGTTCAGAGCTATGGTTATATTTTGGACAACCCACCCGTCGAACATTGTCTTCAAACTGTGCCTCACTTAGGTGGTTATGCTAGATTATACTGGCGTTGCACTTGTTTTCTTCTGTTATACTATGGCATGCTGTATTTTTGTACCTTGTTACGTCCCTCTGAGGACCTGGTCCCTTGCCAGTTTTGCAGTATAGACGATTACGGAGCCTTTGGAGTTGCTGATTGAGTTGCTTGTCTTGCAGGCATTGTACCAGGTACTTATATCATTTCTACCAGAGTTATGGTTATTTTATTCATATTGTTTATTCATCTGCTGTTGTAGCCTAGTTTTTATAGACTCATATTTTATCTCGAGTCTATTCAAGTTTGTGTGTTACTGGGCGGCCGACTTTAGCACATGTAGCTCATTCTTGTGTATGTCTGTTCATTGTGGATGGAGACATAGATATTTATATTTACTTAATCTTTTTGATAGTGACCATTATTATACAGCTTATATGTATTCGAGTCAGACCAGAGTCTGGTCGAATGCGTGGCTGGCATGTTGCGTATTTCTAGTCCTACATATTTTGGGATTGGGACGTGACATATTTTTGTGGTGGCCCATGCAGGTCAGAGCATATCATTTCAGTTACGTTACTGTACCAAACGAGCCTGTAAATTAGGAGTTATTATTGAATAGTATCTCAATCCATAATCGATTTTTAAAAACTTCCTTTGTATTTGATTATCGCCCTTGGACTTTCAAATTGTATTCGTTCATTTTTCATCAATATCGTTATTATTGTTCTCATATCCTTTTTATTTCGGAAGGACGAATGCTTGTGCCTGATGGTTTCCTCCAGAAGAAGATCGTAGTCCAAATGACAAAAGGCATGATTTATGTGATATTCTCTGAGAAGATTGTTACCCTTAGTAGGGTAGGTTGATAGGTTCTTTTTGGATTCTAGAACTAGTGTAGAATGTTAGCAAAAGAATTAGACCTAGAAGTATGTTCCTAGAACTGGCAAAACCCTACCCTTACTTGTGATAGCAGTGATTTAGGAAGTACTGGGAGCTAGAAAGATCGTTGATTCTAACCCTCTAGAAAAATTTATGGAAATGCATAGCCAGATGCTAGGAATTAGTTGTAGCATATGATAGCGATACCAGGAACGATATTATGAACTAGAAAGATGAAATTATAGGATCTCATCTGGAAGATGATGATTTGATACCAGGAATTCTAGCATGTGCTTGGGTGATACCATTATGATAATTGTACTATGTGACTCGGAGCAATAAATAACGAAAAGAAAAAATTTGAGGAATATAATTGTAGGAAGAAATTTGAGGAGAAGAATAACTATACATTAGGGAAGGAAAAAAATTAGGAGGATTAGTGTTGTAAATAGAACGGGAAAATTTATTATGAGGATTAAGTCTAGACTATGACATTATCCTAGGCATGAGTTGGTTAAGCCAAAACCATGCGACGCTAGATTGTCGAAGTGGTTGCACTATATTTAGACCACCAGATTACCCTAAGTTTGAGTTTCTTCGGGGAGCCCGAGAGCATGGTGTCCAACCTTAGCAACACACATTGCAGAAGATGAACCGATATACCCTCACTTTATAGCAGAGTTTGAGGATGTGTTTCTAGAGGATCTTTCAGGTCTGCCACCTGACAGAGAGATAGAGTTTACTATAGAGTTGACTCCAGGAGCCGAGCTAGTTACTTCCCCCGTCTACAGACTAGCACCGAAGGAGTTGGTTGAGTTGAAAGTCCAAGTAGATGATCTCTTAGATAAGGGTTTCATTCGGGCTAGTGTTTCTACATGGAGAGCACCTATCTTATTTGTGCCTAAGAAGGATGGGATGGTACGTTTGTGTATCGATTACAAAGCGATAAATGCTATAACAATAAAGAACAAATACCCTATCACCCCCACATTTCTGATTAGGGGTATTTTTGTCTTTTCATATTTTAATGTATTAATATTGCATGATGTGTGTATAGATATATATTATATTATATAGTGTTCATTAATGCCTGAGGTAGTATACTAGACCTAGATGCCCACTAGATGGAGCCCTGACCGAAATATAGAGTGATAGATTTAATTTGTAATTTTGGGTATTTATTCATTGAGGATTATATTTAAATACCGTGATTTTATTTCATTATTGTGCCTTACCGTTGCTTCGATATTTGGAGCGCTACCCTAGCTTTTGTCTTCCAACAAATTCCACAATCTTGTCCTAGACATGCCTGCCTTCTTTTCTGACCCTTGTGTAACTTATAATTATGATCTCTTGTGCTTCATTTTAGCCGCACAAGATTCGTCGCAGACGTTATTATTTAATTCTGAATAAATCTAATTTTGTATCCTTGTACGTCCCAATCAAAATTGGAGACACAATCTCGACCCAATTCATGCAACCTAAATTAGGATAATATTCTATTCTGAGTCTACTTTATTCATGACACTTGTGTCCCACTTAAATTCAGTCTCTTGTACTTCAAATTAATTTTAGAACACAAATTACATTTATTTTAATTAATTAAACCATAAACCCAACTTTGTGTATTTTCCAATTGTTGGGCACTTTTGTGCAAAAGTGTATTAAGGTATCCATCTTGTTGGACACGACACATGAATAAACCTATTTCTCCTTCAGGGATATTTTTCCATAATTTTTTAGGAGTGTGTAATTCAACACCAAGCTCCTTAAGACCCTGGCTCTCGAACCTTGAATCGATGTAATCCGAGTCATTCTTTTGAACCCATTCAAATCCTAGCCCATTGAAATCCTATATGACAAGGCCCAATTCCAAGAGGGGTTGACCAGTCAAACTTGTCTAGGTCAAACACCCACCCCCTTTGTATAAATACTCTTTTATTCCCTTTTTCCTTTCTTTAATTTTCCTTAAACCTAACCCCAAGTTTCAGCCGCACCCCACCTTTCCTGTTCAACCTCCTTCCTCCCCTCAGACCCGATGGTGGAGCAGTTCCCTCCTCCGGCCAGTCCACCAGGTCCGGCCACCGCACCCCCTTCCCTTCACCTCGCCGGAGTTCACCGCTGCACCCGCCTGAGCAGCAACCACTCCTCACCAACTTTATCTTCCCGAGCAGACCTCTCGACACCACCGTCCATCTCCGTCATCCCTCCGGTGAACCCGACCTCGCCGAAACCATGCATCCCTGAGCCGAGCACCCCGCTGCACCCGCCTGAGTAGCAACCACTCCTCACCAACTTTATCTTCCCGAGCAGACCTCTCGATACCACCGTCCATCTCCGTCATCCCTCCGGTGAACCCGACCTCGCCGAAACCATGCATCCCTGAGCCGAGCACCCCGTTGCACCCTAAGCCGAGCACCCCGCTGTACCCTGAGCCAAGCATCCCTGTTATCCCTGAGCCCCCGCCTGGATCCCGACTCTACCGGAGCTCGCCTGAGCAGCGGTCCCCGACCCTGCTGATTTCGACCATGCACAACCACCCGTGCATGACCTATCAACCCCGCGCCGGAACAGTCCACCCCCGTCCCGCTGCCATGAACCGACCAATCCCTCGTCGACGACCACTGCACCAAAACGCTGTCGACCGAGTCCGTCTGACGCCGGAGCCCGCTGCAACTCGACAGCGTCCGTCTAAAGCCGGAGAACCCCTCCTATGTTCGATCAGAGTCCGACATCTTTCTTCCCTGCCTCCTCCTACTCGATACTACCCTCGCCTTCATTCATCATCATCGTCGTCGTAGTCGTAACTATCGCCCTCGTCGTCATCATCGTCGTGCTGCGCGCAGGTTCGTTCCTGCCCTCGTTCCCGTCATTTCATGTGATTGTGTATATGTAACTATATGGAAATATATATGTACGTATTTTCATACGTATTGGTATATATTCAAAGGTATATTGGTATATATATATATATATATATATATAATATATTTCTCAAACTAGTATATATATACATATGTATATGTATTGTATAGGTATTCCCTAGTATACGTTTAATATGTATAAAATTGATTAGTATGTATGTGTATACGTATATAAATATATATATATAGTATAAACTCTATTAAGTATGTATATACATATATCTATTATAATTGTAATTAATTAGTATTAATGTATATGATAGTTAAGATAATATATATGTATATTATGTGTACTAGGTGACCCTAATGTAATTACGGATACCCCGTAGCTATCTTGACCTGTGACCATGTAGTATGATAGCAGACTGCCACATATACACCGACGTACTAGCAAGATCGTATCATTGACTGTCTGTTTTGCACAGCATTTGCAGACGCGACACCCGTACAAATTGACGCACACTTGACCCTAGTTGACCAGTGTCATACCTAGCATAGCCCTGAGTCCAGTGTATTTATAATTGTGTGTTAGAGTAATGTCTGATGTTGTATTGTATTATATGATATGTCTATAGGACTGTTGGATTGTTCTGTGAGACTTCAGGAGCAGGACATTGGTATTGCCAGCTAAGGATCCCAGACGAGTACATTCTCTGATAATTTCCGTTATTTGATAATTTCTATAATTTAAGTATTTAGAATGTTATATCTGATTCTTGACACTGTGCTACACGGACTAGTATATAGATTGGATCTTTAGTTATGAGATGTTACATTGGTTATCGTATTGACATTGTATATGACATTGATATTAGACATTGATATTAGACATTGTACATGATATATTGGACATTGATCATGTATCATGACGTGTCATGGTTGGATCCACAGTACTAGTTGGGGGTGGGGAAATTACTAATGAGAGATGTGATCAAAATACCTATCGTACAAGTGTAGACATTGAACGGTGTTAATCATACACCTCACGTATGATTAGTCAGGCCATGTAGTCATCGAACAAGTTCCCAAGCCGATCATATTTCGAAACTACAATTTCAAACACTTAGAATAGATACTGTTCTTTATTTTAGTTCATATACTACATCGCTCGTATATGATATTGTACCTCTTTCCTTTTATTTCATATATGCACTGACTGTACCATTTTGCCTATATTGCCTGTCTCTTTATTTTGCTATTGTATTTATTTATTGTCTTCCCTCAGTATCTAGCATCATCTATTTATTGTTTTATAGTCCTTATCAATTAACTGGAACTGTTATTTGAGATGTACTTTGCTCCATCCTGACTGGAAATATTTTTCCAGACTGTGCCTTAGAGGACTGGTGTCTGACATTTTATGGACCACAGGGAGAGTAGCTGTAGCCTTGGACTTTGTAGCACAGGTGTGATTCTTGGAAGGTCTAGCCGGGATCACTAGTTATTTAGTTAGTTTCTTTTAGCAATTTTTGGTACCGGATTCGTCTCCGGCATATTTAGTTGAGACTTGGATATTATTGTTGAGTTAGATTATTTCTATTTTAGACTCTTGTTGCATTTGGATTTATTATTTCTTCGATATTTTATCGTGCTTTAGTTTATGTGATTCAGTATTCCATATTATATTGTGATATTTGTGATTCATTATGGAGTTGGATGCTCGTGTGAGAATGATTAGATCGCATTGTGACCTAGACAGCGTTCTACTGCTGATGCTGCGGCGTAGGCTGGACGTACCCACGCTCTCGTGTCCCAAATTTTGGGTGCGGGTCATGACATACCCTTTGTCGCGCATCGATGATTTATTTGATCAGCTTAGGGGCACATGTGTATTCTCGAAGATCGATCTCAGAACCGGTTATCATCAGATCAAGGTACGAAGGGAGGACATTCCGGAGATGGCTTTTCGGACGAAATACGGACACTATGAGTTTTTAGTCATGCCGTTTGGTTTAACCAATGCGCCAGCAGTATTTATGAGCCTGATGAACAATATTTTCTACCAGTACTTAGATAAGTTCGTGGTGGTATTTATCGACGATATCTTGGTATATTCCAAGAGCCAGGAGGAGCACGAGAGGCATCTCAGGATCGTATTGGAGACGCTGAGGCAGGAGAAGCTGTATGCCATGCTCAGTAAATATGAGTTCTGCTTGGATAGAGTACCATTCCTGGGACACATAATCACCGGAGATGGACTATCAGTTGACCCGGAGAAGATCGCTGCAGTATAGATGTGGTCTAGCCCTACATCAGCTATAGAGATTAGGAGTTTTCTCAAACTTGCCGGATATTATCGGAGGTTAGTAAAAAACTTCTCGAGGATCGCTACGCCTATGACGCGACTGACGCATAAGGGCGAGGAGTTTATCTGGACTGAGGAGTGTCAGACGGCTTTCGATGAGCTGAAGAAGCGTCTGACGTCAGCACCAATTTTGACACTTCCTTCAGGATCGGGAGGATTTGTAGTATATAGTGATGCGTCTAGGAGCGGATTAGGATGTGTACTGATGCAACACGACAAGGTGATAGCTTACGCATCGAGACAGCTGAGAGTTCATGAGAAGAACTATCCGACGCACGATCTAGAGCTAGCTGCAGTGATATTTGCACTAAAGCTATGGCGGTACTAACTTTATGGAGAGCGTGTTAAGATTTACACAGATCATAAAAGTCTAAAGTATGTCTACACTCAGAAGTAGCTTAACATGAGACAGAAGCGATGGCTAGAGTTGATGACAGACTATGAAATAGAGTTATAGTACCACCATGGCAAGGCGAATATAGTAGTAGATGACTTAAGCAGAAAGCCCATAGCATACTTTTTAACGACTCAGCGACAATTGTTAGAGGATCTTCAGGAGTTTGGGATAGAGATTGTATTGCCAGGCAAGGATGGACAGATGGCCAGTCTCGAGGTTCAGTCTATATTGGTTGAGAGGATCAAGGCAGCCTTGCCTACAGATATGAGATTCCGATGACTGCGAGAAAGGACAGAGGTCGGCATGCAGACGGGAATCAGGATTCATGAAGACGGAACATTGAGGTGTAGAGATCGCTTATACGTTTGGCGAGTTACGCCAGGAGTTGATGACCGAGGCTCATAGCTCGATTTATTCTATTCATCCCGGGGGTAGGAAGATGTACCGAGATTTAAAACAACACTACTGGGGGCATGGGATAAAGAGAGAGATTGCGAGATTCGTAGAAAGATGTTTGGTCTGTTAGCAAGTCAAGGCTGAACATCAGAGGACTGCAGGACTATTGCAGCCACTTCCCATTCCCGAGTGGAAGTGGAAACACATTACCATGGACTTCATCACAGGATTCCCGAGGAGCCCTAGCGGAAAGGATGCAGTATGGGTTCTCGTAGACCAACTCACCAAGTCTGCATATTTCTTGCCCTACAGAGTTGGGCAGTCCACGAAGATATTGGCTGACATATAAATGAGGCAGATAGTACGACTACATGGAGAACCTATCAGCATTGTATCGGATCATGATTCTATATTCACGTCATATTTTTGGCGGAGTATACAGGAGATTCTAGGAACTCATCTCAAGTTCAGCACTGCATATCATCCACGGACTGATGGCCAGTCAGAGCGCATGATACAGATACTAGAGGATATGTTGAGAGCGTGCATGATCGACTTTGGAGGATCTTGGGAGGACCATCTACACTTGGTGAAATTCTCCTATAACAACAGCTACTAGGCCAGCATATAGATGGCACCTTATGAGGCACTGTATGGCAGGAAGTGTAGGTCACCGGTATATTGGAGTGAGATGGGAGAGCGTCAGATACTTAGTCCAGAGTTGGTGATACAGACAGTGGAGAAAGTAAAGCAGATTCAGAGCCACCTGCGTGCAGCACAGGACAGACAAAAGTATTGGGCAGATGTGCACCGCAGACCTTTGGAGTTCAAGGAAGGTGACCATATATTTTTGAAGATATCGTCCACTCGTGGAACCATCATATTCGAAGGCAGAGGCAAGCTGAGTCCGAGGTACATCGAGAATTTTGACATCCTGGAACGAGTTGGCGAAGTGGCTTATCGTCTTGTATTGCCTCCCTCATTAGAAGGAGTGCACGACGTATTTCACGTATCACAGTTGAGAAGATATGTGGCAGACCCTAACCACGTGCTTGATCATTCAGAGATTACAGTCGGGCCCAGTTTATCATATACAGAGCAGCCAGTGGGGATACTCGATTGCAGTGATAAGACTTTGAGGGGTCAGACCATTCGACTGGTCAGGGTTGCATGGAAGCATCATTCACCAGGCAAGTCTACCTGGGAGCGCGAGGTTTCCATTCGACAGCGTTTTTCGTATTTATTTCAGGACCGAGGTACGAATTTACGTACTATATTCGATTACCAGTTTACTTTTAAATTCTCGTAGCTATTATTCGTGCTTTACTTTTAATTTCTGGAACAAATTTTTTCTAACTTGGGAAGGATATAAACCCCCCTCAATTATTATTTTAGGTAGACTAGATAGGGTTAAAAATTTTGGTTTAGCATCAGGTGTTTGAGGTTTAAAATTTGTGTTGCCGTGTCTGATTCTTTATGTAAACCCCCTCAAAAATTTTGATTTAGCTAGACTAGATTGGGTTAGAAATATTGTTGTAGCGTCAGTGTATTTGAGGTTTAGAGATTAGTTGCAGTTTTTTGGTTAGATATTTAAACCCTTGGTGCACCCTACCGTTGTTGCAATATTCGGAGCCCAATAATACCCTTAAATTTCCAAATAATTGTTGCACTCTTGACTTGACAAGCCAACCTAGGCACTGGACTTTTTCGTCACTCACAATCACAATCCCTTATGCTCTAATTTAATTACACAACCTCCCGGTCCCGAAATCCATTCTTTAATCCTGTTTCGCGTACCTTTATCATTACCATCAATTTTGAGACACAGACTCAACCCGTTTAGCCGGACCAATTAAAGGGCCCAAGACTGACACCAAGCCTACGTCGTTCATGACCTTTGTGTCACTCCTAATTAAGACTCCATGTGCCCCCATTTAATTTAAGAGCACATGATATTTTATTTTAATTAAATTGGGATACCAACTTTGACTAATCCCAACTTAACCCCAATTTAACCCAATACCTCATTCATTTAAGCCCATGCAAAACACACAACACCCCCTCACCCTACAAAATACCAAACACCACTCCCCATACTAAATTCCCTTCATTTTACATACTTGTGCAAAAACCCAAAAGTTAAGGAGCTTATTTGCAAAAGTGGTGATAGGTGACACCACCCTATTGGCCAAGACACATGAAGAAACCCTCACCCTCATCATTGACCGGTCATATCACCCATATCTCTCTCTCCTTTGGATGCATAATTCCTCCATGAGAAATCTGAGCCATCCATTCAAAATGGAGACTCATCCTCACCATATACTCTCCTATTTAATCCCTCTTCTCCATGCCGGTCCTAATCCCAAGAACATTGAAAACCCTACCCTCTCTCTCTCTCTCCTCCCTCTTCACTACACACTCCCAACCGATCGAACCCCTCCACTCTTCATTTTCCCTTTCTTTTCTTCTTTCTCTTCACCTCTTCTTCATTTTTTCTTTAAACCGAACCACCTGCTGCCACCCTTACTCCAGCCTCCAGTCGACCGCCCACTACCGACTCCACCCGTGCCCGCTGCCATCTCCTCCGTCAACTGCAACTCGGGCCAGTCCCCGAGCACCGTCGGGTTACCTCCACATCACCATTACCCTCTTCTCCTTCTTCGACTGCTCACTCCGGCCGAGCAGTGCAACCACCGCCGAGTCTCCTTCTTCTCCGACTGCCCCCCCCCCTCCACGCACTGCCGCATCTCCTCCACCCCCGCTGCCACGTCCAGCACGACCACCGTTGTCGACCATCCTCTGGCCGAGAACACCGTATATCGATTCTCCTCTACCCGCTGCACCTCTACTCAGACGTGACAGCATCGACCCCAACCGAGCTTCCCCTACTCCGGCCAACCCGACCGGCCACCCAACGTCCATCACATTCTCCTCCACCCACTGCCACCATCACCACCCTCCTTCGGCCATCACCCTCCCCCACCGGCCAACCCAGCAGAGGCCCCTCCCCTCCAACCTCATTATCATCACCATTAATACCACCACCATCACTGGCCCATGAGCGGTGAGCCACCCGTCGTCAACCACAGCAATCGGCCAGCACTACCACCATGCCACCAAGGTAAACTTCTCCCCCTCTCCTTGTAGTATAGTTTTATATATTGTTTTTGGGTTACATATAACTTAGTTAGTTAGAGTTAGGGTTTAAGAGGTATGCATATAATGAGTTTAGGGTTTAAAATGCCATATGAGATTTTAGGAGTTATTACATGTTGTTATATGCAATTGATGGTTGTGGCAGAGCAGGTTTAATTATTGTGAATGATCTAGATGAGTTTAGGGTTTATGCTAGGTATGAGAATCTAGGGTGTTGTTCATTTTATTATATGCATATTGATTATGGTTGATGAGCAGATTTAAATTATTATGAAATGATATTGTGATATGGAAACATTGATTATCATTGAGGAGCAGGTGATTTATTATGAAATGGTGTGTGATCAAACCATTAATCTGTTATTGAGGGCTGATAATTAATGATGAAATAAATTGAGTAGTAGTTTTTAATGTGAAATGGTAATGATGGTTATATAGCAAAAGGTTTAATAGATAAATTATTAATTTATTCGAGGATGATATTTAAACGTGCATGAGAATGTCTGTGAATGCCAGGAGGAATCTGAGGATTGATCATGGCTCGAAATACTTATAAACACCGTGATGAGTAGTAGGATTGAGGATTTGTCTGATGATAAAATACAGGTGATTAATCGGATTAGATGTAGCATACCTTAGTCAACCCTGGTCAACCCTCTAGCTTAGTGTCTATGTGAGTTGTAGCAGAGATTAAAACATATGCTAGACGTGTGTCACCTCTTATTTTAGCCTCGTGATAGTCTATTGATGGAGCTTGTATCTCGTCTCTAGGTACACGGGACCCGCTGACTTGGATGTTGTACCGGAGACCCATCTTCAGTATCCGGATCCAGGCAAGTGTACATTGTCATCCTATATCTCAGTTACCGGATTGATATTTATTTATTATATGCATTGTGCATATTTTGGATTAGAATCGTTACTTAACGTCCGGGTCACAACCGGGTGTAGACGTTCGTCGATAACATTTGGTAACGAGTGATAGATGTTCGCAATACCTTGATGTATATAGTTGTTACATCATAACCCTAGGACACATCCAGACACTATCATCGTGCCAGATTTCTTGTATCCTGATACTGTCAGGGTGACTGGAAACTGGGATGACTTTAGGGTCGTGATCGTTGATAGTTATTTCAGTATGACGAGACTGCTAGATAGAGGTTCAGGTTCAGCGCACAATCATTGACCGCTTGGGAAGGGGAAGACAGTTACTTGACGTTTGGGCTCCTCAGCACGCGCTTTATATATATATATGTCCTATTGATGTAGTGTTCCTGTATCCAGAGTAGTAGTATCACCCGTGTAACTTTGTGCTCGGAGCTACGGTACGCCCCGTGTGTCTCTGTACTCGAAACTACGGTACGCCCCTTGTATCTCTGTGTTCGCAGCTACGGTTTTATTTTGGACAGCCCACGCGTCGAACATTGTCTTCAAATTGTGTCCTACTTAGTTGGTTATGCTAGATTACACCAGCGTTGCACTTGTTTCTTTCTGTTATACTTTGGCATGTTGTATTTTTGTACCTTGTTACGTCCCACTGAGGACCTGGTCCCCTGCCAGTTTTACAGTATAGACGATTACGGAGCCTTTGGAGTTGCTGATGGAGTTGCTTGTCTTGCAGGCATTGGTACCAAGTACTTATATCATTTCTATCGGAGTTATGGTCATTATTTTATATTATTTATTTATCTGCTGTTGTAGCCTAGTTTTATAGACTCATATTTTTTCTCGAGTCTATTCGAGTTTGTATGTTACTGGGCGGCCGACTTTAGCACATGTAGCTCATTCTTGTATATTTTTGTTCATTGTGGATTGAGACATAGATATTTATATTTACCTGATTATTTAGACAGTGACCATTGTTATACAGTTTATACGTATTCGAGTCGGACCAGAGTCTGGTCGAATGCGTAGCTGTCATGTTGCGTATTCCTGGTCCTACGTATTTTGGGACTGGGGTGTGACATATTTTTATGGTGGCCCATGCAGGTCAATGATTGTATCGTTCGGTTATGTTACTGTACCAAACGAGCCTACAAATTAGGATTTATTGTTGAATAGGATCTCAATACATAATCGATTTTTAAAACTCCCTTTGTAATTGATTATCGCCCTTGGACTTCCTAATTGTATTCGTTCAATTTTCATCAATATCGTTATCCTTGTTTTATATCTCCTTTTATTTCTGAAAGACGAATGCTTGTACCTGATGATTCCCTCCAGAAGAAGATCGTAGTCCAAACAATAGAAAATAGGATTCGTGTAATATTCTCTGAGAAGATTATTACCCTCAGTAGGGTAGGTTGATAGGTTCTTTTTAGATTCTAGAACTAGTGTAGAATGTTAGCAAGAGAATTGGACCTAGAAGTACGTTCCTAGAACTGATAAAATCCTACCCGTACTTGAGACAGCATTGATTTGGAAATCCTTGGAAGCTAGAAGGATTATTGCTCCTAACCCTCTAGAATAATTTATAGAAATGCATAGCCATATGCTAGGAATTAGTTATAGCATATGATAGCGATACCAAGAACGATATTATAAACTGGAGAAGATAAAATTTTAGGCTCTCACCTGGAAGATGATGATCTGATACCAGGAATTCTAGTATGTGCTTGGGTGATACCATTATGAAAAATTATACTATGTGACTCGGAGCAATAAATAACAAAGAGAAGAAATTTGAGGAATACAATTGTAGGAAGAAATTTGATGAGAAGCGTAATTTTTTTTTTGAGGATTAGTGTTGTAAATAGAACGGGAGAATTTATTACGAGGTTAAGTCTAGACTATGACATTATCCTAGGCATAGATTGGTTGAGCCAATACCATACAATGCTAGATTGCCAAAGTGGTAGCATTATATTTAGACCACCAGATCACCCTGAGTTTGAGTTTCTTCGAGGAGCCCGAGAGTATGGTGTCCAACCTACCTTAGCAACATACATTATAGAAGGTGAACCAGTGTACCCTTACTTTATATCAAAGCTTGAGGACGTGTTTCCAGAGGATCTTCCAAGCCTGCCACCTGACGGAGAGATAGAGTTTATTACAAGAGTTGACTCTCGGAGCTGAGCCAGTTACTTCTTCCGTTTATAGACTAGCACCAAAGGAGTTGGTTGAGTTGAAAGTCCAAGTAGATGATCTCTTAGATAAGAGTTTCATTCGGGCTAGTGTTTCTCCATGGGGAGCACCCATCTTATTTGTGCCGAAGAAGGACGGGATAGTACATTTGTGTATCGATTACAGGGCGTTAAATGTTGTAACAATAAAGAACAAGTACCCACTACCGCGCATCAATGATTTATTTGATCAGTTTAGTGGTGCATGTATATTCTCGAAGATCGATCTCATATCGGGCTATCATCAGATCAAGGGACAGAGAGAGGACATTCCGAAGACAGTTTTTGGACGAAGTACGGACACTATGAGTTTTTAGTCATGCCATTCGGTTTAACCAACGCACCAGCAGTATTTATGAGTCTGATAAACAATGTTTTCCACCAGTACTTAGATAAGTTCGTGGTGGTATTTATCGATGACATCTTGGTATATTCCAAGATCCAGGAGGAGCATGACAGACATCTCAGGATCGTGTTAGAGACGCTGAGGCAGGAGAGGCTGTACGCCAAGCTCAGCAAATATGAGTTCTGCTTAGATAGAGTACCATTCTTGCGACACATAATCACCGGAGATGGACTATCAGTTGACCCGGAGAAGATTGCTGCAGTAGAGATATGGCCTACCCCTACATCAGTTACAGAGATTAGGAGTTTTCTCGGACTTGCCGGATATTATCGGAGGTTCGAGGTAAACTTCTCGAGGATCGCTGCGCCTATGACACGACTGACGCGTAAAGGCGAGAAGTTTATCTGGACTGAGGAGTGTCAGACGGCTTTCGATGAGCTGAAGAAGCGTCTGACATCAGCACCAATTTTGATACTTCCTTCAGGATCAGAAGGATTTGTAGCGTACAGTGATGCATCTGGGAGCGGATTAGGATGATGTACTGATGCAAAACGGCAAGGTGATAGCTTACGCATCGAGACAGCTGAGAGTTCATGAGAAAAACTATCTGACGCACGATCTAGAGCTAACTGCAGTGATATTTGCACTAAAGCTATGGCGGCACTACCTTTATGGAGAGCGTGTTGATATTTACACAGATCATAAAAGTCTGAAGTATGTCTACACTCAGAAGGAGCTCAAAATAAGATAGAGATGATGGCTAGAGTTGATGACGGACTATGACATAGAGTTACAGTACTACCCTAGCAAGGCGAATGCAGTAGCAGATGCCTTGAGCAGGAAGCCCATGGCATACTTTTTGACGACTCAGCGGTAATTGTTAAAAGATCTTTAGGAGCTCGAGATAGAGATTATACTGCCTAGCATGGATGGACAGATGGCCAATCTCAAGGTTCAGTCTACATTGGTTGAGAGGATCAAGGCAGCCCCGCCTACAGATACGAGATTTCGTCGACTGTGAGAGAGGATGGAGGTCGGCATGCAGACGGGACTCAGGATTCATGAAGACGGAACATTAAGGTGCGGAGATCGCCTATACGTTCTGAGTGGCAATTTATTCTAGGAGTTGATGGCCAAGGCTCATAGCTAGATTTATTCTATTTATCCCGGAGGTACGAAGATGTACCGAGATTTGAGATAACACTACTGGTGGCATGGGATGAAGAGGGAGATTACGAGATTCGTGGCGAGATGTTTGGTCGGTCAGCAAGTCAAGGCTGAACATCAGAGGACTGCAGGACTATTGCAGCCGTTTCCCATTCCCGAGTGAAAGTGGGAATACATTACCATGGACTTCGTCACAGGATTCCCGAGGAGCCCTAACGGGAAGGATGCAGTCTGGGTCATCGTAGACCGACTCACCAAGTCTGCATATTTCTTGCCCTTCAGAGATGGGCAGTCCAAAGATATTTTAGCTGACATATATATGAAGCAGATAGTATGACTACATGGAGTGCCTGTCAGTATTGTATCGGATCATGATTCCAGATTTATGTCATATTTTTGGCGGAGTATGCAGGAGAGTCTAGGAACTCGCATCAAGTTCAGCACTGCATATCATCCACAGACTGAAGGCCAGTCAGAGCGCACGATACAGATACTAGAGGATATGTTGAGAGCGTGCATGATCGACCTTAGAGGATCTTGGGAGGACCATCTACACTTGGTGGAATTATCCTACAACAACAGTTACCAGGACATCATACAGATGGCACCTTATGAGGCACTGTACGGAAGGAAGTATAGGTCACCAGTATATTAGAGTGACGTGGGAGAGCGTCAGATACTTGGTCCAAAGTTGGTGACACAGACAATGGAGAAAGTAAAGCAGATTCAGAACTACCTGCATGCAGCACATAACAGATAGAAGCATTGGGCAGATGCGCACCGCAGACCTTTGGAGTTCAAGGAAGTTAACCATGTATTTCTGAAGATATCGCCTACTCGTGGTACCATCAGATTTGGATGCAGAGGCAAGTTGAGTCCGAGGTACATCGGACCTTTTGACATCTTGGAACGAGTTGGCGAAGTGGCTTATCGTCTTGCATTACCGCCATCATTAGAAGGAGTGCATAACGTATTTTATGTATCGTAGTTGAGGAGATACGTGGCAGACCCTAGCCACGTGCTTGATCATTCAGAGATTACAGTCGGGCCCAGTTTATCATATGCAGAGCAGCCAGTGGGGATACTCGATCGCAGTGAGAAGACTTTGAGAGGTCAGACTATTCGACTGGTCAGGATTGCATGGAAGCATCATTCGCCAGGCGAGTCTACCTGGGAGCGCGAGGATTCCATTCGACAGCGTTTCCCATATTTATTTGAGGACTAAGGTACGAATTCACGTACTACATTCGATTACCAGTTTACTTTTAAATTCTCGTAGCTATACATTCGTGCTATACTTTTAATTTCCGGGACAAAAAATTTCTAAAGTTGGGAAGGATGTAAACTCCCTCAAAATTTTTAATTTAGGTAGACTAGATTGAGTTAGAAATATTATTATAGCGTCAGTGTATTTGAGGTTTAGAGATTAGTTGCAGTTTTTTGGTTCTGTATTTAAACCCTTGGTGCACCCTACCGTTGTTGCAATATTCGGAGCCCAACAATAGCCTAAAATTTCCAACTAATTGTTGCACTCTTGACTTGATAAGCCAACCTAGGCACTGGACTTTTTTGTCACACACAATCACAATCCCTTGTGCTCTAATTTAACTGCATAACTTTCCGGTCCCAAAATCCATTCTTTAATCCTGTATCGCGTACCTTTGTCGTTGCCATCAATTTTGAGACACAGACTCAACCCGTTCAGCCAGACCAATTAAAGGGCCCAAGACTGACACCAAGCCTACGCCGTTTATGACCTTTGTGTCACTCCTAATTAAGACCCCATATGCCCCCATTTAATTTAAGAGCACATGATATTTTATTTTAATTAAATTGGGGATACCAACTTTGACTAATCCCAACTTAACCCCAATTTAACCCAATACCTCATTCATTTAAGCCCATATAAAACACACAACACCCTCTCACCCTACAAAACACCAAACACCACTCCCCACACCAAATTCCCTTCATTTTACATACTTGTGCAAAAACCCAAAAGTTAAGGGGCTTATTTGCAAAAGTGGTGATAGGTGTCACCACCCTATTGGCCAAGACAATGAAGAAACCCTCACCCTCATCATTGATCGATCATATCACCCATATCTCTCTCTCCTTTGGATGCACAATTCCTCCATAAAAAATCTGAGCCATCTATTCAAAATGGGGACTCATCCTCATCATATACTCTCCTATTTAATCCCTCTTCACTTCCCTCTTCCCCATGCCGGCCCTAATCCCAAGAACATTAAAAATCCTACCCTCTCTCTCTCTCTCTCCTCCCTATTCACTACATACTCCCAGCCAACCTAACCCCTCCACTCTTCATTTTCCCTTTCTCTTCTTCTTCCTCTTCACCTCTTCTTTATTTCTTCTTCAAACCGAACCACCCGCTGCCACCCTTACTCTAACCTCCAGTCGACCGCCCACAACCGACTCCACCCGTGCCCGCTGCCATCTCCTCCGCCGACTACAACTCGGGACAGTCCCCGAGCACCACCGGGTTACCTCCACATCACCATCACCTTCTTCTCATTCTTCGACTGCTCACTCCGGCCGAGCAGTGCAACCACCGCCGAGTTTATTTCTTCTCCGACTGCCCCCTCCCCACGTACTACCGCATCTCCTCCACCCTCGCTGCCACGTCCAGCACGACCACCGTTGTCGACCATCCTCCGATCGAGAATACCGTATATCCATTCTCCTCCACCCGATGTCACGACCCGCATCCAGAATTGGGGCACAAGTACGTGGGTACATCCAGCCTACGCCGCAGCATCGACGGTAGAACGCTGTCAAGGTCATGATACTATCTAAGCAATCTCACACGAGCATCCAATCTCCATAAGGAGGCACAGATGACACAATATAATATGAACAACATACTCAATCACATAACTACAGCACGATAAGATATCGAAAAATAAAATAAAATACAACACAAGTCTAAATATAAATAATCTAACTCAACAAAAATATCCAAATCTCAACAAAGTATGCCGGAGACAAATCCGGTACCAAATAATCTGCTAAAAGAACTAACTAGATAACTAGTAATTCCGGCTAGACCTCCCGAAATCATAACTGAACTACCAAGTCCAAGTCTGCAGCTACTCACCATGTGGTCCATAAATGTCAGACACCGGTCCTCTAAGGCATAGTCTAAAAAAATATTTTCAGTCAGGAAGGAGCAAAGTACATCTCAAATAACAGTTCCATTTAATTGATAAGGACTATAAAACAATAAACAGATAATGCTATATACTAAGAGAAGACAGTGAATAAATGCAATGGCAAAATAAAGAGACAGGCAATATAAAGAGATAGGCAATATCAAGAGACAGGCAATATAGATAATATGATACAGTCAGTGCATATATAAAATGAAGAGAACAAGGTACAATATCATATACAGGTGATATAGTATATGATCTAAAATAGAGAACTGTAACTATTCTAAATGTTTGAAATATCAGTCTAACATGTGATCGGCTTGGGACAAGATCAGGCTGTTTACATATGATTAGCTATGATTCATGTAAGGTCAGGCTAACCATTTGGTTAGCTATGATGCAAGTAGTGTTCAGGCTAATCATATATAACAGCTATGAGGCATGTAATATCAGGCCACAGCCGACATGAAGTATGGGGTGAGCTATGATGCATGTAGAGTTGGGTATGATCACATAATCTACTAACATTTCCCCTGCCCCCAACTAGTACAGTGGATCCAATCACGACACGTCACGATACACGAGCAATATCCAATATATCATGTACAAGGTCTAAATATCAATGTCGTGTACAATGTCAATACGATAATCAATGTAACATCTCATGACTGCAGATCCAATATATATACTAGTCCGTGTAGCACAGTATCAAGAATCAGATGTAACATTTCTAGATACTGGAATTATAGATATTATCAAATAATAGAAAATTATCAGAGAATGTACTCGCCTTGGGTCCTTAGCTAGTAATACCAATATCCTGTTCCAGAGTATCGCCTAGATGATCCAACAGTCCTATAGACATATCATAAATATAACATTTGCATCAGATGCTACACTAACACACAATCATAATACATTGAACTCAGGGGCTATGCCAGGTATGGCACTAGTCAACTTGGGTCAAGTGCGCGTCTAATTGCGCGGGTGTCGTGTCTGTAATTGCTGTGATTCAGACAGTCAGTGATACGGGTCTCTCCGGTACGTCGGTGTACATATGGCAGTCAACTAACATTTACATGGTCATAGGTCAATGTAACTACGGGGTATCCGTTGGTTACACTTGGGTCCTCTAGTACCTATATATATATTATACACATCACTAACTAACATATACATTACTATCCATATGGTACAAATAATAGATAGGTGTATATATATAAAATAAAAATTAATACTTGTATGTATATAACATATATTAGGGAGAGATATATACAATACGTATATATATGTATATATACTAAATAGAATAACATACTATATATATATATATATATATATATATATATATATATATATATATATATATATATATATATATATATATATATATATATATATATGTTTTAAAAATATACATGCCACATATTTATATAAATATATAACGACCAATATTTATATATACAAAAGAATACGTATGCTGAAAATATATACATATATATATACCAAGTAATAATATATGTATACTACATTTATACATATACCAATTAAATACTCATACCATATACATATATATATGTGTATATATATATATATATATATATATATATATATATATATATATATATATATATATATATATATACTAACATATATTATGAATACGGATATACTAATATATATATATATATATATATATATATTGAATACATATATATAAATAGAGAAATACAATATATATATATATATATATATATATATATATATGTGTGTGTGTGTGTGTGTGTGTGTATATATATATATATGTGTGTATATATGTGTATATATGTATACATATACGAATCCTACACATTCAATGTATATACTACATACATACACACATACAAAATATACCAAATACGTATACTACATACACACGTACATGCGTACGTATACGCGAGGGGAGGATCGAACCTGAGCGCGTCTACGACGACGGCGAAGACGTCGACGATGATGACGAGGTGGTGATCCTGGTGGTGGAGGCTGGTGGTCACTGGTCGGAGTCGAGGGGGCTCGCTGGGGTAGGGCTCGGGTACAGTCGTGGTGAGTCGGATGGGTGGCCAGTTGGAGGAGTTGATGATGATGGTGGCGGTGGTTCTCGTGAACTCAGGCCGGAGGGAACGAAGGGAGGATCTCGGCGGGAGCTCGGCCGGGCTGAAGGTGGAGCGGGGTCGGGGCTTGACCGGGCTGGATGGAAGAGCAGGGTGGTTGATATCGGGGCAGATGGTTGCAGCGGTGCTGACTCACCGGGAAGATGGAGGGAGCTGTTGGCACTGGGGTGGTCGAGAAGGAGGAGGCAGGGGGTGGTGGTTCGTCAGCGGGAACGGCTCGGACTGGGTGAGGCGGAGTGGTGATAGTTCGTAGTGGTGGTGGTGATAGCTCGTGGTGGTGGTGGTAATAGTTCGTGGTGGTGATAGCTCGTGGTGGTGGTGGTGGTGGTGGTGGTGATAGCTCGTGGTGGTGGTGGTGGTGATACCGGGGGATGCAGGCCGGAGAAGATGGAGGAGGAGTGGGAGGAGCTGTGCCAGAGCAGTGGAGTCGGGGGCTCGACGCTGGGACAGTGGGCGGAGCTGGTTGCAGCGGCTGAGCTGCGGGGGTGCGGGCTCGATACGGGTTGGAGGGTGCAGTGGAGCAGTGGCTGTGCTGCGGGCCGTCAGATATCGTCGATGTGGCCGGAGGGGATGTCGACCGGAGTAGGGGGGCCTGCCGGGCTGGTGGTCTGGGGTGGTTTATTAAACCCAAAAAATAGGTGAAGAGGAAGAGGAAGAAGAAGAAAGAAGAAGAAGAAGAGAAAAGGAAAAGAAGAAGAGAAAGGAAAAAATATGCTACATTGGGAGAAGAGGGAGGAGAGAGAGAAGATGGGGGCTTCCCTAGGTTTAGGGATTAGGGCTTGCTTGGGAAAGAGGGAGGTGATGTGACATTTTATAGGAAGGGGTGTGTTAAATGGAGGGTGGTGATGCGTTCCATTTCAAATAAGGGGTGAGAATTTTACATGAAGAGATGGGTTTCTTCATGCAAAGGAAGGGGAGGAGAAAAGTTGACTACGGTCAAAGAAGAGGGTGGCCTCTCCATTTGGCCTTGACCAATGAGGGGGTGCCACATGTTGCAATATTTGCAATTTAGCCCCTTAAGTTTGGGTAATTGCACAAACACATAAAATGATAGAAAAATTATGGGAGATTTGGTGTTTGGTGTTTTGTAGGGTGAGGGGGTATTGTGTGTTTGGTATGGGCTTAATTAAGTAGGCACTTGGATTAAATTGGGTTAAAATAGAATTAGTCAAAGTTGGCATTCCCAATTTAATTAGAAACAAATGCAAGCGGTGTTCTAAAATTAATTAGGAGTACATGGGGCCAAAATTAGGTTGGAACACAAATATCATTAGTGAAGAAGACTCAGAACAGAATATTACCCTAATTTGGGTTGCTCAAAATGGATCGAGGTTGTGTCTCCAATTTTGATTGGAACGCACAACGATACAAAGTTGGATTTATTTAGAAATTAAATAAATGTCCACGACGAATATTGTGCGGCTAAAATGAAGCACAAGACAGCATAATTATGAGTTACAAAAAGGTCAGAATGGAAGGCGAGCACGTCTAGGGCAAGGTTATGAAATTTGTTGGAAGACAAAAGATAGGGTAGCGCTCCAAATATCGAAGCAACGGCAAGGCGCAACAATTAAATAAATTACGGTAATTAATCACAATCCCAAATAATTAAATTCTAATTAATACAAATTAATACATAATCCTATAATTCGGTCAAGTGTTCATCTAGTGGGCCTCTAGGTCAAGTCTACCAGCTGAAACATTAATGAACACAGTATATATATATAATATTATAAATACACATCTCATACAATTATTTAAATTAAATACACTTATCATGCAATCATTTAAAATAACTACCACAATATTAATAATATATAAAAAGTCAAAAATACCCCTGTTTATAGAATGTGGTAGTGACACCCGCTGCACCTCTACTCCGGTGTGACAGTATCGACCCCAGCCGAGCTTCTCCTACTCCGGCCAACCCGACCGGCCACCCAACATCTATCACATTCTCCTCCACCCACTGCCACCATCACCACCCTCCTTCGGCCATCATCCTCCCCTACTGGCCAACCCAACAGAGGCCTCTCCCCTTCGACCTCATCATTATCAATATTAACACCACCACCATCACCGGCCCACGAGCGGGCCACCCGTCGTCGACCACAGCAACCGGCCAGCACCAAGCCGCCAAGGTGAACTTCTCTCCCTCTCCTTGTAGTATAGTTTTATATATTATTTTTGGGTTACATGTAACTTAGTTAGTTAGAGTTAGGGTTTAAGAGGTGTGCATATAATGAGTTTAGGGTTTAAAATGCCATATAAGATTTTAGGAGTTATTATATGTTGTTATATGCAATTTATGGTTATGGCGGAGTAGGTTTAATTGTTGTGAATGATCTAGATGAGTTTAGGGTTTATGAATGCTAGGTATGAGAATCTAAGGTGTTGTTTATTTATTATATGCATATTGATTATGGTTGATGAGCAGATTTAAATTATTGCAAAATAATACTGTGATATGAAAACATTGATTATCATTAAGGAACATGTTTATTGTAAAATAGTGTGTGATATCAAACCATTAATCTGTTATTGAGGGCTGATAATTAATGATGAAATAAATTGAGGAGTAGTTTTTAATGTGAAATGGTAATGATGGTTATATAGCGAAAGGTTTAATAGATAAATTATTAATTTATTCGAGGATAATATTTAAACGTGTATGAGAATGTCTGTGAATACCAGGAGGAATCTGAGGATTGATCATGGCTCGAAATACTGATAAACACCATGATGAGTAGTAGGATTAAGGATTTATCTGATGATAAAATATAGGTGATTAATCGGATTAGATGTAGCATACCTTAGTCAACCCTGGTCAACCCTCTAGCTTAGTGTCTATGTGAGTTATAGCAGAGATTGAAACATATGATAGACGTGTGTCACCTCTTATTTTAGCCTCGTGATAGTCTATTGATGGAGCTTGTATCTCGTTTCTAGATACTACGGGGCCCGCGGACTTGGACGTTGTACCGGAGACCCATCTTCAGCATCTGGATCCAGGTAAGTGTATATTTCCATCCTGTATCTCAGTTACAAGATTGCTATTTATTTATTATATGCATTGTGCATGTTTTGGATTAGAATCGTTACTTCACGTCCGGGTCACAACCGGGTGTAGACGTTCGTCGGTAACGTCTGGTAACGAGTGATAGATGTTCGCAACACCTTGATGTACACACTTGGTTACATCGTAACCCTAGGACACATCCAGACACTGTCATCGTGCCAGATTTCCTGTATCCTGATACTGCCAGCGTGACTGGAAACTGGGACAACTTTAGGGTCGTGATCGTTGATAGTTATTTCATTATGACGAGACTGCTAGATAGAGGTTCAGGTTCAGCGCACAATCGTTGACCGCTTGGGAAGGGAAAGACAGTTACTAGACATTTGGGCTCCTCTGCACGCGCTTTATATATGTATATGTCCTATTGATCTAGTGTTCCTGTATCCGGAGTAGTAGTATCACCCATGTGACTCTGTGCTCGGAGCTACGATACGCCCCGTGTGTCTCTGTGTTCGGGGCTACGATTTTATTTTAGACAACCCACGCGTCGAACATTGTCTTCAAACGGTGTCTTACTTAGTTGGTTATGCTAGATTACACCGGTGTTGTACTTGTTTCTTTCTGTTATACTTTGGCATGCTGTATTTTTGTACCTTGTTACATCCCTCTGAGGACCTGGTCCCCTGCCAGTTTTGCAGCATAGACGATTACGGAGCCTTTGGAGTTGCTGATGGAGTTGCTTGTCTTGCAGTGTCACTACCACATTTCAGAATAGGGATATTTTTGTTTTTTTATTTATTTAATTTAATGTGTTAATATTGCATGATGTTTATTTATATTTAATTGTTGTAATTATATTCGATTGATATACCTTACCGTTGCTTCGAAAACTGGAGCACTACACTAGCTATTGCCTTCCTACAAGTTTTAAACCCTTGTCATAGTCGTGCCAGTCTTCTATTTTGATCCTTGTGTAACTCATAACTATGCCATGTTGTGCTTTACTTTAGTCGCACAACATTCGTCGCAAACAATTATATTTAATTCTATATAAATCCAACTTTACATCATTGTGCGTTCCAATCGAAATTGGAGACACAATCTCGACCCATTTTTGTCCAACCCAAATTAGGATAATATTCTACTTTGAGTCTCCCACATTCATGACACTTGTGTCCCACCTAATTTTAGCCCCATGTACTTCTAATTAATTTTAGAACACCAATTATATTAGTTTTAATTAAATTAATCCAAAAATTCTACCTTGTGTAATTTTCCAATTGTTGGGCACTTTTATGCAAAAGTGCATTGAGGTGTCCACACTCCATTGGACCAACACACGAAGAAATCCCATTTTCCTTTATGTGAATTTTCTCCATAATTTTTTAGTGTGTAACACTCAACATCAACCCTTGGCCCTCTATTTTGAAACCATGAAATCCTAGTCCTCCAATTTCTACATGAGAAGCCAAGCCTTTTTCCAAAGAGGAGTGTTGACCGGCCCACTTTTCTGGGTCAACCTCAACACCAACCCTAGTTTTACACACACACACACACACACACACACACACACACACACACACATATATATATATATATATATATATATATATATATATATAACTTTCTTTTCTTTATTTGTCTTCAACCCTAAACTATTCCAGCCGACACCATCCCTCCCATCTACTGTTCATCACCATCCCCTTCAACCGCCGACCGGAGCCTAGTCCAGCCACTAACCGGCCGGATCGTTGTACCTTGCCTGAGCGACCCTGACCCCGCTGAACTTACTAGAAGCCCACGCCGGAGCAACCCCGACCGCCTGAGCACGCCAGCACCCCGCTTCTCATCGCCTCCCATCAACCAACCCGACCGAGCACTCGCCTGAACTGATGAACCCACACCTCACGATCGCCTGAAGTCGACTACACTGTGGCCACCATCTCGACGAACAGCAGCAACTCGACGGCTCGTCGACAGCATAGGCCTGAACCTAACCCCGTTGTCATTCGTCTGAACGTCCCCTCCTTCGACTGAACGACAGCAGCCACCTGAGCCATCCCTCGATGACGCGGCCGAGTCTTCCCTCACCTCGACGTTGAACACCCCGTTCACGCGGGTGCAGGTTCGAGTTATTCTTTTCATACTGTGTACGTATATACGTGTGAATGACGTTAGGATATAGCATATTGCTCCATGGCAAGTTCGTTATTTGTTGATTACTAGTCGTTATGCAAATGAACCCAACTCGTATGCGTATACGTACACGTATGCATATATTATTCAAGTTGGTATATATATACGTAGATATATATATATGAGATTAAATACTATACTAGTATGAACATAATCATATATATACTGTGAGACCCTAGTGTTAATTATGGATATTCTATAATTGCTTTGACCTGTGACCCTGAGTGATTGTGAGTAGACTGCCTTATGTACACTGACGTACTGGCGAGACCTGTGTTAGTATTAGACTGTCTGATTATTGCACAGCAATTGAGGATGTGACACTCGTGCAGCTAGATGCATACTTGACCCTGTTTGATGACGAGTGTCACCCTTAGCGTAGTCTCTGAGTTTATGGTATTTATGATTGCGTGTATGTTAGTGTATCGACTGATACAATATTATTATTAATTAATGTCTATAGGACTGTTGGATCATTCAGACAAGACCCCGAAAATAGGATATTTGTATTTCCAACAGAGAACCACAGGCGAGTACATTCTCTGACAGTTTTCATTATGTTGATTATCTCTATGATTCTAGTTGTATAGCGTACATGATTCTGACACTATGTATACACGAGTTGGCATCATCGAGACCTATCACGAGGAGTCATGTTTGGAATCCATCGTGCTAGCTAGGGACGGGAAGATATTAGTAGCTTATGTGATCATACCCAACTCTACATGCATCATTGCTCACCCACACCTCACGTTGATGCAGCCTGACCATTACATGCCTCATAGCTTATTACATGTGATTAGCCTGACTATTGCTCGCATCATAGCTATCCGGATGGTTAGCCTGACCTTACATGAATCATAGCTAATCATATGTAACAAGCTTGATCAGTCCCAAGCCGATCACATGATATACTGATGTTTCACACACTTAGCTAGATAGTCTCTACATGTATCTCTAGTTTATTGATCTAGCTTTTACCCTATGCTCTAGTTATTGTTCTAGCATTCACTTATATACCAGTTCATTGTTCTAGCATGCACTTGTATTTCTGTTCATTGCTAGTTGTACCATTGATGATGACATATGCTCCAGTAATTATATTTCCAGTATTTCGTTATTCCAGTATTGTTTATTGCCAGTATTTATATCCATCTTGTATTTTTTACACTGTATTATAGTTTTTATCAATATATGTGGAACTGCTGTTAGTGCTTGTACTTCGCTCCAATCCTGACTGGATATTGTTTACAGAGGATCTTGAGAATTTTTGTCCTATATATTATGAACCCGGTATAGATGCAGATTACACACCAGAGATCCTAGAGGAGTCTATTCCATTAGAGGAGACACTACCTGCAGCTGTTTAGACAACATTTATTTTATGCATTGAGACTTATTTAGAGGTTTATTTTAGTTATGTTGAGACTTATGTGGAGTTTAATTTGAGACTTGTGGAGACTTTTATGTTGGACAGCTAGACTGTAGTTTATCTCTATTTGAGACGTTGTGTTTGACCTATGTCATTCTTTCTTATCTTTTATCGTGTCATTTATATTCTTATAGCTATTGTGATTGAGTATACATTATGAGATGTTGAGAGATGTTTATTCATTGTACTCCTTATGGAGTTGATATCATTAACAGGTTGTGAGTCATGTTTAGTATATTGTTGAGACCTAGACAGCGTTCTACCGTCGATGCTGCGGCATAGGTTGGACGTACCCACGACTCATGCCCAAATTCTGGGTGCGGGTCATGACACATTTTTAGTGGTGGCCCATGCAGGTCTAAGTTTCGCAAGTTGTGCGATGTCTTGGTAGTACGACAACTTAGTTGTACTACTACGAGCCTGCTTTAGGAAATAGGATTTAGGATTAGAGTATGCTCAATCACAACTAGGAAAATTCTGATCTTACAATATTATTTTGAATAATTGCTTCCTTTAGAATTTTACTGTCCTTCCTTGATGATATCGTATCTATTACCTTAATTGATTCTTTTCGGTCTGTCTTCAGGATGCCGCCGAAGACTAGGTCTTTGAGATTAGGAACAGCAGCTTCAGAGAGGTATGCCACCTCTCGACCTGACGAACAGACATCTGGAGTTCCTCCTACATCTCCTGTTCATATGGGAGTATCTGCAGCTAATGGGATTCCTCTTCTACATGTTCAGAGGATTGCCCCAGCTGTGACGGACAACCTTCCACCACCACCGACTCCGATTCTCGAAGGTGTGCCCACTGACGGGGCACAGATGTTCACACTGATCCAAGGCATGTTAGAAGCCCAGAGAGTGATAGCAGAAGCTCAGCGTGTTCAAGCTGAGGCTCAGAGAGTACAAGCAGAGGCGCACCAGGCACAGACAGAGTTGATGAGAGAGAGCATGGAGAATGCTTATCAGGTGGCTCTCCAGGCTGTGGAGAAAGTAGCACGACAACCGCAGCATCCTGGCCAGCAGCACCAGAGGCCAGGTACTATAGTGGACTTCAAGAGGATGATGCCTCAAGAATTCAAAGGCACTAAAGGAATACTCTATGCGGACGACTGGCTAAAGGATATAGAGAGAAACTTGCGTTTGGCACAGATTTTGGAGATTCTTTACATCGAGGCAGCTGGTAGTCAGATATTTGATATCGCGCTGACGTGGTATCGTACAGAGCCGAGACTTACTGATAAAGGACTTACTTGAGAGGCCTTCAAGGAACTCTTCAAGGAGAAGTTCTTTTCTGACGTAGCTTTGGGAGCATTGGAAAGTCAGTTCCATGACTTGGTCCAAGAAAGCATGTCAGTCGACGAATACGCCACAGATTTTTATCGTTTGAGTCAATTTGTGCCATCGATGATTCGAGACCCAGGAGACAGAGCAAAAAAATTTAGGAAGGGGTTAAATAGAGAGATCAAGTCTCGTACTTCGGGATGACGCACTGCTACATTTGAGGATATTCTGATGGATGCCCAGATTGCTGAAGATGACTTGGACCTCAGGCCCAAGAGACGACGCGACACTTCTGGAGGAACAGGTGGTAACAAAGGACCGGCCAAGCGCCCACACTTTTAACAACAATAGAGGCCATACCAGCAGCAGCATCAGCATCAGCAGGCACCAGTTCGAGGACACATCCAGCAGCAGCAGCCACAGAGACAGAATCAGCCTGTTGCCCAGTGTGCATATTGCGGAAAGATAGGACATACTAGAGACATCTGCAGAAAGAGGTTGGGTACATGCTTGTCTTATGGATCGTCAGCACATCAGCTGAGGGACTGTCCATCTATTCAGACTCGTCATGGTGGAACAGTCGCTCAGAGGGGACCAGCCAGAGTACTACTATACCAGAAGGCCAGCAGAGGGGACCTCCACTTCCACCACAGTAGCAGAGGTTTGCTCAGCACCAGCAGCAACAGAGAGGAGCACCACAGGGACGCACATAGGACTTGCCAGCTGGAGACGTGATTTCAGGTTCAGGTTCTCTCGATTCTATTCCAGCACTTGCATTATTTGATTCTGGCGCTTCCCATAGTTTTGTATCTGTATCTTATGCTCTTGAGCATTGTTTAGAAACAGAACCGTTAGATATGACTTGCAAGATCATGACTGGAGGAGGTATTATCCTAGTCCGTGATTATTGTAAGGATCGGAGAGTATCATTGGGAGGCCAAGAGTTGAGCATGAATTTATTCGTCATGCCACTTCCGAGATACGATATTGTATTCGGAATGGACTAGTTAAGTAGACACCATGCTACTATAAATTATCACGGAGGCAGAGTAATATTTTGACCACCATGAGAACCAGAGTTTGAGGTCGCCAGAGAAGCAGCAAAGCAGAGCAGAGGCACTTTTTGCGGAGCCAGGATGGAAGAAGAGGAGTTGCCACATCCTCTGATAGCGGAGTTCCTGGATGTTTTCAGAGGAGTTGCCAGGCTTGCCGCCAGACAGAGATATTGAATTTTCTATAGACTTGGTACCAGGTGCGGAGCCCATCTCACAACATGTCTATAGAGTCAACAACGAGCTAGTAGAACTGAAGAAGCAAGTTGAGGAGCTGCAGGACAAAGGTTTCATTAGATCCAGTTCATCGCCATGGGGATCTCCGATATTGTTTGTACCGAAGAAGGACGGTACGGTACGCATGTGTATCAATTATAGAGCTCTGAACAATCTCACTATCAAGAAAAAATACCCGCTGCCGAGGATAGACGATCTTTTTGATCAATTGAGTGGAGCGAAGGTGTTTTTAAAGGTAGACATGAGGTCAGGCTATCACCAGGTGAAGGTAAAGAAGGAAGACATACCGAAGATAGCTTTTAGGACCAGATATGGCCAGTTTGAATTCACAGTAATGCCGTTTGGTTTAACCAATGCACCAGCAGTATTCATGAACTTGATAAACAAGGTATTTCACCAGTACCTTGACAAGTTCGTAGTGGTGTTCATCGATGATATTTTTGTGTATTCGAAGACCCCAGAGGAGCACGAAGAGCACCAAAGGATGGTCTTGGAGACCCTCAGGAAGGAAGAGTTGTACGGGAAGCTTTCAAAGTGTGAGTTCTTCCTTGACAAGGTTGAATTTCTCGAACACATGGTAACGGGTGACGGAATTTCAGTTAACCCAAAGAAGATCGAGGCAGTGGAATCATGGGCTACCCCCAGTACGGTAGCAGAGATCAAGAGTTTTCTCGGACTAGCAGGATACTACAGGAGATTTGTACAAGACTTCTCCAAGATTGCAGAGCCGATGACTAGGCTGACCAAGAAAGATGTGGATTTTGTCTGGATAGAGGAATGTCAGGCTGCGTTTGATGAGCTGAAGAAGAGATTGACGACAGCTCTAGTTTTGACATTGCCATCTGGGACAGGAGGTTTCACTACTACAGTGATTCTTCAGAAAAAGGTTTGGGTTGCGTTCTTCAGCAGCACGGGAAAGTAATTGCCTATGCTTCAAGATAATTATGCCCTCATGAAAAGAACTACCCCACTCATGATTTGGAGTTAGCAGCAGTTATCTTTGCTCTAAAGCTGTGGAAACACTATCTGTACGGAGAGCGTGTGGAGATCTTTACAGACCACAAGAGCTTGAAGTACGTGTTTACACAGAAGGAGCTGAACATGAGACAGAGGAGGTGGTTAGAGTTGATAAAAGACTTCGATATCTCATTACAGTACCACCCAGGGAAGGCCAACATAGTCGTCGATGCCTTGAGCAGGTATCCGATAGCTATGTACTTAACTACAGATAGACATTTATTGGCTGATCTTGAGAGCTTGGAGATTGAAGTGCTAGTTCCAGGTGTTAAGATTCAGATATGGGGATTGCAGATACAATCAGAGCTGATGGATAGAATTAGAGCTGTACAGTATGATGATGAGACTCTGAGGAGTATCAGGGCACAAGTTCGGACAGGATTGACATATGACTTCACTATGGCGGACGATGGATCCTTACGACATGGCACGAGGATGTGTATGCCAAGTGGAGAGCTGCATGAAGAGGTTTTGCAGGAGGAACATCGCTCTAAGTACTCGATGCATCCCGGTGCCAACAAGATGTATCAAGATCTGAGGGAGCACGTATGGTAGTATGGTATGAAGCGTGAGGTAGCACGCTTTGTATCCCGATGTTTAGTGTGCCAGCAGGTAAAAGCAGATCGACAGAGGCCAGGTGGATTGCTTCAACCTTTACCTATTCCAGAATGGAAGTGGGAGCACATGACTATGGACTTTGTTTCAGGGCTTCCACGTTCTCCATGAGGAAAGGACGTGATTTGGGTTATCGTGGATAGGTTGACCAAATCAGCCCACTTCTTACCATTCAAAGTGGGTACATTAACAGAGAAGCTAGCAGAGATGTACGTGCGACAGATTGTCAGATTACATGAAGTTCTTATGAGTATTGTCTCAGATCGGGATAGTCGTTTTACTTTCCATTTCTGGAGGAGTCTGCAGGCGAGCTTGGGCACTCAGCTCAAGTTCAGTATCGCATATCACCCCCAGACAGACGGGCAATCTGAACGAACTATTCAGACTCTTGAAGATATGTAAACCCCCTGATTTTCAAGAATTTTTAAATTTGGATTTTTTAAAATTTTCTGAAATTTTCTGGGATTTTATTGTAATTAAATTCAGGTATTTTAATTATTAAAGAATTTTTAAATGATAATAAATAATATGAAAATATTATGAAAATAATATTTTATGGTGTAAAATGAAAAACTAGACATAGGATAATTTTTCGGGAATTTATTGGACCCCGGATGGATTTTTAAAGCCCTAAAAGCTAATTAAAATATTAAACCAATTTAAAACCTAAAATAAACCGGGTTTATATTAATAAACCAAACCAAATTGAACCAAACCGGACCGGGTTCATTGAACCAATTCTTAGTGGGTCGGATCCGGGTCCAACCCAGACCCGATCCACTAACCAGACCCGACCCGCCTTAGTTTTGGATCGGGCCGGATCCGCAAACCCGACCCGACCGCCCAAACCCGACCCGAATCTCCTTCTCTCCCAAACTCATGAGCCCCGACCCCTGACCTCCCCGCCGCCGAAAACGGCCGCCGCCGCCGCCCGTTCGCTGCCCCGCGCTGCTCCCTCTTCCTCTCCCTCACCGGACTCTCTTCCCCTCTCCCTCGCCGGCCGCCGCTCCCTCTCTCCATCTCTCCTATATAAACCCTCACCCGAGCCCATTCTCCCCTCCTCCGCCTCCGGCTCTCCACCCGACTCCGACGTCCGCCAGTGCCGTGTCCCTCGCCCTAGCTCCGCCGTGCCCTACCTCCCAGCTCCACCGCACCAGCGCCTCGCCCGGCCCTTCCTACTCCTCCTCCTTCCTCCCCTCCTCCTTCTTCCTAGCCGAGCAGCAGCAGCAGCCAGGGACCGACGCCTCCGGCCGCCGTGCCCGTGCCGCCGCCTCCGTCCAACCTCGCCGGCGCTGCCCAGCCTCCTCCGGCCGGCCTCCCCCACCGCAGCGCCGCCCAGCTCCGTCAGAACCCCAAAACCCTAACCCTAGACACGTGTGTCGGATACGTGTCGGACACGGAATATTTTAGGTTTTTTGAACCCTGTTCAGGTACGCGTATCTCCCTGCTCGTTTACCCGTTTTCGATTCCGTCTTTTGTATCGCGTAGCCTGTATGACCCCCTCGGTGCCCGTGCAAACCGCTCGGTGCAACGCGTCCTGTGGTGATCGCGAACCGCGATCCAAAAACAGGAAAACCAACGCCCTGTTTTACCCCAAAACTGAGTACGCCCCGCCAAACTGGACGATTTGGTCGCACGCGGTCTTTACCGATACGTGTGCGTCATTGATACGGACGTGCGAGATTTCGCAGAAGCTGATTCTGATGTGCGTGCACACCGGAATCAACGCGTATCCGCGAATACCGCCCCGTATCCGACTTTTTTGTATTTTACTGTAACTTAGTGTACACTCGTCGGATCGAGACGAAACTTGCGCCATCGGACTCGTAGCAATACGCTGGTCCTGTGAGCCAAGTTTGGTTCGATTCTGAGAACGTTGACAAAATCGCGTGTCGTGGGCCCCACAGGCTCCACTCGACGGGCGATTTTAAGAACGGCTCATCGGAATCCAATTCTGGAAGTTCCGTTGGGTTCGTATCATCGTTCCTGACCTGTTGACACTAAGTTGGACAGATTTGGAGACCTTTTACCCTGATGCATTTTTCGGTGCAAAGCGGCCCACATTTGGACCCCGTTTTGACCTGAAATGTCATTTTTGCCCTTGTCTTCAAATTGGACTCAAGGACAGGCATTTCTAGCTGATTGATATTTTTTGGATCTGATGGTGATGTCTATTTCAGCAACCGGAGTACTGCCTGCAAACCCTGCTGAAGCCAGAGCAACAATTAGAGCCAAAAACCCAGGCAAGTGTACCTTCCCATAAATGCAGTTTATTGATTCATTTTGTCCTCTTGTTTTATTCCATGTGACTGTTGTACATGCTCAACCCTAGGACCGAGTGACTTATTAGTTTCTGATTATAGTCGGGTGCCAATACCGTACACGGTGTTGTGTAAAGTCATCTAGAGATGGATACCGAGACCCTATACTTCTCGTACTTGCCCTATCAAGTACATTATACCCAGGATACTTGACACAAATCATGATACAGAATCTTCCTGACTATTCAAGGTGGTTCTGTATAGGATACAGATTTTATGACTTGAACATTATTTTCTTAGATCTTAATAAATGACTTATTGCATTAGTTTAATCTTGCGTGACATGAACATGAGACATTATGGAACTGTGACGTGAGATTACATTGGGTGGGGAGAGAATTACCATACAAAAGGCTGAATATATATATATATATATATATATAATAACTTAATGGAAGTGTCTTAGACTCTGACACAGAGCTTTGGTACCGTACTGGCCCTTCAAGAAAATACTGCTATGGTTTCTTTGACACTGATCCTGTAGTAGTTTCAGCCTGAGTATGACTAAAACTCTCACTTGTATTATCACTTAGCTGGTTTAATTACTTACCCTATTGTCCCTTTATTTCTGTACTGCATTATTTTGGCTTGTGTTTTCTGTACCTTGCTATGTCCCCTGAGGACCTGGAATGGATTATGTCCCCAGATTTAGCAGACGAGATCTACCCTGAGGTGTACGGAACAGGGGCCCTACTCGAAGCAGTACCGGAACCTGAGGACGAGGTGATTGCTGAGGACTTCTCCTGAACAACTGCTTCGCCATGCTCAGTTCTACTTGGCCAATAAACTCTTTATTTTCCTGTTTAATTGAACTTGTATAAACAGACTTATTATCGGGTTGTTCCCCAATTTTTAATTACTTGTAACTGGATGTTGTTGTTTATTTATTTTGCTGATGTTGCTATCTTTATTCTGTGGATGAGATTAGTAAACCCTGACTATTGTATTACAGCTTAAGTATGTCCCGATGGATCCATTAAATTGGGTTTGTCCATCGGTGCATGCTGCTGGCCATTATCACGCGTCCAGTCCCTCGGTATTTTGGGACTGGGGCGTGACAAGATATGCTACGCACTTGTGTTTTGGATCTCGGAGGTTCTTGGGAGGATCATCTACACCTAGTAGAGTTTGCTTAAAACAACAGCTACCAGGCCAGCATTGAGATGTCACCATTCGAGGCTTTATATGGACGAAGGTGTCGTACACCATTATCTTAGGACAATGTTGGAGAAAGAGCTTTGTTGGGACCAGAAATGGTCGTGGATGCAGTAGAAAAGGTAAAGCTCATCAGAGATAGACTACGAGTGGTGCAGGACAGACAGCGTCATTGGGCCGATAGCCACCGTAGACCCCTAGAGTTTCAGGTATAGGTTTTGTTATTTTGATTTGTGATTGTTTATTTTAGATTACGTATTAAGACTGTTTGTTCTAGGTTGGCAATTTGGTGTTCCTACGGATTTATCTGACACGGGGCATGATTCATTTTGGTAGAGGCGGAAAGCTTAGTCCACGATACATCGGACCTTTCGGTATTCTTGCAAGGGTCGGTGCAGTGGCCTATAGACTGGACTTGTCACCTGCTCTAGATGGAGTATATGACGTGTTCCATGTGTCGCAGCTGAGACGGTACATGGCAGATCCTAGTCACGTACTAGATCACTCGGAGATCGAGGTTGGACCGACACTCAGCTATCCCGAATAGCCCATGGAGATCTTGGATCGTAGAGAGAAGGTATTGTGGAACCAGACTATTTCTTTGGTTCGTGTTGCATGGAGATATCACTCTCCAGGCAAGTCAACCTGGGAGAGAGAGGACGAAATACGCGAGCAGTATTCGTATCTCTTCGAGACTTGAGGTATAATTCCTTGTTTGATTGTTTGTTCTTGTGCTAGTTTATTTTAATTTTGAGGACGAAATTCTTTTAAGGAGGGTAGACTTGTCACTACCACATTTCAGAATAGGGGTATTTTTGTCTTTTTATTTATTTAATTTAATATATTAATATTGCATGATATTTATTTATATTTAATTGCTATAATTATATTCGATTGATGTACCTTACCTTGCTTCGATAATTGGAGCACTACACTTGTCATTGCCTTCCTACAAATTTTACACCCTTGTCCTAGTCGTGCCAGTCTTCTATTTTGATCCTTGTGTAACTCATAACTATGCCCTGTTGTGCTTTACTTTAGTCGCACAACATTCGTCGCAAACAATTATATTTAATTCTATATAAATCCAACTTTACATCGTTGTGCGTTCCAATCGAAATTGGAGACACAATCTCAACCCATTTTTGTGCAACCCAAATTAGGATAATATTCTACTTTGAGTCTCCCACATTCATGATAATTGTGTCCCACCTAATTTTAGCCCCATGTACTTCTAATTAATTTTAGAACACCAATTATATTAGTTTTAATTAAATTAATCCAAAAATTCCACCTTGTGTAATTTCCCAATTGTCGGGCACTTTTATGCAAAAGTGCATTGAGGTGACCAACACATGAAGAAACCCCATTTTCCTTCATATGAATTTTCTCCATAATTTTTGAGTGTGTAACACTCAACATCAACCCTTGGCCCTCCATTTTGAAACCATGAAATCCTAGCCATCCAATTTCTACATGAGAAGCCAAGCCTTTTTCCAAGGAGGAGTGTTGACCGGCCCACTTTTCTGGGTCAACCTCAACACCAACCCTAGTTTTACACATATATATATATAACTTTTTTTTCTTTATTTTTCTTCAACCCTAAACTATTCCAGCCGACACCATCCCTCCCATCTCCTGTTCATCACCATCTTCTTCAACCGTCGACCGGAGCCCAGTCCCGCTACCAACCCGCCGGATCGTTGTACCTGGTCTGAGTGACCCCGACCCCTCTGAACTCGCCAGAAGCCCACGCAGGAGAGACCCGACCACGCTGAACTCGCCAGAAGCCCACGCCGGAGCCGACCCCGACCGCCTGAGCACGCTAGCACCCTGCTTCTCACCGCCTCCCATCAACCAACCCGACCGGAGCACTTGCCTGAACCGCTGAACCCATACCTCACGATCGCCTGAAGCCGACGACATCGCGGCCACCATCTCGACGAAAAGCAGCAACTCGACGACTCATCGACAGCATACGCCTGAACCCTACCCCGCTGCCATTCGCCTGAACGTTCCCTCCTTCGACTGAACGACAGCAGCCACCTGGGCCATCCCTCGACGACGCGGTCGAGCCTCGCCTGAGCAGAAACAGGAGCAGCCGAGTCTCCCCTCACCTCGACGTCGAATACCCCGTTCACGTGCGTGCAGGTTCGAGTTATTCTTTTCATGTTGTGTACGTATATATGTGTGAATGACGTTAGGATATAGCATATTGCTCCATGGCAAGTTCGTTAGTTGTTGATTGCTAGTCGTTATGCAAATGAACCCAACTCGTATGCGTATACGTATGCGTATGCATATATTATTCAAGTTGGTATATATATACGTAGATACATATATGAGATTAAAACTATACTAGTATGAATATAACCGTATATGTACTGTGAGACCCTAGTGTTAATTACGGATATTCCATAATTGCTTTGACCTGTGACCCTGAGTGATTGTGAGTAGACTGCCTTATGTACACTGACGTACTGGCAAAACCTGTGTTAATGTTAGACTGTCTGATTATTACACAGCAATTAAGGATGTGACACCCGTGTAGCTAGATGCACACTTGACCCTGTTTGATGATGAGTGTCACCCCTAGCATAGTCTCTGAGTTCATGGTATTTATGATTACGTGTATGTTAGTGTATCGACTGATACAATATTATTATTAATTGATGTCTATAGGACTGTTGGATCATTCAGACAAGACCCCGGAAATAGGACATTTGTATTTCCAGCAGAGGACCACAGACGAGTACATTCTCTGACAGTTTTTATTATATTAATTATCTCTATGATCTAGTTGTATAGCGTACATGATTCTGACACTATGTATACACGAGTTGGCATCATTGAGACCTGTCACAAGGAGTCATGATTGGAATCCATCGTGCTAGTTGGGGACGGGGAGATATTAGTAGCTTATGTGATCATACATAACTCTACATGCATCATAGCTCACCCACACCTCACGTCGGTACAGCCTGACCATTACATGCCACATAGCCTGTTACATGTGATTAGCCTGATTATTGCTTGCATCATTGCTATCCGGATAGTTAGCCTGACCTTACATAAATTATAGCTAATCATATGTAACAAGCCTGATCAGTCCCAAGTCGATCACATGATATACTGATGTTTTACACACTTAGATAGATAGTCTCTACATGTATCTCTAGTTTATTGATCTAGCATTTTCCCTATGCTCTAGTTATTGTTCTAGCATTCACTTATATACCAGTTCATTGTTCTAGCATGCATTTATATTTCTGTTCATTGCTAGTTGTACCATTGATGATGACATATGCTCCAGTATTTTTATTTCCAGTATTACGTTATTCCAGTATTGTTTATTGCCAGTATTTATATCCATCTTGTATTTTTTTACACTGTATTATAGTTTTTGTCAATATATGTGGAATTGCTGTTAGTGCTTGTACTTCGCTCCAATCCTGACTGGATATTTTTTCCAGAGGATCTTGAAAATTTCTGTCCTACACATTATGGACCCGGTATAGATGCATATTACACACCAGAGATCCTAGAGGAGCCTATTCCATTAGAGGAGACACTACCTGCAGCTGTTTAGACAACTTTTATTTTATGCATTGAGACTTATTTGGAGGTTTATTTTAGTTATGTTGAGACTTATGTGGAGTTCAATTTGAGACTTGTGAAGACTTTTATGTTGGACAGCTAGACTTTGGTTTATCTCTATTTGAGACGTTGTGTTTGGCTTATGTCATTCTTTTTTATCTTTTATCGTGCCATTTATATTCTTATAGCTATTGTGATTGAGTATACATTATGAGATGTTGAGAGATGTTTATTCATTGTACTCCTTATGGAGTTGATATCATTGATAGGTTCTGAGTCATGTTTAGTATATTGTTGAGACCTAGACAGCATTCTACCACCGATGCTGCAGCATAGGCTAGACGTACCCACGACTCATACCCAAATTTTGGGTGCAGGTCGTGACATGCAGGCATTGGTACCATGTACTTATATTATTTCTACCGGAGTTATGGTCATTATTTTATATTGTTTATTCATCTGCTGTTGTAGCCTATTTTTATAGACTCATATTTTTTCTTGAGTCTATTTGAGTTTGTGTGTTACTGGGCGGCCGACTTTAGCACATGTAGCTCATTCTTGTGTATTTATGTTCATTGTGGATTGAGACATAGATATTTTTATTTACCTGATTATTTAGACAATGACCATTGTTATACAGCTTATACGTATTCGAGTCGGACCAGAGTCTGGTCAAATGCATAGCTGGCATATTGCGTATTTCTGGTCCTACGTATTTTGGGACTGGGGTGTGACACTTTATTTTAACCCTTGGTGCACCCTACCGTTGTTGTTATATTCGGAACCCAACAATAGCCCATAATCTCCAACAAATTATTGCACTCTTGACTTGACAAGCCAACCTGGGCACTGGACTTTTCTGTCACTCACAAACACAATCCCTTGTGCTCTAATTTAATTGCACAACTTTCCGGTTCCGAAATCCATTCTTTAATCCTGTGTC